>JAOVVF010000022.1:14690690-14723267 GCA_028565595.1 Duopalatinus emarginatus | reverse complement strand
CTCATTGTGTCCTATTTTTCCACTACATACATCCTAACAGCAATGCCCCCCCCCCACCCCAACACACACACACACACACACACACACACACACACACACACACACACACACACTGTCATCAGCTTAATTTGCTGCAGCACAAACAAAAGTAGGTTTGATTTAGACACTTCGGGTATTCATTTTTTTTCATTACCTGCATTTACTACATTCTAAAAGTACTATTAAACCCGGGCATTATTTTTATTTATTTGCAACTCTTTAAACACACCACTTGGTTTTCCATATTCACAATACACACTTTGTGTTACACATACTTAGACGCTGAACCATTTACTTAAACATTTCTTTCAAAGAGGAAATATTGTACCAATAAACTACTCTGTGTCTCGGTTATATTTTTATTCAGAAAACAAAGAGAGCGACATGCTCTAATTAGCTTATTATTGCTTTTATGCTAATTTGTGTCCCGAAAGGTTGATTTCCTCTAAAATTAAACCAGGGCAAAAATATAATATCAAAATACATCTCCAGGATGTGCAATTATACAGATTTTAGTTTCGCAAAGGTTTTGGCAACCAACAAAACAACAGTCCACTGTAACTGTTTCCATAAACAGGCTTACATTTCACATCTTCCTATAGAGCAACTGTAACTCTGCTTTTGTAGAAGTTCAGCCTACACAAAGTCAAACCTTTGGATTTGTGTTTTGTCATTATTGTGTTGTTTTGCATTTCTTATTGCAAGTCATTGCGTCAGATAAGCTAATCATGACCTTTCGCCATAATGCTAATTGGCCTTTAGGGCCAGTCAGTGATAGGACCAGATCCACACAGTGGAAAAAGACAGTGGTTTTGTGTGTGTGTGTGTTAGTGGGGTAAAGATTTAAAGACCATTCTAACATGGTTGTTAGAGAGCCTATGGAAACATGGCTCTGACTGTCCAGAGGGAACACACCCACACATACCTGAGTTCATGGTTAAGGCCGCAACCTGCAGATTGGCCCCAAAACAGTGCAGAATCAGCACGAAGGGTTTCCTCCAGTGCATCCGGCCGCTTCGCTACTACATACACAGAATCACATCACACAACAGGATACAAAGACTACAAACTAATACACACTAACACATACATGTAGCAAGTGTAGTCATCGTTGTTGTAAATGTACAATTTTTAATGTTCAATTTGTAAAATCCTCTTTTGTGGACAGATAATTTCTTACCTTCCATCAGATCCCACAAGATAAAAGAAAAAAATACACCATTCACAACTTCCATTTCACAATTTAGTCAGGGGGAAATCCCTTTTAGCTGCCCATATTAATATTTCAGGCTTTTAATGCCAGCATAATTTAGCATTTTTTTTAGATTAGATTCACTCGCCCAAAATTCTGTTCAATATTATTTTGGCTAATTTTGTTTTCTTGCCTTTTTTTTGAGATGTTAAGGAAAAGCTACATTGAAGTATTGGCTGTTTTTACCTCAGGAAAAGAAAACTAGTTAACATGGTTAGCATGACATCCTTAATCAAATTGTTCTGGAAATGTCTAATCCGAGCCTTATACAAGACTTTAAAATACAGGCAACACGTACACTTCTGTTCGTTAGCTAGCAAGTGTTCTAGTACGCTAATGTATACATTCAAACAATGTTTGCTTAGCAATCTATATCATTATTCTGATATTAATTGCCATCCTTAATATCATAAAACATAAGAGTGCTAGAAATTTTGTAAGGTGAATGTTTAATATACACTTTTTTAATACACAGTTAATACTTTTTTTTATACAGACTTCTTTGGTTGTGGAGATCCCTCCCTACCGCAATCAGAGGATATCCAGCGCCGTGGCTGTTAGCTTCTATGTCTGCAATGGGAAGAGGAAGAGGAGCCAGTATCAGCGCTTCACCTACTTGCCGTGCAACGGTAAATCAAAACACCTTACACAATACCTTTTTTTTCGGTGTCCTCATTTTTTGGATTCGGGATTTTATTTCTGTTGGGGCAGACAATTCTGTAAACTTTATTTAAAGCATTTTGTATCTACAATGTAAAAAGCACAAATAGAGTCATAAACCCCAGAAGGTAATAGGCCTTTTGTCTGTACAAGCATGTACATGTGCGCATGTGTGCGTATGGGTGTGTGACAGTGAAAATGAGCAAGAAGGCCAACAAAGGTTGTCATCACTTCCTGCTGCTCTTGTGTGAATTGCTCCTGCTACCACTTCAAGCACAATTGTGGTTGTTGATGTTTCTCATAAAGAACGTCTCACGCACGCTATAGTGTTGGGCATAAAAAAAGAAGGTACAACATACAGACAGAAACACACACACACACATGTAAGCCACTGAGTGTGAAAACCGCCTCTAAAATTAGCTGCACATTCTTTAAAAAGCGGAAGGACGGCACAAACGGGCTGCGGTCTGGGGGAGGTATTGAAAATAACCATCACTTTCCATTCATCTGACGTACTATACGTCCTGTAAACACAAATCAAATATCCGTGGCAATGCGATAACAGATCCCATCATGATCGTGACACTGTTCTGATCAAGGCCTCTCACAATTACTCACAAGCTCAGTGTGTCTGTTTATCTCTAGAGAGATTTTTGTCATTTAGAGATAGTTTGTCTTATCTGAGTTCATGTTGAACGTTGAATATGCAAATCTGTTATGATATTTGCAGTTACTGATATACTAAGAAATGCTTTTTTTGTACTATTCCTGGGTTGATCAGTCATGCATGCATGTCTGATTATGGAAACTTTGTAGTAATCTGAGTGTGAGCTTTATTGGACAATCATAATGTCAAACATTTTACATTTTTTATGACATTTTACAGACACCTTTATCCAGAGGAACTTGCATTTTATCTCATTTATACAACTGAGCAGTTAAGGCTTAGGGTTATTGCTCGTGTCCAGCAGTGAAAACTTGGCAGTGTTGGGATTTAACCACACAACCTTCTGAGTAGCAGTTCACCATCTTAACCACTTAGCTACCAAACTAAATCATATATCACAGGAAGATGGAGTAACAAACAGGTAAGACCAAAGCCAAGAAAACACAGGAACAAATACAGAAACACAAGGCTCAGAATTTACTGCAGGAATGAACATTATGACTATATGAAAAGTAAATATAAAGTTAATATAATTTATTAATTGATTTATTCATCTTCTGTAACTCTTTATCCTGAGCCAGGAATAGAAAGCATGAATACCCCTCACCTTAAATATCCCTGCATGCAAACCTCAATCCATCATAGCGCATTAAATTGGGGGAAACTAGAAACAGGTGCCTACGTACAGGGAAAATCATAAGATTTCACATGATTTTGCTCTGTAGTATTCATAGTACAAGCAGGTAAAACACATTTAGGTAATTCATACACAATTCTCATGACTTTTTTTCTGTGTGTGTGGAATCAAACAGGATTTCCTGTTCAAAGCATCTTCTCAAGTGCAGAGTCGAGTACAAATGCATGCACCCTCCACCCCCAGGTTTTGAATGGTAAAAAAAAAAAAAAACCTTGATTTGACACTTTTTTTTGCAAAAGAATTTATTCCAACTTGTTGCAAGCAGAATGTGGGTGTATCATGTAGAACACAATCCAAAACATACAGCAGAATTACCATGGTAACATGGTAATTTTGACCAAATAATATTCATATTCATATCACATATAGAAAGTAACATGAAAAGGGACAAATTGTGTCATTTCCTATTATCTTACTATCAGATATTAGAAATATCCTAATATAATCCTAATTTTTTAATATATAGTGGAACACTTTGTTTTGTTTTCTTTTTATTATTTTATTTTCTTAACACTTAACACATCCTATTTTTCTTTATTCATTTTATAATTTCTGTAATAATTCATAAAATATTAGATCAGCAATCTGTTCATCTTCATCAGCCAGATGCGTAATAATATGAGGGTTGACTTTAGCACCATATCTTAGTGATAAACTCCTGAGTGACTAAGGGGTTTCCCCTTGCTAATTTATGAACAAGGCGGAAAAAAAACACAGTGTGTGTTTCTTACAGCTTGTTCCATTTATCAGGATTAAAAATTTTTGCTTTTTAAAAAAAATCACAGTGCTACTTGTGTACATGAATGAATAAATAAAAGAGCTAAACAGGTTAAGGTTAGGGTTCGAGATAGACATAGCTGCATTAGCTGCATTAATGTTTATGTCAGTGAAGGTCCTCACAACTGTTGAAAGACGAATGTGTGTGTGTGTGTGTGTGTGTGTGTGTGTGTGCGTGTGTCATGAATGACTTCTATTCTTCCTCATTGCTGTATATAGAAAAAGAATTGTATTTTCTCACCTCATTTACCGTTAAATATGTTTTTTATTAGGTGGTATAACGGCTGGCAGTTTCTTTGAAATGGGTTTCATACATTTTATTTTCAAAATGCTCCAAGATGTCTAGAACGATATAAAAATGAAATATAGGAGAGATAAATCCAATGCTGTAAAACTCTCACTTTTGTGCATGAAAGAAGTATTAGGAATGTGTGTGTGTGTGTGTGTGTGTGTGTGTGTGTGTGTGTGTGTGTGTGTGTTTGAATTGGCTGAATCAGTATCTCTATTTGTGTGTGTGTGTGTGTATGTGTGCGCGTGTGTGTGTGTGTGTGTGTGAGTGCAGCTCCCTTTTCTCGCTCCCGACGTGAGCGTCACTTTTCCAATCACACTTCCAACAACTCTCTCGTGTGCAAAGTCGTGACGCAGCGTCTTGTTCGCTTCTTCCAAATAAGAGACATTCTCACTAACCACATAAAACACAGGCAAAAGGGCTGGAACAGAGGAAAGCCCACTTTATCCGCCACTTCTCGGAATCCCTTTATTTTTACAAGCACAACAAAGATTCCTTCACAATATCGAGTTCTATTAATAACCCAAACAGCAGCAGCCTCTTCAGCTGAAGTTGTGCTTGTTATAAGGGTGGTGTTTATTATAAGGGTGGTGTGTTTCAGCCTTTGTGTTTTATTCGTTTTTAAAATTACTTTTAAGCTGTAATTATAATTAGAGCAGTATATTTTAAAAAATGGATTCCTAAAATATACTTGGCTCAAAAAATAACTTTTATTAGTCCAATATAAATCACAGAGATGATGTTGAGGTCATTCTGAGAGGAACAAATGGTTTTGTGCAGTCATGGAGAAGACGTTTGGAAAAGTATGAAATTGAAATCTGGAAAAGTATAGAAATTTGGAAAAGAAAATAGGAAAATCTAATTCAGTTTGACTTTGACAATTAAAGATTCCAGACATTACGGTTCTTTTATTGTATAGCCCACTTCATGGTTTACATTTTTTAAGCTTAATCTTAGACTTTCAAAAATTAACAATTCTCTAAATACTTTTAGAGACTTTGTATCTCTAAATTCTTTAGTGTACATTAAGCAATGTTTATTAATCTTTAAATAGACAGGATTAACCAAGCATAAATAAATAAATAATGGTAAATAATAAAAAGAATGTATTTAATCTATAGATTGAGTACTATAACTAATAGGAACATAAGATACATTAANNNTATAGTTATAAGTTATTTTTTATAGTTATAAAATAAAATGACCATGGACATCAATGGGATGTCTATAAGCAATGAATAGTACACAGGGGTTAAAATGAAACACAACATGTCAGTGGAAGTTTGTTGACCTCTTGTTGTGTAACTCTTTAGATGTTTCAGCCAGTTGTGACTTTGTCCAGCAACCAAAACATGACTAAGCACTATACAAACCAACTCTCTGTGTGTGGCATAACACCCACAAAACACACAGTGTCCATTTTCCAGGACTAACTGACTGTCTCATGCATACAGTGTCTACTTTGTCTATTCACAAAGGACGGCAGGACAGAACTTTCTCTTACAGATGCCAGGCAAAATCTGAAAGTTTTAGAAATGTCTCCTTTATTTCACCTTGATGATCTTCAGAAATCGAGACATCTTGTCCTGTATGAGTCGTGAAAAGTGGCAGTCCAAGTTTAGGGACTGATAGTTTGCCAGTTTTGAGGGAGCATGCTGTTTGTCGTGATTGTGTGGAACTGGAACTAGTGCTGGCAGGGCAGGAGTTGGCACGCTTTTGGGCCGGTGACAGACACAACCAACTGGTCCATATTGGCCACCAGATTGCTCCTGCTTAGGGGGCTTGTAATTATGACTAGGCCCTTGTGACGTAATTAAGAGTCACCTGTGTCACACGGAGACTCCTTCGTCCTTTCCTTCTGTCTCAAACTGCAAATCTGTGAGACTGCAAAAGTAGTTTGGTTACGCATTGCAGGCATATACTGATAGGTACATCTGCTAGTATTTTGTACAGTTTATAGTCTAATAATTTCATAATTTAAGGTAAATAATAGTGATTTTTTTTTACACCGCTAACACTGATTATAGGACTATACTAATTAACTGGTTATCAAAATATTTCTTGAAATACATCTGAAATTTTAAACTTAAATGTAGACATTTCTGGGTTTTATACACTGATAAATCATTTCATGTTGTTTGTAAAATAGCTTTCTATCAGGTTGTTTGTGACATTAAAGTATATTGTCGTTATTATCATGAAATAAATAAAATAAAACTCTTAGGGCCATGCTGTTATTAGAAATTAAACAATGACAAATATGATTTTTCTCTATAACAGCACATCCTGGAGTGGCTCATTGTTCTAACACCAAAACAATTTGCCAACAATTATAATTCAACGATAGCACATCATAATAGTTATATTTAAAATGTTGTGTAAAGAAATATTTTTAAAGCTACTATCACCAAAAACAAAATCTGTCCTGTGTTTCAAAGCACTTACACTGGAGACTTTAAAAAATGTTTCTTTACCATATCAACAATTGCAGATGTTGTAAGTCGAATAGCCATACAGTTACATTGCGAACTGTTATTACAGAAATAGTAACAGATTTGATCAAGGAAATTAATCTGACCAATCAGATTTGAGCATTGAAAACTACTGTGGTATGTAAACCAGTGTTAGACTCATATTTTAGAGACTAGTATATTTTATGACTAAATGTGATAAATATATTATGCAAAGATCAAATTTGCCGTTTGTGTTATGCCAATTGCACAGAACCAGTGAAATAAGCCAAGATAAGAATTACATTCTTATCTAGCAATCTTCTTGACATTAAAAAAGGGAGAAAAAAATGGTTTGTATGGCTGGATGTTCGTTTCTAGTGACTTCTGTACTTGCAGTACTTGCTGACAAAAGTCAGACTTTGTAAACACCCACTTGGAGCCTGATGACTTTAACATGGAGATAAAAAGAGATCACAGAGTTAACTAGATGTTAGTCTAATGAGAGGAAAACGGATCTTTACCTCTGCTTCATTTATGTTCATGTGCTGATTTAAGTGTTAAGGCTGTGGCTCAGGCTGATTTCAAGAGTAAAAAAAAGGAATATGTCTGGGGCTGAGCTTCTCTAATGGAGATAAAGTGACCAGATTAGATATGAAATACATTTAATCCAAGACTAGGTTTTATCAAGACTAGATATTGATCAGCGTTGTTTCATTGTTTAGACTTTCAACTATATCACAGACATCCCATATTCTTCATTCTGTCTCATGCAGGACAAAAATTCTACCACAAATCCAATGTTTTTTATAAAATTCCCAACATTTTTTGATACTTTTTTTTTTTCATTTTTGGCCACTGTGGACATTTTGCCATTGCATTTTGTTGCACTGCAGTGTATTGCACGCGGTTGAGTCCACCAGTCTTAAAAAATAAATAAATAACATATTTATCCCAAGGAGCCTCACTCCACATGCACCAAACAACAGCCAGGCCAGGGCTGGTAGATGTAGTCTCCAGAGGAAGTGCTTAGGGAGAGCCAGAGATCATGGGAGCAGCTGACTTGCACCAAGCAAGGTGCCCGGGGACGCCCACAGCACTCCCACGCCACTTAGAGCAGACAGCAATGACGTAAATCCAAGGTGCGCTGGGGATCGCGGGTGTGAAAGATCCATTTCGTTAAAAAACTAACAACCCAGGAACAAGATAGTCCAAAATCAGACAGAAAACTTGTACAAGTTCATTAGAGATGTGTCTTACCAAGCTGACTTTAAGATTGAATCTTTGATTCTCGATTCTGCATTCAAGATTACACAAGTACAAGTGCAACAGCTATGATACTATTTTATACTGTAATACAATACAATATATTAACAATACAATATGTAACATTGTTAGTCTAGCAAACTGAACTTTATTATAGTCCAACATGGCACCCAAAGATCATTCAATTCTGACCTGGTTGGAACTTTATGATGAATAAGGTTGTCGATTCCCTTTTATTTTTCCCTCTTTTAAACTAATATTTTAGTTTTATTTTTTGTTTACAGAGTGGATAGAAATGTGGAATATGTCTGGAAAATGTGCAAGATAATTAGAAATAATTGGCTGTATTCAAGTACATCAGTGTATTGTGGAAACAAATGAGGGGTTATCTGAATTGAGGTGGCTGTTCAGTGGACTTCAGTTTTCCTTTTCCTAAACCTCCGCAACCACATGCTGAGCGGACTCACTCAACCAGCTCTAAGTGCCTAATCAAAACTAAATCATTTTCTTTCCCATTTTTTGTCCTTTAGGACAACATTTGGTTATCCAATGTGGAGCCCATGGGATCTAAATCTCCTGCAGCAGCTTGCTCTCTTTCAATACGGTTTTTAATAGCACATTAGAAGAGAGTTGGAGACCAGTCTAAAGAGAATTTCAATATTAGAGCCAGCTGTGAAGCTATCCCTGATGACTCATTGTTTCTTCTTTTCTGTTTTGTGTCCTGTGTTAAAATAGCAGAGTTCTCCAGTTCTTATTCTGAACAGTTGATTGGTTTAAGAGGGTATCTACACTTGCCATCTTTCCTACTTACTCACGTCTATGGTTTTTCCTATAGTTACTTACTTACTTGCCCACGGTCTTGCTCACTTTGCCCGTCCCCCCCTTTCTCTTGCAGTTCCGATGATAAAGACAGAGCCGGCTGATGACTTTGAGTCCCGGATGTCCATACACACAAATCCCTACTTCGGCCAGCAGAGACTGCCTACCATGATGCCTTTGGATGACCCTGAGCCCTGTATGGTGGCCAGCTATGCCCCCTGTGCATCTCGCCCAATATCCATGCTATGCTCTTCCCCTAGCTCTAGCCCTAAGCTCCACGACCTGTCACCTGTACCCTTTCCTAAGTGCCTGAGCAACAGCCCTACACACTCCACCATGCCTGGAGGTTTGGCATCCATGCACGATCCTCCCACCCACCATGGGTTGGCAATGCCCAGCTCTCCTGACACCAGCTCCCTCACCGTGCATCACCCTCAGGGTAGTCCACACCTTGGCAGCCCCTCATACCACCCTCTGTACCCCAACAGTAGTCCGTCCTCCTCCCCTACCTCCCATCCCTCAACGCCTGGGGCTACAGCTGAAAGTCCTTATCTGGCCACCTTTGGCTCCACCCAGCCCAGAGGAAGCCCACCTGCCCTGATAGCAGATGATCACGCCTCCCCTGCACTGCCTGTAACCATCAAACAAGAACCACAGGAGCTTGACCAAATGTATCTGGATGATGGTAGGTTAAAAATCATAATTCTTCTATTATAAACTTGCCATCTATTTGGATGAAAAGCTACACTCTCAACCCTTGTGTTCTTTTTTCTCTCATACTTTTGCTAAAAGTGGAAAAGTACTAAAAATATATTATTGTTATTGTTATTAAACCAGTTGAAGGCCTGTGTAATGGGATATATCTTGATAAGAGGTAAACAGAACAGAAGGGTTAAGCCTACAGCAGACCTACACACCAGTACCAACAAAACCTGAAGATTGAGTTTGTTGGTGTTTGGGTTTAACATTTATGGCATTTGGCAGATGCTCTTATCCAGAGCAACTTACCAGGTTACTGGTATTATAGGTAGGCCAACATAGTGTTAGGAGTCTTGCCCAAGGACCCTTATTGGTGTAGTATAGACTGCTTGCCTGGATTGGGAATCGAACCCAGTTCTCTGACATGGGAGCCAATGATGTTACCACTGTACAGAACCCAGGTTGCTGACATGGGAGCCAATGATGTTACCACTGTACACACCACTACAATCAAAACCTGAAGATTGAGTTTTTTGTTGTTTAGGTTTAACTAGTGGTAGAGAAAGGAAGTTGGGCCAGAGTACAGGTCAGCCATGATAAGGTGATGAGTTACTAACATATGTATGCTGTCTGAATTTGTCATAAATCACCCATTTAAAAAAAGCCAAAGATTCTACACAGAGTTTGAAATGGGGACTGAGGCCAGTATAACTAAAACCACTTTAGACACTTCCAAATGTGATTGCGAATTCTTTAGTGTGTTCCTTACCTCGTAGTTGAGTTGCCAGTTCTTTTACCAACTGTGTCCTTTCACCACATCGTCCTATCCTATTGCATTATTCGTAATCTTTTTTTTCTCTTACCCCCCTTTCACACCACGTATCTAGAGTTTAGTTAGTGCATTCTTCTCAAATTCCCAATTATTCCTATATCTTGATGATCTCATGTTGGTGATCAAACTGGGATGCAAGAGATATTATAGACAACTGGGATGTTGCATCCAGGGCATTTGCTGTTTACTATAATCTTACTTATTCCCATAGTGAGTCATATTAAAACCTGTTACATATTGTTTATTTGGGCCCCACCAGCTGCAGGTGGATAGACACGTGCATTTGCGTAGATAGGGGAGTTATGAATACACCCGTTAATGCGACAGCAGTAAATTAGCACAGTGGGATTTCAAACAATCTGTCCAAACACGCCAGGGTCAGGGGTCTGGCTGGGAGCGGCCGAGTGAAAACAGAGGCACACGCGCCGTGAGCCCAGACTGTTGACACGGGCCCTAATGAAGGAAGCAAAACAATGGGTAGGGGTTTCCTGAGGCCATCTTTTTTTCCAGAATTGGATTCGTGGCCCCTTGTTTTCCCCCAGCCTCCCTGTGGAGCCCTCCAGCTCTGAGTTGGCGTCATCAAGAGAGTCTGAGGGGCCTTGGGGTGCCCCCTGGCACCTTGCCCGCCAACGCTCATGGGGCCATTGGATGTTTGGCCATTAGATCTCCAGCTATTTCTCTGATATTACCTGGGATCTTTGCCCCTCATGGTCACCTGCAGCCACTGGCTTTTTAATAAATATCAGACATTAATTTATTATACATTTTAAATTTAATTTAAAACAGAATGGGAACATAAAGACAGCAGTGTTTATTTGCACCTCTGATTCAGGCTTACAGTGTGCACAGAATCTAAAATAATTTTTGTGATCTGTGTATTTTATGAACATAATATGTACAAAATTTGGCTAGTTGTTAGAACCATACCAAGACTATCTATTCCTGAATATTTCCAACACATTTGTATTAAATTTAGTTAAACTGACATTATGTATCGGCTATTGGATTAAACCAACAGAATTCAAATGGACAAGCTAATAACTTTAAGAAGTCAATAATAAATATAATGACTTTGAATATTATGATTTTCAACACTGGATAATTTTTTTTATTATGGACCCCTTAAAGATTTAAAGAATGAACGTACCCGGTGAAAATGAGAAAACACTATAAAGCAATATTTATAGACACTTGTGTACCGTAATCGTAATATTGGTTTATATTATTATTCAAATGGTTTCAGCACTAGTCATAAACAACGTTCATTTATTGCTAATAGTGAAAGAAGTGAAAGGACGTTATGAGATGCCTGTTGTACGTGTACGTGTGTGTGTGTGTCTGCCTGTGTGGGTGGGGGGTATTTAGGGGCTGAGCAGAAATTGAGTTAGAACGTAGCCTTCACTAAATCTGTCATCACCACATCCTCAGCTCATAAATAAACAACACAGAGGGAGCCGAGGTCATGTATTTGTCAACAGCCCTGATAATGACTTCAAACATGGTCAGATGTGACATTTTGAAAGTCATGTCAATTCACACTCAGCAAGAGTTTATCATCTGTCGGTGTCAGACAGATTCGTGCCATTATTCTTTATGTGGCAGGAAACAAAAGAAATTGAATAACCTCAAGGATATCGAGTATAACTTCATCACATATAAAGTCCATAATGCCAAAGGACATATTTATTCGTGTGTTGTGAACTCTGGTGGTATTAAGTGAATAGAGCTGAAACTTTATCTCAGTCCAATGCACTATGAAGGCTCGTTATTGGATCGTTTTACCTAGTAGCTGCCCCACAACTTGGCTCAATGTGAAAGTATTCCGGATTTCCACTTTAAACTCGTTTTCTCTGTTTCGCCCTGTACCTCATCTTCGGTCACTTTAGCTTTCATGCCTCCAAATGCATTCAGCCTGCGATTACACTCACATTAAGAGAGCTGCAGGAATGTGTATTGATTGGCTAGGGGGCCTCCAGATCTTGTCTCGTAAAAAAAAAGGAAAAGAAAAGTAAAGAAAAAAAGCTTGATTGGGGCCGCCATCTCTTGCGCTCTAATGCTTGAATAAGCGTCTGTGGTCAGCTGCTGGAGTCCCGGTAAGTGTGTGGTGGTAACTGCATCCTCTGTAGGAATGTACTTGCACTGCCTTCTCCTTTCGAGAAATTAAATAAACAATGCTAGTGCAGCAGTTCAGACCAACACTCCTCCAGAAGCCCTACTTTCCCAGGCTTTGACCTGAAGAATGAGACCCCAAGAAATTAGTCTACTTCTAAACAGATGGATATGAGTCTAGCACCATTTGAGGTGGTGTGTGTGTGTATGTGTGTGTGTCTGTAAAACCTTTCAAATTGCCCAGCACTATTGCTAACTACACAAGAGAACATGATGTTCAGGAGCAAAAGTACACGTTATCATCACGGTACTTCATTTTCACTAGCTGAACTCTTGCTAGGTTCAGCACTTTGCTATGCCAAACGTGGTAGCTTCTTTGCTGAAAGGATCCAAATAAACAAATTCTTATCCACTCAAGTGTTGAAGGCTGGTAGGTCCAACGCCAAGACACTGAGGACACAGGGAACATTTTTCACTGCTACTTGAAATCAAAAACATACTTCGTTTTTTTTTTTTTCGTAGGGTCTCTGTCTCCTTTTTTTTTTGGTTGCTGTGTCTGTGTCTTGCGTAATCCAGCCTGCGGTCTCCAAACTGGGCAGCATCCAATAACAGTTTCAGTTGGGTCATTCCCTTTCATATTCACAGTGGTTTACTATATATACATGGGTTGGGTGAAAAACAGTGGCATAGGATTTGCATCAGGCTTTTTAATTCACTAATTAAGCAATAAAAGACTGAACGAGATGCCGGTGGTACAAAAGTGACATCATGCTCCTCATATATGTGTGCGTGCATGCAAGTGACTATCTGCAATTTTAGCATTTTAGCTCTTTCAAAGTGGGTGGCTAATGATTTTGGACATGTAAGCTTTCTCTCATTTGGGTTATCAGGCTCTGATTAGGTTTCAGTCACATGAGCAGGACTAATCAGTGTGAGAGATTTGCTCCAGCTGTACTCCTGAATACACACCACCCATCCACCATATGTTCATATTATTAACTTCATTGTACGATTCTGATTTTGTTTGCCTGCCTGTCTTGATGGTTTTAGTGACTCATATACTGTCCCCCGAAACTCCACACCTGTGGACACTGATATCGGTTTTCCATGTTTTAAATTCATCACAAATAGAAAAATTGTGAGGCACAAAATAACGAATGCGCTAGTAGCCCAAGCCTGCATCGGAATTTTCTCTGGGGGTCGTCAGTTGATTATCTCTCTATTTTGTTATTAACTAATGCATTTGGCAACATTTTGTGTATAGTCACTGCTGTCCTTCATTGTTGTTTTTTTCTTTTGTCACACTGATGTTGTTGGATGACTATAATGACAGTGACAATGAAATCTGATCTTTCCTAAATTCCTGAATTCTGATTATTCACAACCTAGCCAAGTATCAGATAGGGATCCAATCTAGGACTACATACAAAGGTCAGAGCCACTTTTTTAACACTTTCTCTCTCCAAGTTGTAAACTTATGTAGACTCCTTCATCTTCTCCTCTGTTACTATGTCCTAATGGAGAAGGGGTCTTAAATTACAGAGGATCCCTCTGACCCCCCCCCCCTTCCTCCCTCTACGATTTGCGGCTTCCCTCATGGAAACTTTGACGCGTGCTGGCAGCAAGCCCAGGGCAGCAGGACTCCACTCGAACCTCTAATGATGATTGAGAGTGCGTCCAGGCCATGCTGAAATTGCTGAGTCGCTAACATTGTAGTGAAGCGCTTTGGGATGGGGTTGAGTCTAGCATTAAAGGGGTGGAGGTCACAAACATTTTGGGAATAGCAGGGTCTAGAGCATCCACAGGGAGCTTGAGACATGGCCCGAGGCTAGGATCTTAGCTTTTACCGCCGTCAAACTTTGACCTCTGTGGCTTGGTGTAAGAGGGCGAAGTTAATCGAACAGAAATTGGGGCTTTCTGGTGAAGTGCCCTCAGCATTTATTGATAAGTGATGGTTTTCTTCATTATTCATTACCAGAGAGGCCGTGCTTTGGGTTTTTTAAATAAATGTTTTTGGATTACGAATCTAGAAGATGAGCAAACCATTGGGAACCTACGTTATTTTTTCCAACAATTACCGAAGACCAACACAGGGGCCGCAGAGGGCTTTTGGGGTTTGTTAGATGGCTAGGAAGGCAACCAGACTGTCAAGTACAGCACATTTTGGGATTTGTCGTGGTGATTTCCGTCACTGGAAATATAAATCCTGTCCAATAAACATATGAACCCAGTAGTGCTTTAAGTTAAATTTCCTCAAGCGTCTGCTTTTGTTATTATCGGTTATGGACAAACACTCCACAATTTATGACCTGATTCATTTCTGTTTTACTAAGGTCCATGTCAGGCACAGGAAATGAAACAAATACACTCCTTCACAGCCTTTTTATAGCATTTTGGAGCTTGGGTAAATATGGAAATACTCATCCTGAAGAGCAGATGTCAGTGTGTTGCAATTGTTCATTGGGTGATTGAAGGAGCTTCCAGACTCGGCAGTAGTACAGTCAGTCTTCAATAACTAATTGTATCATGATCAACTTGATTAACATCCAATTTACTCACACATCCAGGTTCCAAATATATTGGTCCTGCTTCTAGTTCACTAATGGAGCAAAACTTTTATTCATTGTGTGTCTTTAATGTGTCACAAATACAGTTATTTGTACATGTGCCTAATCCAATGGTAATTTGTATGTTTTAAACATATGATGCCACATGCTTTAGTGAAAAACACTTGATTCATTAATAAAAAAAAAAACATACAGATGCATCACTGCAGTTTAAACACTCTAACACTTCTGTTGATTTTTACTGAGATTTGTATGGCTTTTACAAGTTATATTTTTATAGTCATATATTTGTGAGTGGCAGAAATAAAAAGTAAAACTAGAAATATAAGTAAAACAGAAATAAAATAACCAATTACCAGCTCACACAGAATTTTTAATTGTTCTAATTATTTATGAATACACACCTCACAGATAGCACTACCAGATAAAATGATTTCTCTAACTCTATCAGTTGTGGTAAACTGTTCTCATTTTTGTATTGAACCCAACAGTAAATGTAATGTTAATGACTTGGTGAAAGTCTTCGTCAGTCTTTGGATTATGTTGCTTTGAAGTCATCAAAGTCCTAAAGTGCTTCATGATGATGTTAACAGTCTACTAATGTTGGGTCTGACTTCATAGCCGTCTCTTTTTCGCATGAGCCTCGTTTCTGTGGCGCAGCTCATTTGGCTCATTCAGAGTGGTCCAGTTTCAGCCACTCCGTCATTATCTTTGTGCTCGACTCATGGCAATGGAATCCGTCTGGTGCGTAACGACGTCACTGTCTAAACAAATTGGCTTTCTTCATGTCTGATGAGGAAACCTCAAAATTAAAACCTGATTTTCTTTACTTAAAAGGGGAAAGGGTTGCCACAGTGCTTTTTCTTCTCCAAGAAAAATGTATCAGGATTAAAGTACTGGATGTAGGAATGCTTAATCCATGCAATTAAGGAGTTAAGTCTAAAACCATTTGATTAAAAAGGGAGAATTGGTAGCTACTGTCGCAGAGGGAGAAGCAGAAGATGGCATCATTTGCCATAAGTCTATGTGGTGGAAGTGTGTGCGTTGGTACTTGTACACTGCTGAGAGAGTGTGTTTGAGAGTTTTGTCTTGAAAAAGACTTGGCTAAAGTTGGGTCACTCTCGAATCTACAGCTTAAATTTGTCCTGTTGGTTTAGCAGCAGACTATGCACTTTAAAGCTTTATTTGTTATTTGGAAGTGAGTAATTGTGTCATTATTACTAGCCACATTGCCTTCAATCATTCAAAATTCCCATTTAATCACTTTTCCTGTTTATAATCACCCCGAAAACGTATCCCGTCGTGAAGGATCTCTGTAGACGAAGCCCCTGCAAGCTGCAAGGCCGGGGGAAGCCGAGCACTTTGCTGATTTTGGCTTGACTCTGTCCTCCTCTCTCCATTTACTTTCTATCTCTCTTTCTACGCCTCTCTCTCTCTCTCTCTCTCTCTCTCTCTCTCTCTCTCTCTGTTTGTCTCTTTCTTTCTTTCTTACTCTCTGTTTCTCACTCACACACATAGTACACACACACACACACTCCACAAAACTCACGAGAAGAAAGAAAGCGTCATAAATGAAAAGGACTTTTCTTCCCTGTAGCTCCCACAGCTGGCTATTTCTTAAATTCAGTAGAATGAACCACACACAGTATGTCCCTACCGAGATCTGTAAATGTGGGGCCCGAAACAGAGCGGAAGGAATTTTCACGGCTCAATTTATTGCCTTTCTTTCCTTCATCGTCTTTCAGCCAGAATAAGAGAGTTAGTGCTCTTGGCCACAAGCTCATGGGACATACAGTGCAAGCTGGGGACGCGGATAGAGCCGGGACTGATATGCACACACGAATCCCTCCTTCTAGACAACACATAGACATGCAGACACACTTAATCACACGTACATGCAAAAAAGGCAGCCAGACTGATAGGAAAAAGTGTGTGTGTGGGGGGGGGGGATCTGAGCTCTGGCTTCAAGAGAAGTAGGGTTTCCACTTGCTTTTATATCAATTACATTCATGTGAATAGAAAAAATATGAGATTTCTTTGGATAGCAGGTGAATTTGTGAACCAATAGTAGACAAGAGAGCATAGTTCTTACACCACCCATACACCAAAGAAATACTTATTATTCAGCTAATGTTACTGACTACACATCATATCACAGCACCCAAATTCACCCTTTATCAGTCTGATCCTTGAGCATATGTGTGTATATGAGCTCAGCAAATCCTACAAACTCCATCAAAGTTACCCAGGCAGAAACTCCTTTAATGAAAGGAAGTAACATACACACATACTCCTTTTCACTCTTGTAGTAAATAGAGTTAGTGCGCTTCGGTTCGGTGGCTTCTAACAGCACTCATTTAATGTATTCTGTCTCCCTCATGAATCATGGCGTGTTTTAAATCCCATTCAGGCCTTAGACTCGTAAACGTGTCCGCCACACATATGTTGTACTTCATCTCGTTTCCACTTACGTAACTAATAACTCAGTGAATATGGATTACTCCGAGGCTGGATAATTCCTGGTGTGAATATACCGTGCTACAGACAGAACAGAGGTCTTTATGAGCACGGGTGAAAACAAGGAAGAATTTAAATGTTGCAGCAGCTTTTTTTTTTTGCAGTACACTGAAAAAAAAAACTTGTAAGATTTACTTGATAAAATCCTCGTAACAATATGCACTAGCATTTTAAGTAATTTGTACTGCAGTGATATCAAGTACAACTTGCTTGCAAAAATCAAGTAAAATATACATTCCACTACACTGAACATATCTGAAGATATTAAGTAATGATTAACTAAATTATACTGATGTCAAAAGTTATATGTACTTTAAGGAATTATGTAGAGTCTATTTAGTTTTTTTTCATAGATGAAGGTCATTACATCAAAATGGTAAGTAAATCTGATTTACTTGATATCAGATTTACTTAATATTTTATACTTGATAAAATCCTCAACAATTTGCACTAGCATTTTTAAGTAAAAATGCTGTAATATTAAGTACTACTTACAGCAAAGGTCATTACATCAAAATATTTAAGTAAAAAGAAAATAATAATAAAAATAATCGCCACAAAAATACAATATACATTCAATATACAATATATTTCAGCTGTTTATTCAGTCAACATTAAACACCACTGAACGTTCACAATAGGTATTTAAAAGTGCATTCAGTAAAACCTAAAACAACCACATAGGACTAACCTTTAAAACAATTGTATTTAAAATTCAAAAACTACATCAGGGCAAATCACACATACCCAAGATTCTTACCTGAGACTAAATCTAGTGTTAAAACAATCACTCCACCTACACAGCCCTCAATTTACACTGGACTGCATGTATCCTGTTAATGCAAACAAATGTTTACAGGATTTTTATAGAAAATAATTGTTAATATATATAACCTCTATATAATATATAATTTATAAATATATAATTTCATATATAAGTTAAATGCACCTTTTCCTGACTGCTTGAACCTTCCCTCTGGGCAACAGGATGGTACAGTAGTGTCACCTGCACATCTTACACACAGCATAGCAATTAACATGCTTTGACTTCATTTTAATACACTGAAATAAGATAACCACTGAAACAATGAGCTTGAATTAAAGCAGCTAAACAGTGAAATGACTAATGTTAACCTGTAACAGACCTAAAGGCCATGTACTTTTTGTTTTAAATGTGCTTATTATCTCTAGGTTTATGTACAGTGACAAAAAAAAAAAACATTTAAATACAATTAGGATTGTGGCCTGGCAGAAATATCTCATTTCAATTTGTCCATACTTAATAGGATTAAAGTCACTAAATTAAAGTCATCCTAAACCTTCAAATCCAAAATATAAAAATTGTCACAGCTGAAAATCTGCCAAAGGAATCACATTCATTTAATTATAAATGGATTAAAAGTATGACTCTGTTCTTTAAATAAATGCAATTGTGGCAACATTGCTGTATTATAAGAGGAATAAAACTCTCAACACACACTGTTATCGGAAATTATCTACTTTGGATTGTGACACTGCAATGGGCACATTAGTCCACCCTGTCATTGATTATCTTACAGGACACCCCGGGGTCTTATTCTTCCTCAGCTTAGCATAGCTAATCAGTTTTCCACATGCAAGTGCAGACTACTGCAAATAACAACCAAATATATATAAAGTCACTCTCGTGAGTTCACAGCATAAATCCTTGATCCGATACTAATCCAGCATTTCAGGCCCTTAGTATCAGTTCACTCAATTTCCACTGGTCATTCCCAATCCTCCATCTTCCTCCTCATGGAAGAGTTTAAGCATGTCGTTTGAGGAAAATAGTACCAGAGGGGAACGTTGGGAGCGTCAAGGCTTATCGTTGGTGTTTATGTTAAACCTGCAGGACTTTTACTGGAATCACACTCCCTGCCTCTGCTAAGGCGCTCAGACGACCAGAGCTTGGAAATGTGAGGCGATATAAAATCTACAGGTGATGAAATCGTACTGCTGAATGCACTTTTGTGATTTATGTACGCTGCATCCATGCTGTATGTGTTTGGACGTGATAAAACTGTGTCTGTTGTCTTCTGTTGAGTTATGAATATGTCTGTGAGTGAGTTTTTATCTCAGCACGTATGGTGTGTGTGTGAGTGTGTGGAAGACTTGGAGGAGATGCTCAGTGGACCCTAGTGGATTCTGATGGTTGTATATTGCTTAATGGGTATTTCAGAGCATCCAGATGTAGGAGCCATAGAAGCATTTAAAGAATTCCTAAAAAGTGGTGGATGGGACAGTGGAGTGGAAAAAACAGCACAAGAGTGATGGGAATAAAAGGATGGGGAAACACTTGCAGATGGGCTTAAAATATGCCAACCATTTAAGAAACCTTGACTTGACACATTCTACAAGATATTCTAGCCATGACTCTTTTTTTTTTTTAACGACAACCAGATATTCTAACAACTCGAGATCAGAGGTATGGAGATATCTGTTTGTATAAATATTGTTTATATTGCAAGTTGTATTACTGTTAAATAAAAAGTGAAGGTCTGGGGATCCTCAAAAGGTCATCTATTGCTGAATGGGGAATTATGGGTTAGCTCTACTGACATCTCAGTTTCAGCTCCATCACCTGTGAGAGAGATAGAGAAAGAGAGGTCATATATAAGAAGAGGAACTCACAGATTCTCCTTATTGAGACATGCTAAAAGTGAGCTGGAATGAAATGAAGGGTTCCTCCAATCACACTCCCTGTAAAGGACAGAAACCAATAAAGCCTGCGCTGATGTAATCCTTTTGGACACCGCAACGACGTGTATATGTCTTTTATATAAGAAGGAAAAGAAAAAGCGATTTGAAATCTGACATCAAGACTGACAGGCAACAGGTGATTTAAAGAGGCAGCATACAAATGCTGATGTTATAAATCCCATTAAACTCAGGCATGATTGCTTCAGTATGCTCCTGCTTTTCCACTATATCTGAACGCAGGATGATGAACCTCTCCTTGCAGCTTGGCTCTCCAGGTTGCATTTGTCAAACGCTGCTTATCAGATGACTGGCGAGCTTTTGTCATGAACATGTGCATGTGGAAACGCAGACATTTTTAATCCTTAACACATTTCTCAAACGTGTCGTTTGGAAATTGCACACTTTTATTGGGGTTAAAACATCTGCGCACACATTATGGCTTTGTTTCAGTCTTGCGGCATGCCCCGTGATGATGTAATAGGCCAGCTAGGAATGAAAGGTAGTCATGGTTTTTGCATTTGTCAGATCCTTGTTGTGCACAGTGCTTCATGAAATGAGTGTGTGTGCAGCGGTGCAAATAGTAAATCATTTCTGCACATCTCTGATTAGGGCACAGGAGAGCAGGCCTAACCATGTAAACACCCATTCCACACACACACATACACCACCCTAGAGGACGCCACCCAACACATACACCCTGGCCTCCCCTGAGACAGAAAGGAAGTGATTGCACGAGAAGAGGAAGATAGCAAAGAGGTGAGGGGGGATGGGGGGAAGACGAGCGCTGCAGGGAGAAAAACGAAGGCTTGGAGGATCAAAGGGAAAAGGGCTTGTCTCAAACAGAGCCAATCTAAACAGCCACTGTTGTTAGATTAACTGGCTAATTTTGGAGACTATGCCTTTCTGGTGCTGCGTAGGCGGAGAGTCGGACTGGCAGCATGTGTTGTGCAGGGGTTTGTTTTTCTTTCTGGGTCGAGTAGACTCGTGCATCCCCCAGGGTTCCTCGCTCACCCTGGCAACAGTTGTAATTGATCATGCTCGAGGGAGCCTTAGAGCTCACACTTCGACATCAGCCTCTATCAAACAGGTGAAGTGCCAAAGTTCTTCGCTTTATGTATTGCACCTGAAGCAGATAAAGACGTGTGTCTTAAGTGTGTATAGTGCTGTGAAGGGCATAGAGTCACAAGAGGGAAGGCGCATTAAAGGCCCAGGGACGTGATATTACAAGGTGAAACGTTATTTTTTTCAAGAGGATTTGCAAATGCATTTACATCGTCTATAAGTAGCAGAACTACTTTGAATTCATTGGTTCCCAAAGGGGTGGTATGGGATGTTATATATTACCTTTATTATATATCATTATAAATAATGTAATATCTCCTGACCAGGCTCCCAATTATTCAAAACTGTAATCAGCCAAGAGGTTATACTATCATACTTTGTTATACAATCATATTTTGTCTATATTTAAGAGCAATTGTGTACTCTTTTGGACATTCCACCAAAATTAGATTCAAGTTAACAGAATTTATAGGCTTGCTGATTTTGAGTTATCATGCTTAATAATAAATATTACATTAATAATAATTGCAGGCCCTCTTACAATGCTTCACAGACACCTGAGGGTTGGCATGTAGTCAAAACTGCCATTGTCAACTGAGACTCTAGTCTTAAGATGTTTAAGGCCAACTAATGATATAAATTAAAGCCAAAAATGTATTAGGCCATGTGTTAAGAACAAGTATTGACTTTTTTTTTTTTATCTTTCTGCATGCAAAAACACAAGAAAAAGAACCTTATTACCAAGTCCCTACAAGAGTATTTATTTCATGTTTTGGAGATGCATCTGCAGCCTAAATATTGCATAAGAGTAAATGTTAGAGGTGAAAATAGTAAATGTTAAAGGTGTGAGCTGGGGTGGCAAGGCTTATTCCGAGATTAGGCACTTCTTGTGACTAGGCCTTTTTGTGCCACCCTTGTGGCCAGGCCCCTGGTTCAAGTCCATTCAGCTGTCCAAAAGTACACACACATGTCTGAAGAATCTCTCTCTCTCTCTCTCTCTCTCTCTCTCTCTCTCTCTCTCTCTCACTTTCATGGTGGGACATGATGGGGATTTGAAGTGTTTCGGCAGCTGCTGCCAGGGGCTGGTGAATAACACACCAGAGTTTATTCAAAGCCATTTTAAAACAAACTCTCCCTCCTTCTGTCTGTCCCCCTGCTGTCAGCCTCTGTGCTGAACGCTTCCACATGGCCAGCGCAGGCTTTCCGAATCAGAGTTTTTCTTGACGGGGCATGCCGTCCATATACATTTTTTTCCCTTTATTTATAACTGCAGTAGACTAATGACTGATCCAGTGGAATTTTTCAGCATGTGTGTGTTTGTACTCTTTCTTAAGCCCACTACTGTCATTCTCTATGGGGTTAAGGCTGGAGCTTGGCATGCTAGCTCCCTCGCTGGCATGGCTCCACGCGTGGGAGGCTGCGAATGGCCCATTAGCGTTTCTGCTGAAAGCGAGAGCAGATTTGATATTGTGGGGAAACAATAAGTAATATGTAGCAGGAAATTCAATTGCCCTTCTCCTACAGCATCAAATTCAGAGTTAAGCTTCCTTTGCCAAATCAATTTCACGGGCGGTTTAAACAAGGTTAGAGCATTTCTGTGAAAGTCGCCCTATTGAACATATACAATTTCAGACCGGGATATTGTGATCTTGCAATTATGCCCGAAACATGTTGTTGAATTTCAGAGATATTAAGTAGAGAGAAAGTGTGACAGTTCTTATCATTAATGTCATTTTGTCAGCAAATTTCTTTTTTTAAGAGCTGGCTGCATCCTTCATTCATTAAAAATACTGACCTGCTCCTGCTGAGTTGCATGTTAGCTGTTAAACTCATCATGTCTGATTGAAAAAGCTGGTCCGGAATTAACCTCCCCTCATGATCATCATCACAGGATCAGGTTTCATGTTAAGGATTGTCCAGACGTGATGGTCATCCATGACCATCCAAACCACAGGCTCTCTGCTCTCACCTCTTTTGGAGTCCCACTTATACATCCTGTAGTGTTTCCTGCTTTTTGTTTGTAAGGATTTATGACAATAATAAGAATAAATTGGGTTTCTGAGTGGAGCCTCAGATCCAGCCAGATGGATAAGTTGGAAAGTTGAAAGGTGTGTAGTACACATCATGTGTGTTTTACACTTATTAACTGTAGGACTTGTCAGTGTTATGATGCTGTTAGTTTACATCTGCAGCCTAAATATTGCATAAGAGTAAATGTTAGAGGTGAAAATAGTAAATGTTAAAGGTGTGAGCTGGGGTGGCAAGGCTTATTCCGAGATTAGGCACTTCTTGTGACTAGGCCTTTTTGTGCCACCCTTGTGGCCAGGCCCCTGGTTCAAGTCCATTCAGCTGTCCAAAAGTACACACACATGTCTGAAGAATCTCTCTCTCTCTCTCTCTCTCTCTCTCTCTCTCTCTCTCTCTCTCACTTTCATGGTGGGACATGATGGGGATTTGAAGTGTTTCGGCAGCTGCTGCCAGGGGCTGGTGAATAACACACCAGAGTTTATTCAAAGCCATTTTAAAACAAACTCTCCCTCCTTCTGTCTGTCTGTCCATGTGTGTTTTACACTTATTAACTGTAGGACTTGTCAGTGTTATGATGCTGTAAAAGCTGTAGGCTTATCAAGAATGTGCAAACGAGGTCTTTGCTCCCTATAATATTTGTTTATGTCAGATTAATGGTCAGTTCTGGCCATGTCTATTTGTTCTCCTGAATCGACGTGCAGGATAATTAATTGCTGAGTCAAAATGACTTCATAGACTAGACTAGCTGTGTTGTGAAGATCAGTTGCTTTGTAAGTCACGTCCTTCGAAGGCTAACACATATACATCCTACTAGACATATGATGCCAACCATTCTTTTTTAAACTGTTACCTCACAAAGAAATGTAACACACTCTCAGGAAAGCAGAAAAGCAGTATCTGCCCTCTTACGCATACATGAGTTCATTAGTTTATTAGTTATTAGTGGTTATTGTATGAGTGGTTATTGTTAATATCTCCTTGCTAGTCATCATAGATGAACATCATGAAGCCTCAGTAAGAATCTGCTTTTTACTGTTGTTTGCCGAATGATGTCTAGCTACCTACATATTAGTGTCCTGCTAGCTTGGTAGCAACTAGCAAGTTGGACTAGCTAGCTAGTATACGTTTTCTTATACAACTAGCTAGTTGTACAGGTTTTCTTATTAATCGTAACTGTATTTTCTCCAAGCAAAATGTGACAATTATCTAGTTATAAAGAAAATATATATGTGCAGTTTTTCCCATCTAATTTGGACAGAATGAGTAGCTGCTTAAACTGTGACTGGGACACAATGCAAGATAGACAAGGAGACTGATGTTAACTAACAGCTTGTGGTGTTGTTATCCGTTTTCATTTTTTTTCCACAACCTTTATGACAGCTTGCGAACCCGAGTGATGAATAATCCATAACGGAAAGTGAGCGAAATGGTTTCACATCAGTATTGACAAGTTAAAGGTGTCATATCAATAAGTTGTCAGCTTGCTGAAAAAGAAAAAAGCCGGAATTCCTGTGTTGTGTATTTTTAGACAGGCGAACGTCAGTTGCCAGTCACTGATCCCCACATTGGGAATGAGATTAAAAGATGCTTTAAACACAGCCACACCCAAAAGGAAAATCAGTAGGGAGGGGTTGGCTGTACTCCCTATACACACGTGTGTGTGTGTGTGTGTTGGCAGTGCCAATATTACAGGCTGGGGCACTGCAGGGAGGACGCATGTTTTAATAAAGCACCTTCTGTGTTCTGTCACACTTAGAAATGCTCCGTCTGCAACCAGCCATGCTAGTTTGCTTGTATGTATTTGTAGGTGTAGGTGTGTGTGCTGATTTAGGTTGTAGTCTAGCAGCTTGAAAATATATTACTGTTCAGATATGCTTGATAGTAGAGGGACGCTCCAGCTAGAATGTTCTATGTTTTTTAAATAAAATGATAGACCCCTGACATACGTCACAGCAGATGTCATGCTTTCCACCACTGTACCCAAGCTAAAATATGCATTTAGGTAAAAATGTGTACAATAAACAAAGTTCTATTGTTTTACAGGTAAGCACTAAACTACTAAGCCTAGCTAGGAACACTCAATTTTGAATTTATATAAAGATTCAAATTTGAATTTATATAAAACGATTTCTTTTAAAATATACTTCTCATCACCCTGAGAATAGTCTCTGTGAAGCATGGTGGTGGTAGCTTCATAATCCCTCCTTACTTTAGTATTATGGGTTATTTTTGTGCAGATTTGTAACATATAAGCCCATAATCAGTTGCAGGTAATAGCACTCAAAAATGTGGAATAGTTCAAGTGGGGTAAGGTTTTAATACCTGATATTACAACAATGCATTGCATCAGGTGGGCTCGAGCCTACAACACTATCCTACACTTCAACATCCAATCAGTTCATGATCTCTCGCTATCACAAAAAAAATTAACTGATCTGTAAGGGGTATTGTTTGTACTGTACTTGTTGAATGTGTTAATAAACAGTCAGACAGGTCATATTAATAGAATGCTATAATTAGCCACACATGTATCATTGAGGTTTAACAGTTTACAGCATCCTGTTTCGGTGGCTTTTTGAATGTCAGAAGGGTTATTAAAGGCCTCTGGACATATTTGCTGGCATAAATCAGTCTTTTTTCCAGCTCATGCTTTTTTTGTTGCAGTGGAAAAGCTGATGCCTTGGAAATGGAAAGTATTAGTTGATAAAGCAAAACAGTGCAATGTTGTGGTTGCTGTGTAGGTGTGAAAATTTCGGAGAAAGCCCGACCGTTACCGCGACTGACGAGAATGAAAAGGAAGCGAGTACTCTTCCTTTGCAAGAAAACTCTTTGTTTTACATTTAGTATGCTGATTTCTTTTAACCCCCCCTTCACTCAGTTTTTGTTACCTGAGGCTTTTTTTATGTAAAGACATTAAAGTTTGATGACATAATTGTGACCCAGGGTTTGTGGTCTACCTTTTTTGTTAATGTGTGCAACTAAGTACATGGTTTCGGCATGTTAATGCCTGTTTTGCTGCGAGCTGCGGCGGCGACAAACATCCCATGGTGTTGGCTCAGCCTGCACTTTTCCACTGGGACTCCCTCATGTAGGAAAACGAGTTCTGGCCGTTAATATTGTGTGTGAGAGAGTGTGTGTCTATGTGTGTGTATGCATGTGTGTATACCATTGCTGGAGGAGCTGATAAGGCATACTGGTGGTCTGTCATCATAAAGGCGTGTGTTATAATCCTCCCTGATTCTGTAGCATGGAGCAAAGCTAGACCTTCCTGTGCTTCATCCACTGTTGGTGTTGGTGTCATTAAACAGCCTTCAGAGGTGGCTGTGATCACAAAGGGTCATCAGGGCTCTCTCGGGGTCAGCCAGCCTCTCTGTGTAGTCACTTCCTTAAGTCCTGCCAAAGAACACAGAGACAAGGACACTCTGAAGTCTGAGAGTGTGGGAAATGTGCGGGTGCAAAACCAAACCCAATGCTCTCTCAAACCTTGCTAAATGAGTCTAAGGATGCATATTTCCTGTAATCATTTGACAGCAATTTTTACACTGGGCTTGCTATAGTATTGTGTAAGTCCATCAGCTAAGTTTTTCAGTTTTTAGTTTTCTGTTATTAATCTTACCCAAATATCTGCCACAAACCATATCCCACTTATGCAGTCTCTATAAATTACCATGTTACTTTACCATGTGGCTAAACATTAAGGTAAGGCTATCTTGGCCTATTATTACAAATTCTACATCCTTGGACCAACCTACCAATGTCAATGATAATGTAGTACAATAATGTTTTCACTTGTACATTTTTTTTATTATTAGCAAACCATTCAACTGATCACTTGATGGGGGGGGGGGTCATACTTAGTATACTTAGTAGTTAGGAACTACTAAAGCTAGCTAGCTTTACCTAGCCAAAACCCCATTAGCTAGCAGAACAGAATTTAATTGACATAACACTCCCCATCAAGATATGTTTCATCAAGTGATTGGTCACTACAGTACAGTATTGGTTTACAATTATGCTTCCATTTAATGAGACAAGTGTAACCAAATCATGCTATGAAAAACTAAACTCCCTAATAGCGTAAAAGAACTACTGTTCTTCTGTTTGTTACGTTTCTACAGTGTTACCGGTTTGTATGTAAAGATTTTAAGTAAATTAGATTTATATGGAGTTCCAGTACAAAACTAGAGAGGTTCCAACATTGCCAACACAGACTACTTTAAAACCAAAGTAAACACTTGTTGACAGTAAGCATCCCCTTTATTTGTTGATCAACCAGCAAGACCACAGTCCCACAATTTTTGGTTTCTATTGGCTCACAAGCCTGACGATCATGAATTGCCAAATTAATGTTTATCTACATTCAGTTAAAAGAAAGAGAAATAAACTGCTACCAGAAGCAAGTTCACTTTCTTTTACCTCATGTTCTTTACTATGACTCACAATGTGTTAGCAGGGGATTAAAAATCATAATAGTTATGCTAAATCATGAACCTCAGTTGAGTAATTTTGCTTAGTAAAGTCAAATTAAACCTTGAAAAGAAGCAACTGCACATCATTTTCCTTTCACTGAATTGCACTTTCATCTGTTTATTTTTATTTTTTTTTATTTATTTGTATTTGTACTGATGCTTTGCCAAAAAAGCAGAAGTAGTATAGCTTTCAGCTGGGATAGTAAGAAATAAGAAATTGTTATGGCCACTTCTAGGCTATATGCGATTCCAACTTTGTTGTTTGCTATTTAAACTTAAAATGTATGCCTTTTTGTTTCCACAGTCAACGAGATTATCAGGAACGACTTATCCTGCACATCCTCTCATGGTCACTCATAGATGGCCATGAACATGCCTGACGAAAGAAGGGACCAAGATGTCTTCCCTCTGAAGCCACCCGCAATTGGACAATCAGTCGTCGCATTTTAAGGAACTTCTATGAGGACGACACGACGTCATGTTTCACATGAAAGGCCTTAAATTCAACGGTGTATGGAAAAGCACCATGAAAAACAGTGACTATTTATGTTTGTTGTTCTTGTTTTTGCCCTTGCTCTTGCCTTAAAACATTAGAACTGCTCCACAGTGGATCAATATCACACAAAGACTTTCATCTTCTTCTCTTCTCGATTGTGTGTGTGTGTGTGTGTGTGTGTGTATGCATGCTGGCATTCAGGACAAACGCTGTCCGAATGGCATTTTGTAGCGATAAGTCCCGACTGGTTCATCACATGGGACAGATTCTACAGTGCCTTGCTGCAAGTGCAAACAGGGATGCAATTCCATTCATCGTCTTCACTTCACTTCCTTTTTTATACCTTTACACTTTGGTCACTTATTTGTTTACAGTAAATATGAAAGGCTGGAATGTGTAGATGTGTGTGGAAACATGTGAATAAAGTAGACCTGTGTGTAGACCATGTTTTTTATACACTATATACATATAAAGATGTCAGTAGTTGTCTTTGTATAAAAGCGTATATTTAATGTGCTGTATATATGCCTGAACCTTTGTCATTCCCTGTGTAGTGCATGGTCTCTTGGTGAAATCGGACCACCAATTGGACTACCTCCCAGTTGCCCTCATAAACTCCAGAACTATAGCAAGAAACAAAGTGGTTAACCAGCTTTGACCAAGAATCACAGGATTCCAGTAAATTCCAGAAATGCACTTGTTCATATGGCAGTGGTCACTAACCAGTTTCCTGGAGATCATAGTTCTGTCCCAGATTTTAGGAATCATAACCAGTTGTCGACTAGCAAAAATTAGAGTATCTGTGTGTTCATGTTACATATTAGCACATCTCTTTCTCACCTTCAACAGAACAGCTTTTGCAATTAGATATGACTGCGCTCTTGGGTAATGTGTTCTACTTCAGAGTGAGAAGGATTTGATTCATTTTCTAGACCAACACAGTTTAGTGGTTCTATCGGTGATGTTTTTACTAATGCACTCATTCTAATATGGTGTAATTTCTGTGTTAACATAAGCTTTATATTGTGGATGTTCCACCAACAACAGATTTTTAAAAAGCAATTGCTAATTGCTGATATTGTGACGATTTACCTGTGGGGAACTGTTTAGCATTTTTGAAAGGTCTGCCATGTCAGAAGTAAAGCTGTACAGGTTTTTTTTTGCAGGTTGGAGGGTATTTTTGCAGGTATTTTATTATTAAAATCGAATGAAAGGTTTCGTGAAGGAAGGACATTTAGTAGTAACTGTTCCATAACATTAAAGATAACTGTAAATAGATTTAAACAAATGTACAATATGTTATTCACACTTTGATAAATGAACAATTGCAACAACAATTTATACTGTGGAGTAAGTGGAATAAACTACTTTGGAATGTAATGTTTTTAGAAAATGACTCCATTGTTTATTCTTATAATAGCACAGCTAATTTTTTATTTCTTACATTTAGAATGAATGACATATTCATACTGGTTGCAGGTTGTGTACAGGTTTGGTTGAAGAAATTAGGGTTGTCATGTAGTTTCCAAAAGAAAGTAAGAGTCAGATTTACTTTACCCTTTCTTGGTGGCCCAAGCAGGCTGAGTTTATGTAGAGGACTGATAATTGGCTAGAGGTCTATTAGCTAGGATGAAATTTTGAGAGCATATCAAAGTTAGAAATATTTTTTTTACAATAGTTTTAGCTGCTTGAATAAAGTGATTAAAGTGATTAGCCAAATAAAACATGTTCAAGATGGCTTGCAAGTTGGTACAGATCTCCAGTGACAGGGTTCGTGACCACTCCAAGGACACTATCCTTGCAACCGAGCAAATGCATCCCGTATCTTGCAGACAAACGCATTTTATTTTAATTAAACCATTTGCGCTCTTAGCTATCATTTCTCTAATGGGACTTTTTCCCCAGCGCCATCACACAAACAGAACTAGAATAATATCGCAAAGCCTGTTATCCTTTAATAAGCGCACAGCAATATGTATAATTAATCAGAGGTTGAGGTTGGGTTTCATGGAGACAAAGACCAGCAATAAATGATGCGGCGACACCAAAGGATTTATTATGTACTTAATGTTTTCTGTAATTAGGCGTATGTCCTTAAAGATGAAGGAGTGGACCTTATTTGAGAGCCTCACTAATGGATATCCTAATTTGGCGACCCATCACTTAATGATGAAATAATGTGACAGGTTAACCTCAGACGCGTCCAGAGCTTTCAGTGTCCAGGACTGGAACTGGGACTGATTGTCAAGAAACGTCTACTATACCAAAACAGAGAGAGGTCTGCTCTTATTAAAGGCTCACTTCTCTTCTAGTGAAAAGACGTCTTTCTAACGCATGCACTTAATATCCTTTTCCAACGTTTCGTTCATTATTGTGATACGGATACTTTGGGATACTTTTCTTCCTGTTGTATATGAACGCATGATTGTGTGCCTTATTCTGCTAATCTGTAAAACAAGCTGATTGCATTCTTTATTTTTCCCTCTTACTTTAGGCACACAGTGAATTCAATCTTGTATCTTCTCTAATATGGAATATTTATAGAAATCTCAAGGGTATTTTATGTATACAGTATGCTTTCTGCTAATAAACGAATAAAAAAATATTATTTAAAAGATATCTTGTTGGTCTGTTCTTTTTTTGTCTTAACAATGACAGCTTGAGTACTAGACGGAACACAGTGATAAAAAATATTTATCTGTATCGGTTGCTGTATCTGTCTAGTGCTCCAAATATTTGTGCCGCTATTTGGATTTAAAGTGCTCAAATGTTCCCAATTTTTTTCTCTCTTATTTGTAATTTTGTAACTGCCAGTGACATTCTACTTGGTTGTATTTCTCTACATATAAACAAACTAGAATCATAACTTAAACCACCTTGACCCTGACCAGACTGTTTGCTAAGGATGAAGGCGTGCATTAAATGCATGTTTATGACTATAGTCCCTGCCCAACATTCTCTGTATCATGCTTATGGACATGAAAGTAAAAACCTTCTGCTAATGCAACTTTTTTGTTGCGACCCAGGCTAAATAAATGAATATATAATTGTCCACCTACTATTTGTATCTGCATCCAGATCTGGTAAGAGCACTGTCTGTTCATTCATGGTTACATCTTGAGCCTACAAATATTATACAATGCTATGGACAGTATATGTTTTGGTAAATATTTGCATTAAAGCACGCCATTTTATTCAGTATAATTTCAATAAACCATTGCAACCTACATTCAAAATATGACTTGAATCACTCTGCATCTCCAGATCTCTCAAAATCACCTGTCCCAAAAACAAACCAATAGTTTCCATTGTATAGGCTTGGCCTGATTACATATCAAGCCTTTCTCCTTTTTTTTTTTTTTTTTTGTATTTTTTTTAGCTTCACCTAAGGCTTAGTTTCAAACATTGCGCTGTTTACAAACCTAAGCCTGGACAACTTCTGGGAGAGTGCTTTGATGTAAACAAACTCAAATTTAAAATAGGGGGATAAAGCTGGATCAAGAGTTGCCTTTATCCTGTTGTACTTTATGTTCCATGTGTGTAAAGTGAAAGGTGTGTTGCTAAAATGGGGACGTTTGAAATGCCAGCAGGGAGTGAACAGGGTGATCATGGGAAAAACCATGGGCATGGTGCCACGGGACTCTCCTGTGTACCACCTGTCTGTCCTGCAGACTTTTTCCATTGAGCCGTACTCTAAAACAGCCATTGTCATGGTGACAGAAGGCAGGTCTGGGCGGCGTTCTCCTGTACACCCGCTGCATTCCAAAAATAATGGCTAGTCCAACATTGGATCACGCTTCTTTTTCCGGGTGCTTAGTTTAGCTTCTTTTTTTTTTTTTTTTTTTGATGTCTTTCATATTGGGTTTCAACCAGACATCCTGTCTAATGTTTTCTATCTAACTGAATAAGCCAGCTAACTAGCTTTCAAATCATCAATATTTAAATTATTGTTTAGACATAACAAAAAACATTTATATGCAGTTTGTTACATTCCAGAAGAAGCGGAAAAATTCATGGAAATGCTATCAGTATATACTTTGAAGTTCTTGACCTGGTGCAGGTCAAAATACCTACAGTACTGTGCAAAAGTCTTAGGCACATACAAAGAAATGTTGTAAAGAAGTTTTTACTATGTGAAAGACAAACGCCACAATGAGCTAT
>JAOVVF010000022.1:14637434-14676542 GCA_028565595.1 Duopalatinus emarginatus | reverse complement strand
CAGCAAAGTAGGAATTTCATTGTACAGGGAAACTAGTTTCCTTACTGTGCATATGACAATAAAGCTTTGAATCTTTGCCCAAGGACCCTTATTGGTGTAGCACAGACTGGCTGCCCAGACCGGGAACCAAACCCAGGTCTCTCATATGGGAGCCAATGATGTTACCACTGTACCACACCAACATAAAACAATGAATGAATGAATGAAAGGACAGATGAATTATTAAATAGATGACTGGATGGAGGAATGATGAATTAATTAATTGTTGAATAGATGAATGGATACATGAATGAATGAATGAATGAATGAATGGATGAATGAATGAATGAATTGTGCTCTGTATATTCTGTTGAAGCTGAGAATAGGGTGCAGTTTCGGACATAGACCTCTAGATGGTGGTATTACAACCATATTGTTTACACCTCAAAACGTTGGCGAAGAAGAAAAAAGTGAAACTAAGGGTAAATCCAAAACCGCTTTTTATCAGACTTGATAGTGTGTGGTGCATCACGTTTGACGTACCCTATATAGTACTCTTGTGTAGGGCGTTTAGACCATTTTGGAACGCGTCTGAGGATTAAGCTTGATACTTCGCTGCCAGTGTATTAGCTAGTTTTCGTTGCCTTGCTTTAGCTTAGCCTATTTAAAAACCTTCTCGATAAACACAAAGCTGTTCACTGTTTGTTGTAGAGATACGTATGTGGTAAATATTTACAATTAGCAATGTTTCCAGATATTTGTATATTTTAAGTAAAGGAGGTTTCTGTGTTTGCGGATAAGAAGAAACGTCTGGAGGTAAGCGCGCGGGCTAAGCTAGCGGATTAGCTTCTGTTAGCTTAGCTTAATCGTGCTCAAATGAAGTGTAATTAGCGCGCTGGCCAGCTGGTTATAATGGGTTTTAGTAGTCATTAAAGCTAACTACACTGACAGTAAATAACCAAAAACAGAGCTTATTTAAATAGTTAAATAATCGGTATTTCGCTTATAGTTTTATACTTTTATAATAATAAAAACACCAGTGTTTACGCATCTAGCTCTAACGAAAAACTTGGTGTTGTTGTTAGGAACTCGGCTAAGCTAACTAGCGGTGATTAGCCTGACCTGGCTTTACCACACCTAGTTAGCTACCTGTTTTACATTACACAGTAAAAAACCTTAAAACTTCATATTTAAAAAAATGTATACTTTTTATTAACAGCCTGAATCTTTATCTTTCCATTTTTACGCCCAGCTTCATGAAACTGTATCTAAGAAGATATAGTGAGTGTTTGCTGATTTGTGCCTGTTAGACTCAGTGTGTGTCCTGTCTAAAATGTACAGTAATGTAACTGTCTAATATATCGTGGTGGATATTAATATATAGTAATATAAGTGAGTGTGAGGGCAGTGGATTTGTCATAATAAATGGCATGTGAAGGAGTGACCCATGTTTTATTTAACATTTCTGAAACACGTAAATCTTTGTTTTCAACAGTGTTACACCTGAACGTATCATATGTGTCACCTGGAGGCCTGCGATAATGGCAGATGACAAAGATGTACTCCGAGATGTGTGGTTCGGCCGGATACCAGCGTGTTTCACACTTCATCCAGATGAAGTCACTGAGAGAGAAGCAGAACCATTTTATGTGAGATTCACAGCACACTGTATAAGCCTGGGGTTGATCTATCACCCCGGTTGCCTGATCCTTTTACAGGAACATGCACATGTGCAGGCGTCACATTCAGCATTCTTTACACTAAAATCAAATGTTCTTCACTTTTAGTACATTGTGACATTTTATGTTTTTTTTTTTTTTTGTTATTTTGGTTTCATTTTTTGTTTAGCGTCTTTTGGGCTTCAATTCCTCTACACCAGATTGATAGCAGTTTCTTATCTTAAAAATCTCCTACTTTTAAATGCAAATGCTAATGGTGATTAACACTTTGGTTAATCACCTAGTGTCTTCAAATTTGCCTGAACTTTGAAGATAGTTGTTTTTTTGTCTATTACTGATGATGAATCTAGTGAACAAACTAGTTTAGTTAGTGAAATGTTAAAATTTACGACTGAGCGTTGTGGTTATAGCATGTACATCAGGACAATGCTGGCCCAGTCTGCACTTTTTTTGGAGGGAAAGGGGCCAGCAAGTTTGAAATGGCACACACATGCCATCATATAAATGAGAACAGTCCCACACATAAATGAACATTGCACAGCATTAAACATAACTCTAAATGTAAAAAAAAAAAAAAGTATGATGTCCTTTTTGGCAAGTAGCTTTGATAAAGGAAGAATTCAGCATGTGTGGACATAATACCAAACTATCCTGTTTTTGTTATTATATATTCTCTAACTGTACCGTCTATATAGTAAAACTTTTTTTTTTTTTTTACACATCATTAGTATCATCATATCCTGATCCGGTCTTTGATATCTTTTAGCTTATTGGAATTAGTTAGGTTACTGAGGACAACCCTAAGCCTGGTGCTTTGTTTTATGTCAGCGGTCATAAACGGGTGTCGTAAACAGAGAGCACAATTTGTGGCAGGGCGCATTTATAATGTCTGCATTGTTGAGCTGTTTTAAACTTGAGAATGAACAGAGTCTAGCAGCCACAAAGTCCAGCAGTAATGTCTGTAATGCAAGCATGTTGCAAGGTGGTAGTGACAGAGCTGCATTCAAAACTACCAGTTTGATATGGCACCTGAAAAGTAAACAGCCAGAGATTTTACCGTAATGCTGCTCTAAGCGGAATTGTGTTTTTTGTTTGTTGACAGTGAATGTTATTACAGCACTTCACAGTGGAACAGTGATTATATTACTCATTTTGAGTGTTCTAGTTATACTACTGCAATGCTGCACTGTGTGGAATTTATATAAGCTATTTAAGACATTAGTTTGTATTTAGAAAAAAATAAATAATAAAAAACATTAAGCAGCAAATTGGATACTGGCATTTTATTATTTGATGCACTGCAAAGTTATTTAGATGTCAAGCATATACATTAGACTGTAGCTGTAATGTACTTCAAGTGTGGACTGTACAACAGTATTTTCTAAGGTAATACAAGTCTTGGATCAAGATTTGATATAGAAATAAACTCACTAAAAATATGATCGAGACATCCATAACCATTGGCCATGACTATCTAGCATAATAATTGTTTATTCCACCATTGTTTCTGCAGCTTCTCCTTCCAAGGGTCAGTTATCTGACGCTCGTGACCGACAAGGTCAAGAAGCATTTTCTAAAAGTCGTAAAAGCCGAAGATGTAGAGGAAATGTGGTTTGACTATGAAGGCACACCTCTGAAATGGTAGGAAACCACTGAGTTTTTAATTTACTGCTTGATATGCTTTGTTTCTCTAGAGAAGTGTCAGGAAAATATTTGTCAGATTTATGATTATAGATTTATAATGAACCCCTTCACAAGTGTACCTCCAGGAGGCAGCACAGACCAGGTTTTGTAATATTAAAGTAATGTCTTCTGTTATGCTCTTATATTTACTCTATTCTGAATAATTTTGCCTGGGAATGTATTTGTTTTTTTAAAGGCACTATCCAATCGGAGTATTATTCGATCTTCATGCTTCAAATACGGCTCTTCCCTGGAGTATCATTGTGCACTTTAAGGTTTGTAATCTGCCAACACTTGTAGGTAGTTGTTTTTCTTTTTAGGCTGTTGCTAGTTAATTTATAGTGTGATTCTGTGATGTATTACAGCATTTTCCTGATCGAGACCTGCTCCGGTGTTCCTCGAACGCCGTCATTGAAGCCCATTTTATGTCCACCATTAAAGAAGCAGACGCATTTAAGCACAAGGGCCAGGTCATTAACGACATGCAGAAAAAAGATCACAAGCAGCTGTGGATGGGCCTGCAGAATGGTGAGCCATGTAACTTCAGTTTGCTCTGATAGCATTTAAAGTAGTGATTGGTGTCTTTAGCTCATTTAAAAAGGTACAGATAACGAAACAGAGACCTGCACAGCTGAAACTCAAATGTGAGACTGAGAGCTAAATCAAGACATGCAAGGGAAAACGGAAACAGCTTGTTATCTAATTTAAGGTGAAAATACTCACTGTGGAAAGTGAAAGGGCTGAGTAGGGTTTCAGGATGCAACTCTGTTTGTGACGGTTAAGTAGGCAGCATGTTGTAAACACACTGACCTTGCATGTTTCCAGAGAACAGGATGAATACATAGGGAGGGAATCCAGGACAGGAAAAGGAGTGAAACTTACAGTAGCATGCCTGGGATTGGAACTTAATTCACCTGCTGAGACCTGTATCTGTCCTTTACTGCATTCACCAGCTGCAGTTTAACAAATTATCAGCACCACACTGAACAGTAACATGACAAGATACATGTCGATCAACATCAAAAAAAGAGACGAGGTGTTAGTTTAAAGTAATTGGCAAGTAGCTGTGGTATAGGAGGAACAAACAGGTCTAGTACATACTGTTATTTGAAAATTATTGTATAATTTAAAAAAAACTAAAAATAGGTTTGGTGTGGTAACTGTAGGTTAGTAGGGAACTCTTTAAACCTAGAATTCTATTAAAATTAGAGGGGTATTGTTTTTGTTTGTTGTTTTAGTTTAGCAAGTACTTATTGTTACTGATTTTTTTTACAGATAAATTTGACCAATTCTGGGCCATGAATCGCAAACTGATGGAATATCCAACTGAAGAGGGCGGCTTTCGCTATATTCCTTTTCGGATATACCAGGTAATTTTCCTTATGTACTAAAGTGCATTTTGCAGCCAGCCAATGCACAGGACTTGCACCACACATTATACCAGCAGATGGGGCTCTTGTTTTTGTTTTTGCAGTATGTTGTATTTATTGAATAGCAAATCATCACTAATGGAATTATTTAAGCAAGGAATAGCTTTCTGTGTCTAGAAAGCTGGTGTTTGATTCAAGACATCTGGTGTATGTTTATACTTTAGTGTTCCTCTTTGGTGTTTAGGAGTCCCTGGAGAAAATGCTAAATGATCGAAGAGCAAATTGTAAACTGTCCTCAGACAATACTGGAAAACATTTGATGTAGATTTGTGCTTTGGATATTTATTTCTTAATTTGGACTTGGTTTGAGTGCTTTAAGTAGGACCAGTTTGCTTGCCATTGCAGGTGTAGTAGACTGGGGTTTCAGGGTTTAAAATACTTTGTAACGTGTGGGTTTTTTTAAATTATTATTTATTTTAATGTGCTTACGTTTTCATAAGGATTATGAATCCTTAAATTTTTTAAGTCCTCTGATAAACAAATGAATGTGTAGTATTTGTGTACATTTACACTTTTATCCTTTTTTTTAAGTGTATATCATAAAACACTGACATCACCTTGACAGTTTTAATCTGCCAGTTGTTAGTCGATAAGACAGTCATGCCTTCCACTTCTCTTTGTTTGCACCTTACAGGATATGAGACATTAGAATGAGAGCTCTTATGCAAATTGTACTATATTATGCATTTTGGCGTATTTGAAATGCATAGCTCACTGGTTTTGTTTGTTGGGTAGGTTTTGAACTCAAACGGGTCTGTATTTTCCATTAACAAGTGACAAGTCACATGTGGTCATGTGCAGTTTGCTTATTGACATGTACTTTTTTTTTTTCCATTATGAGCGAGTAAAAGCCAAGATGCATGCGCTGTACATAAATACATGGTTAAGAGAAATAAGAAAATCTCTATTCAAATGTTACTTTTTAACCTGTGGCTTGTCGCTTGCTGTTGACTTTTTACAAAAAAAAAAATATTAAGCAGTAATAATAATTTAGTTTGTATATAATTATTAATTTATATAATTTATATAATATATTTATATAAATTCATAATAATTAATTTATCTGATGTAATTGATGATAAAACTGATTGATTGGTTCATTTCAGTTATTGGTAGTGCATTGATCCAAATTGTCTTGTCGTTACACCCCATAGTCAAATAAAATTTGAATGTTTTTGGAGACAATATAAGAAAAAGTGGACTAGCTTTCTGTTATTTACCTTTTTATGACTTATTTGCTTAAAAGGTAATTGCTGCCAGTTCATTTGCCTGAACCTTCTGAACTTTTCTAAGTTGTCACAAGATAATGCAGACCTAAAACGACTTCCAGTTCTGAATCAAGGTTTACTTCATACTGCAAAGTGTGTACATTTGTGTTTAGACTAATTACATATTGCCCATTCACATTTCCTGTACAATATTTTAACCCTGAATATTAAGTATTTGTTGATGTTCATATTATATTCAGGGATTACGTGATTAGGGCTTGCAAAGTCACAATTTAACTCTCACTTCACTGAGTAAATTTCTACATTAGTATCTCTAAGCAAACAGTGGAACCTTTACTTAGAAATAAAAGGTCAGTTTGAAGCGTACCCTTTCCAGCACTTTGTGTTCGGATAAAGACTAACAATGCTTCATTGCTCGCGTGGTCGCTTGCCAGCTTATGTGTCTGGGAACTGAAAAGAAAGTGTCTGCACACACAGTATCACACTTCTCATCAGTATTAATAGGCTTCTACGTTGGTACTGGCCTTAATAATTTATTGTGGCTTTTTAAAAATGCATCAAAGTAGCTGTCACTTATCTCACTCTCTCCGCTCAGGCCCTGCAGTGAATAGCACGCAAGTTGCCACTAACTCACATGGTGAGTCAGGTTTTCTGGTAAGGCGATCTTGCAACAGCGCATCCTGAGCCACCTTCTCTTCCTGGAGCTCGGGGATTTTAGTTACAGCTGCAACACCTGAGCCATCCATGTCGCAGGTTTCCTTTTCACACTATTTCACACCGTTGATTTGTATTGTTAGTCAGTCTGCCGTTGACATTGTCGGTCGCTGACTGCATGTGAAACCGGGGCAAAGAACTAAACCTTGTCCAGGACTCGACATCTGAAAGATCAAAAGGCAAAGCCTTGCACGGAAGGAGTTTTTTATTCCCACCAGGCTCCTCAATTCATGTTTGATTGCATTGAGTTGTTCTTAATGCAAATAAATACAGACTAATTTAAGCCAGCTGTCAAAGTTCTGTTTAATAATTAGTACCTCTAACTGAAAAACTAATCAACATGAAAATGTAACCTCTACCTTCCTGTGTATGCAAATCTTTCTTCTGGTGATCATACAAATTTTTATAACTGATGTAAAATCTTTTTTTTTTTTTTTTTTTTGAAGAGCTTGTGCCTCAGTTTAGTATTAATATTTGCTTCCATATCTGTCCAAACCTTTATGTATGCACTTTAGTCAGCATTTGTTTGATTTCATGTTTTCTAGGAAGGGATGTTACCATTGTATTTTAAGGGATGTTTAATTTGCGGATCCAATTCTCACCCAAATATTGCTAGACACTGTTTAGTCATTGCACAGTGTTAGCACGAAGCTGGATAGCATACACCCAGTCACAGTGGCGTGGGGATCCCCGGCTTCCCGCTCAGCCTTCAGCCGGGGGCGGATCTGGCACATCTGTACGATTACGAATCCACAAATAGTTAATCATTTTCCCCTATGACTTGCCAGATAATGGGGAGCAACATACTGTGAAATGGATTTACTGATTTGGAAACCAAACTTCTATTTTTTTCTTTCAGCTACTGCTGATGGAGCGTAAATATGAAACAAAAAAAAGTGCCTGAAGGCTTTTTTTTACCCTTTGATGTAAGAGAACACTTTTGCATTAGATGTGATTAAATGTCACTTAAAACTGATGTCAAATATCCGTGTTTTGGAAACATCAGTAAAAATGTCTGGTCAGAGGGGAACCTCGAGTCTTTGTGGCACCCCAGGGTCTATATAAAGTAAATGATCTGGACTGCCAGCATCTATCTAGACAGAACAAAGATGTGTCTTTACTCCCCTTATTTGACCATTATTCCAGAGTCAGCAAAATGACATTTCTTTGAAGAATAAATGTTAATGGTATCATTTCAGGTTTCAAATCAGCTAAGGTTAACTAGATGTGCATTTCCTGAAGGAACGATGAGTGCTTGAACACATGTGCCCTGTTGGGGCCAAAATTAGTGGAGTCTGTATGTGTTTGTGTTCAACTCAATTTTATTTGTACAACGCTTTTGGTAATGGATATTGTTCCAAAGCAGTGTTACAGAAGTAACGGAACAGGTTATAAATTTATAGAACTTTTATTCCTGTGTGTGTGTGTGTGTGTGTGTGTGTGTGTGTGTGTGTGTTGGAGAGAGGAGCACAGACTAGTCAAGACAAAGGGAAAAACTCCTGTCCATATAGTTATGGTCTTTTTTATTTATGTACAGATCCCCCCTATATGTAAGACCCCACCCCTTTTGTGTGTGTGTCTGTGTGTGTTAGAGAGCCATTCTCTCAACTGTCACTCACTCCTGTTAATATGCATCTGTATGTGGAAAAGCACAGTTTACATCTATTTGCACACTCTGAACAAATGCTTATGACTCTGAAAATCTTTCACTGATCACTTCAATGAAGAGACCATATGAGAGAGGACCTCTTGCTGATTGTTTTGTTATAAATTTATGCATAGATAAGACCAGTTGTTCACAGATGAAAAAAAAAAATCAGAAATTGCATTTTTTTGGCATTTTCCTGAATTTAACATTGAAGTCAATGGAGAAGTTTCTGGTGCCTCATCCCCAACAAGTCCTCATAACTTAAAAAAAAAAAAAAAAATCAAACGTCTTTTAACGCTTCAGAGAGGACAAGTATGTCTAACATTTAAAATTTAAATGGTGTTTCTCGGTGGTAGTCTAACGATTTTACACAAGATTGAGCAGAGAAAAACTGGGTTTAACTGAAAAATCCTTGTGAGCTAGAGTAATGACTACTTCACCCACTAGCTGCTCCCCTTTAGAAATGAATGGAGTGAAAATAAAAGTTATAGAAAGAGAAAGATGAGTGCAATCTGTCCGACTTGACGAGCCCTAGTCACCCCAGGTCTGAGCCTTCCGATTTTAATGGCTGTCGCTTGAAAAATTACAGAATTATGGCAGATCGAGTACTCCCCCATTCATTTCTATGGGAAATGAAAACCATAAGTCTCACGAACAACAGAAATACATAGCACAGGTTTTGTCATGATTATCTATGAAATGCTGTTTGAATGGAGTCTGTACATTAAGCGTCTCAAGCTGTATTAATTGCGTAAATGTGCTTAAGAAGAAGAATAAAACAGAAGGGGAATAACAATAGAGTGCTTTTTGAAGCACTCTAATGAATGTGCATCATACATTACAATTTTTGTCAAACTTTTCGATGAGGCTCTAAACATTAGCAGGGTTAATCTAGGTGAGGCCACTTCCATAAAAAAAAAAATTTATACAAATAAATAAATAAAACAACTGCCTTTTTCCTTTAGTTTGCTTCTTATTTGTATGTTTCTGTTAATGTCTAATAGGACATAAAATGTATTAATTTCAGTTGGAGTGTAAAGCTACTAGAAGCACTTAAAGTTCACAACCACCTATTTGTGTATGTGCTGTAGACGCTGAGCGACAGGCCGTTCATCCAGAAGCTGTTCCGGCCTGTTTCTTCCGAAGGCCATGCTCTCACCCTGGGAGATCTGCTCAAAGAGATGTTTCCTGCTGCAGTAAGCCAGGATGGTAGGTCATTGCAGTTAATCACACACACACACAGATGTTAGATGGTAAACGGCCTATTTTTCTACGATGTTTTGTTTGACAGGAAGTTCAAAGAATCTCCATAAAGCGTCATCATATTTATTGTGCAGCAGATTAAAGATATGTGTGTCAAAGAGGGTGAGAGAAGAAGAAAACAGAAGAAATGAAAAAAAATAGAGAGGGCAGGAGGTATGATTAAGGTTCGCAGCCAAAACAGGAGCTATGTGGCTTTCTCTTCAGAGGAAGTCAGATGTGCTCCACCATGCAGGCTGTCCCACCTGCAGGTTCTGTGTTCCTTGCTGCCATTGTCCTCTTATCTGAAACGGCACATGAAAGAAAAGGGACCACTATGCTTGCATACACTCACAGACAGATAAAAACACACACTCTCCGTTTCTCCCAGCAGTGGCTTTAAAGTGAAAGTGCCTTTGCTGTTTGTTTGGGTTCCTTCACTTCCATGCTGAAGAGATAGAGGACGCAGATAAATTATGTGTTTAGATCAGGAGAAAAAGAGTTCACACTTCCCAAATACAGGGTGTCCTGCGTCTCCTATGTCTAATGTAACTGTTGGATGAGTAGCGCTGTATTTTTCTGGTGATAAGTGGTCAACCGATCCTTTCCCGTACGTTTTTATATATATAGTTCATGGAAAGCTTTGATGTCAGCAAAACCTCAAGGATGACTTAGTACAGCACGCTGGGCTAATTTAGCTGGGGATTCCCATGAAGAAAACAGCAAGACGGGGCCAAGAATGCTCTTCGCCCACCAATGCTAAGATCAACAATTGCTGTTAATTAGCATCTGGCCTCAGACACAAAAGAGCACTCTATTCATTTGGCTGCAAGCACTTTTAAGCGGATAAGCAGAGACTCGTAGCAGAGTGTACCATCTCCTACACTTTTCAGCATGTAAGATTTCAAAACATCAACAAGCTGGTCTTTGAGAATCGAGAAATCCCCATTCTTTATAACTCAGTCGGAACAGTGAATGAGTGTTTATTTTTGTTTTATTTTAAAATATTTTTAACCATCGTCTTAGAAACTGAGCATTGGTGGTATTATTTCAAATAAATGATTTGCTCAGAAAAGCCCCCGCCCATCGAACCTTCACATCAGCCCACACTGTTAGTGGGGAAACCTACAGCTGGCCCACCCACCTATCCACACTCTGCATCACACCACTGAGCTGTCGATCTTCACAGCACACTAAGAGCGTGCTCTCTTTCAGGTCTCTCAAGCTGAGTGTGTGACAGAGACGGGGCATTCCAGTTTGCCACGCGGAGCGTTTCATTGATCGTCTCAGACCATAGCAGTGGAAAGGGGTCACTCTTAGAAAAGTATTATTAGGTGGAGTAAACAAGTCAGATTTACTCAGAAATTTTGTGGGTTACATAGCGTCCCGTCGAAGATGCTATGTTTGTGTTTGTCTCGTACAACTCGACCTCTCGGGCCATGTAAATGGGCCAAAATGAGGAGTTGTGGTTTGAACAAATAAAGTGTTGGCCATGCTTGAGCAAGAACATTGTAATGTTTGGTTCTGCAGCACTTGACCACAGGGTGCCGTGTGTATCACCAGCAACCTCAAGGCACCGCTAGAGAAAGCAGTTAAATGTTCCTCTCTTCTGAGGCCTTTTTTCTTTGGCATTTATGATTAGCATCTGGAGTTAATAATTGTTTGTTAAATGAAGAGCTTGTATTGGAGAATTCTTTAGCTTTAGCAATAGCTTAACGTGACAATTTGTATTAATATTTATGTATCTTTTGAATAGATGTTTATATTAATATTTCTTGGATATTTTTCCCATTTTAAATAATGACTATTGCCAGCAGTGTTGGAAATGACATTTTTCTTCCACCAGCCGCTGTGGCCAATGGAAGAAAAATTTTACCAGCCACTTCAATTTTTTACCAGTGACCCGCTTAAGTGAACTATTTGCCTATTGCACACAGAGGAATGTGACCTCCACATTTAACCCAACCAGTTGATGGGATTTTAACTGTAGAAGTGTTTTTTTATGTAGTGGTGAAAGTTGTGTAGCATTGTGGGGTTAATTTATTACTTTACATACATTAATAATGTAACAGCAACATGTATCATTAATTTGATATTTTATGGGTTCCTTTACTTAAATTAGACATGTATGACAACGTAAAAAGACTTAATAATAATATGAACTGAACTATTCACAATTATTCACTGTGGGACTGCACATACATACATACATACATGTCGCCGTCATCACTATGCGATGGTTGGCTGCACAAAGGTGGCTACACCTCACGCACATGCTGATAGATTGACTGAGCATCCCAGTCTCTTGTCAGTAACTCTCACACCTTCAGGCAATATACATTGACCAATCAACTAGGGGTGCAAATCTCTCAGTGTCTGGCAATTCGATTCAGAACTGATTTACAACTGATTTTCCTACTCAAATGGTCTATACATTTTGTTTAAATTATGTGATTGACAAGATCAAAAGACAATGTAAACAAATAGAACATTTATTTAAAACAATACTTTTAGGTTCCTTACTGTATCAATCTTTTAATACCAAAAATAGGATTGTGCATAAAATTCTGTAACTTAAAAAAATATATTAATACAAAACTTCTTTTTACCATAATGCATGAACCTTTAACTGAAAATAAAATACAGATTTTAAAATCATAGGGCGCTAGTCCGCTAGCAAGGAAGCTGGCTAACTAGCTTGCTGTATGGTGGCCTAGACAGTCCTCTTCGTCGGTGGGTGAGTTTTAGTGGCAAAAAAAAGTTTAACTTTAACTGTTTCCTTAACCGCAAGCTGCCCTAACTATTGTATTGTTATACAAATCTAGTGTACATCTCACAAAAGTGAAAGTGATAATTTCTTAAATTTTAGAATTTTTCAAATTGCCAGAAAAATAGCATTTTAGAAAGAGAAGGAAAGATTCAATATATGTAATGATTATTATTAGAAACTGATTAATTATCCTGTTTGTCAAAATACTTACAGTTTAAGTGTGTGAAATGTTGCTCATGTGCTCCCCCTTTTTTTTTTTTTTTTTTAAACTGTTCCCACTTTCCTAACTTGTTTCCCCATTTGAGGTTGGCAAGTCTGTAAATCAGCAAAAAAAACTTTTAGTTCTCATTTCTATAGGTGTGCTACCGATTTTTGTGTGCAACTTATCTGTAGAAGCAAGATAAGGTGAATGGGTGTGGCCAGGTAGGAGACGTCTGTGTTTTTCCTGTAAATCTCACAGGTGGGCAGAAGCTCAAAATGACAAACTGCCCCATTATATAGTCAAAACTGGTAATGCCTACACGTCTAAAAAAAAAAGTAAGCTTTTAATTGTTTGTGGCACGATTTGTAAACCTTTTGAACCAAAGGCAAAGTCTACTGGTTTGGTACAAGCGGTAGTTTTGAATAGACAGATGTTTTCTGTAAATCGTTGCAAACCCATCTCCAACTTGTACAAGGGCTTAGAAAAATATCCACATTTCTTCTGAGACAAAATGTCTGTTTACTCCAAAATGGCCATGTTCTCCCAGCAAATCACTGAAGGAGTAACCATGACGTACGCACTTCCAGATTATCTGCTTTTGTGTTGTCGGCTCATCTCTGTACTCTGTATTCCATGACTTCAGGTTTCAGTTCTGTTATGCCTCTTCTGCTTGTAAGCAAGAAAACTTTGATAAACAAGTTGTAAGGCTGTTCAGAAGAACCGGAGGTGTTGCTGCTCGTCAGTGCATTCCAGGTATAAGCCTCACAGATGATGATCATTGCATAATTTTAGTAATGTTTCTAATTTAGTGGAATCTGTAGAAAGCTTACTAATGGAAGCAAGTCCATGTGGTTCACTCCAAGTGTAACCGTACAACTCTAGCATGAAGCTACACGATCGTTGTCCTCCATTTGTATGGTAAATGAAGCACCGATGCCACATCCCCTGCTACATTCAGAGCTGGTTTTAAGGTTTCCTGTTTCAGCGGTGTCATCAGTCACTTGCTGCATAAACGCAATCAACAGGTGTTGTGAAATCTCAAACCTCCATCCACCTCTGCAAGATGATGGTTTCGAATACTGAGAAATTTCTACCCAATCAAGTTGTACTTGTATCAGTGGACCCATTTTCATTGAGTTTAATGTTACCGGTTTCAGTATGTATAGAAAAGAAACCGGTGGGTAGAAAAGAAGTTCTGATGACTTAATTAGTTTTGACTTGATTGCCTTCATGCTGTGTGGTGTAAGATATGACACCCCAAAAATAAGTTGGAAATAAAAAAATGGCGACTCCTACTTTTAGCCCTTTTTTTCCAAACCCAGTTCATGCTTTTTGGACCTCCATGAGACTAATAGTGACAAAATGAGTACTAATTAGTACTAATCAATCCGGCAGATCACAAAACATTTTATTTAGCTCTTTCCCTAGTTGTCATATTGAAGTCTAGTTGCTAATGATTCTGTTGAATATTAAATCTAGTAGAATTGCAATGAAGTAGATTTTGTTTCACCTTTGCAAACATATTTGTACATCAATAAGCAAAGTACATTATATTTTCACAGAGCGTGTTTTGCAGTGTAATTTGCCTTCGTTAATTGTGATCCCTGTCGTTATCATGACGAAATAGACCATGCGCTATCGCATGATATCAGATGTTGATATCTGTGTGTCACCTGGAGTATAACCCTATTGGATCACTACCTGATATCAGTAATGCTATTGATGCACTCATACTTGGTGGACAAACACTGTTGGAAAAAGTCAGAAGGCAGGAAGCTTTGTCTCCTTACAGCTCCAGCTCCAAGCTCTCCTGTTCTTTTCCGAGCTCAGCTTGCTGTCTGGGTGGAGTTTTGTACATGTTCCCCCATGTTCTCTGTGTTTCCTCTGGGCTCTCCAGTGTCTACCACCTCCCTAAATGTAGATGGCTTGCTTACACCGAGTATTGCATCCAGGGCGAATTCCTGCCTCACTTCTACATACATAGGTAGATTCAGGTTCTGGATCTACCATGACCTGGACCAAGATAAACCCATATGAAAGCTGAATGTTAATAAATAATTTTCTATCAATATGAACAATATTGATGCAAATAGACACCAAATACCCAACACTTGGGCAGGTAGGGTGAGAGATGGAGGGAAGTTGAAGATGACTTAAATCACAGTTTAGTTTCATATTTACAAAGACCAGTCATTTTAAACACTTTTATTTCACCTTGGAACTCTGGCCAGGTTTCACAATGGTAATATCATTCTAATACAAGTCCACTATTAAACATTTTAAATGGTCCATAAAGAGAATGGCGATGGAATTGATATATGTAGGAACACCCGTGGGTGTCTGCGTTCACTTTTGGATCCACTGTATGACCGTGTTGTTTCTTTGCTGTCACTGAATTCCCCCTTTCTGTCATACTGAGAGTGATTGAGGGGAAGGCACCCACCCTCCGAGAGAGAAAATATGAGGCCTAGCTACAAGAGAAAAGCTGTTACACCCTTCAACTTTTACTCTCTGTTTTCAGGTATTGTGGTTTTCTGATTGCACAGCATTACGTGAATCTTACTGTTACTTTCTCTATCTGGGAAGGAATCTGTTTGGAATCAGTTATTGATCCCATCAGGCTTGTCTATAATAGACTGATTGTGTGACATGCCATAAATTACTTTTTTTTTTTATTTAGATAACATCTGCAAGGGTTGTCATAAAAAGTTGTTTAATAGTTTTGTTTTGTTTTGGCTGTTTGTTGTTTTACTTCCGCTTAACCTTTCTATCTCAGTGTCGGGCCATGTTTTAACGGCCAAACCGCCCTTATAACGGTTATCTGGTTATGATGTGTACGTGCATTTTAGTTTTGCACCAGGGCCGCAATTAAAACAGTCAGGTTGTTAGTCATAATGTGTAGCTGGAGCCCCGCCCCTTGGTTTAAACTACATTAAAGTTCACTATGAGTGGACAATAGGGTGTGGCTTCCAGGAGTCTTGACGCCACCGTTGTCCTGTTTGTGTCTCCTTCGTTGTTCTCGCTCTCTGTGCCCTAGCGTTAACCTTAGGCCCAATGCTTGGCTAATAGCTAAAAGTTGTCGTCGCAGGTTGATTGATGGAGTCTGATTACCGAGGCACTGTGTGTATGTGTGTGCATGCATGTGTTAATTGCAGGCTGCTGCAGTAGAACACTTGGATGATATAAGAGTCAATCATGTTCAACATCGTAGATTACTTAACATACATTGTAACATACACTTTATATAGGTGCAATGCAGTATAATACTCTTATTGTAGTGAATAATGTTGGTGCGTTTTTCTGGGGTTTTGTGGGTGCTGTAATATCTGTTATATTTTTTATTATTACAAGCTGAATGGATTAATTTTATATTTTGATTCTGTCCAGAATACATAAATATTTAAGCCTATAAATTAGCAAAATAGCAACAACAGCAAAAAGAAATTTCAGATTTCAGAAAATTTCCATTGGAGGAACAAAGACTTATCTATAGTTCCTGACCTTCATTTTCGAGAAACTTTGTAGCTTCTTGTCCAAAGTCTGCCTGCAGTAAACCAAACATTAGCATGTGGGCTAAGCCACCTCTACTCCAACACTGTGTGCGTCAACCAAACCTGAAATGGCTGTAACTCAAGTTCATCCACATGATTGGTTCGGCGTGGCGCTCTTCTTATTCTGATTGGCTATTTTGTCAAAACAGGGATAGAACTAATTCTATTGACGTGTTATTGACTATGTCTTGTATTTCTATCGAGGAAATGTTATATCATGATAATTAACGTTATTGTTTTATCACTCAGCTCTACAAGCAGTGTTATTTTGATTGTAGGTTATGCTACACAGTGTTGCTTTGGATATATTATTATAGTTGCAAATGACAGTGATCACATACTGCTTGACAGCTTTAGAATTTGTAACATGATGCTGTATAGCAAGGTAATATACCCTTGTGTGAGATTAGATGCCATGACGTCACTCATATTCTGGTTTCCACTTCTGCGAAATGCTGCCTTATGTGTGCCTACTTGACTTCAATGATGTTTGTGTTTGGAATTTATTGAGCTAGTAGTTTTGCGTGTAGTTTCACTAATGAGTCAGATGCTGCCCATACAGGTTTTTTAGGCTTTCTGTGGCTGAGATGCCATCCATATCTTGTAAATGCTTGTAGAAAAAAGTGCAGAAATTTTTTTTTTTATTATTATTTTTTTATTTTATTTTTTAATGTGAATTTAAAGTTACATTTACTGAAGAAAATAACAATTTCTATCTTAAGCACCTACAAATTTGTTGTGCTGTTATTTTTTAGCTATGACTTGAAATGTTGTAGCAGTTGTACAGTTTGTCTGGAACCAGAACTGTAAGATTTTGGTAGAGCCATTTAGTTACGTAAACATCAGTGGAAACTGTGGTGAAGCACGCGCAGGATGAAGACCTCAGGCTATTGAAAGTGCCCAAGTCGGAGATAGAGCAGGTCACAATTCAGGTCAGCAGTAGGAGAAGGTCATCCAGTGTGCGAGCTGGTGGCTGAGCCGGCGTTTTGCTCTCCCACTGCTGCATTAGCTATTTAACCTCACCTCCTTCCCGTAGGTCAGCAGGCTAATGTTCCTGCCTCCAGCATTCACCCTCAACTTTCCAGTGTGAGCTCAGCACTGATTGTCATGAGTAAAAGATGATGGAGAGGCAGTGTCTGTTGTGCGCTTTCCAGCACAAACAGTGGAGCTATTCATAACCTTATCCATGAGAGCCAGCCAGATTTTTGGGTACAAAACAGAGTGATGTGGTTGAGGGATTAAGATTCACCACTGAAAGACTGGAAATCTACATATTACATTTGTTTTTGTTTTGTTGTTATTTTTCCCAGAAGGAAATGAACATGCTTTACTTTCAAAATGTAAACGGTTACCATGAACAGACATACTGAAGCAGAGTCATTAATCCTTGTCTGTGACCATTTGAACCCTTGAATGCCCTCCTGGTTTTCAGGCAAAATGATGGATAGAGGCCTTGCAGACACATTTAGAAAAGGAGTCAAATGGACACTTCACTGACCGGCAGGCTGATAAAAGTCACTCACAGTTCATCCGTTCATCCAACAACACTCTCTCTCTCTCTCTCTCTCTCTCTCCCTCCCTCTCCCCCTCCCTCTCTCTCTCTCTCCCTTCCATACTAGATGATCCAAAGAAATACCAAGTGGTGATTCACGGCATTGAACCACTGTTCGAGACACCCATCCAGTGGCTCAGCGAGCACCTGAGCCATCCAGACAACTTCCTCCACATCTGCATTGTCCCAGCACCAAGCGACTGAACCTTGAGCTGCCCAGTTGGCCCGAGAACAACTCTGCTGCTCCTGTCACTGAGGACGGATCCTGCCAGAAGAGTGTATTCACATTCTCTCACTTTCTGCATCCACATTTGCCGACCTGGCCTGCCGCGCCCCCTGCTACGAGATTTGGTGGAATGGAAATGTTGTTTTTATCTTGTGCATGCCATAGGGGTGTCAATAACACCTGTTACTGTCTCTGTATCCAAGTACTACCTTGGAATTTTTATTTTTATTACAGATTAGTCTACTAGTGACTACAGTGTGTTCAGAATTGTTGCCGTTATCTCCTTTTCAAACATGAGAGTCGAGTATTTTCTCCACACTAAGTTTACTAAGCTAACTAACATCCCTGGTATGCATCTCTCTCTCCCTCTGATGTGCTCCTTTTACATGTTGCCTTAAAACTCACTCATCTTCACACTGGCATGATTAGCCACACTCCTGATTTTGTCCTGGTTTTGTTGAGTGACAGGTATCCCTGGGTCAGAAAGGCCAGATCTTAAGCTTTGATCAGCCAGTCATCAGTAACCTTTGTTTTCATTTCATCAGTTCAAAACATTACAATTTTAGCATTAAATCATTAGACCCAGTGCAGCATTAAGTTTAAAATTACGTAGCTAGGCTTGCTTTTATAATGCACAATCAAAACTAGTAACTAATTGTAAAGGAAGTGAAAGCTCAAATGTCTAGTCCCATGTATTGGTTTCCTAGAAACCAAACATTTAGCTAGTTATGTGCAACACCCACTAAGCAAAACAAATGACTGAATGTTGTTGCAAACTTGACAAAACGTCATTATGTCGTCAGTGATTTTTTGGATAGGAGATTCTGTTCAATACTTGTACTGCCAGTAACAATATTATTTGTGTCAAACCAGCACCTTCATTTTCAGTAAAGTGGCTGTATTTTGTTGTATGACAGCTTTGGGCTGGAAGTTCAGCAGTGTTTCCAGTTTTACCTGCAAGCTGCAGGTTTTAAAGAGATTGTCCTTTATCTGTGTACGCCAAGTAGTTTGAAGAAATGTGCGCTATAGTTATAGCATTAAGGTGCATGATGAAGTCAATTACATTCAAACATCAACAGCGAGTATGGTTTATTTTTTCTCTGGCCGTTAAAACTTGCATGTCTGCCATGCAACTAGTAATAAAAGACTAATGCTGCAGACAGGAAATCTGTCCCAGGTGCTTAGTTTACTCATATATCTACTGCTGTATTACAGTGATGCCACATGATCAATTTTGTTATTGGCTGATCAAATATACATTGAGGTCTTTTCCCCAGGGATATCTGTGATTCTGCTAAATGAGGATGCACATCAGTCCACATTTTGCAGTATTTATAGCAGGTAACTAATGCCATAGTTATTATTTTCGAGCTCTGTGACTTATCAGAAACCACTAAACTGGTTTATTTTATTCCTTGGTGTGAGAAGTTATAACTAACATTATTTATAGCCACTTTCGGGGGTTAAAAGAGGTGTACAAATTGCAAATGGAATCATGGAGTTCTGGTAGCCAATTATTATTGCTCAATTCCTGTCTAGGCACAGTCTAGGAATAGGAATGGGAAACAGATTATTTAAAAAAAAACAAAAAAAAAAAACTTCAAACTGTTATGGCATTATATAAAGATTTTAATGCAATGTAAACATTATCATATCTTTTTGTTTTTTTTTTTTGTTTTTTTTTATACAACACCCTGTTTATGTGTGACATCTTCAGATATCTGTTATATGAGAACTTACATACAGAGATTTATAAAGTTGTATAGCTGATACAGTACAATATTCAAGCAGCTCTGATTATACAGCCGCTAGACAGAACTGTTTAGGCTGGCAACATTTGTTTGTGTTTATTTCGTTCGGAGGGGACGTGACGGAGGAGGATGGAGGGGGGAGCAGACGATTAGCAGCTGAGAGTGATTATTTGCTTATAGGAATAAGTGAGTGTACACTCTCAGACAGATGGGGAGAGCGAATACTCAAACCACACCAGGTCACTTCTCAGCAAACTGACTGGAAGACCTGGGGCTTTTTTTTATTTTATTTTTCAAATTGGACTCCAGATGTGTGCATTGATTGGAATGAATGTGGTGAAATCTACGCATTCTTTCAGAGCAAATGTGATCAAACTTATTTTTCTTTCATTCTTGTATTTTTCTTTCATTCTCATGTAGTGGCTTGCTTTTCTGTCTTTTGCTACTTAACTTTAAAAAAATGCTTAATATATAAATAAAACAATATTTTGTAACTAAGTGACTGTCTTCAATTTAATGCTGATGTGTCATCCATAAAATATTTTTGGAATCTATATTTTTTTAAATGTGTTTAACCAGGGATCCTCTTTAATAGAGTTTAACAGAATTATAGTTTATTAACACAAGAGGTATAATAGTCCTTGACATTTGCTTCTTAAGTTTTGCGCAGCTGGGACGTAAATGAATAACTAGTATATTTTCAACACAGCCTTTTCTATAAATGTCTGTCTTAAACTACATCCAGTCTTTTGTTAATGTTTCTGATGTATCTGAGATTAGCATAAAGCTGAAGTCGCATTGTGACCAAAGACTGCAATCCACCAATTGCAGGATGGCATAGGATTATGGTAACAGCAACAAGTACAGTAGAGGCAGTGACGAGTACATAAACAAAACATGTTAATGGAGATTAAATCATTCTGACCAGAAACTCATTTTCTTTAATCAGAGGGTTATGATTAGAGGATCTTTAACACATCGTACAGTCTGTTATGTGATTTTATCACAGCCTCCTACAGTGAGATGTAATAATCGTAAAACACCACTGTAATTATGCAGTCTATAATTAAATAAAAGCAGGAGGTTTCATTTGTTAAATTAGCTTAACCTAAATGTGTAAATACACAAATAGTGCTTTATATTGTTATCAAAATTATCCAAAATCATGTGAGTAGAGACAGGCTACTCTTTTAAAACTCATGTTATTGAAGCAACCAATTTAGTGTAAGAATTTTGTTTAGCTTCACTACTACATGTTTATATTCTCATAATTCAAGCACAAAATTAAAGACGGCTGGTTGGCTGCTAATGTTTAAATAATGATGAGATTTTGATAAGCTGGACTACTGATAACTGAGTTCTGAAAACCAGTGTAGCTACCTGCAGCAGAAGCTTGTGCAAAATGTTACAAAAAAAAATCTTGTGTCATTCAGTTGGAATGAGAGTCAGATTTTTCATGATGGCTTATTCGATTTGTCATTCTGTGGGAAAACATGAGAATGGTTTGCTCTTCTAGCTGCAGACGATGAGTGTGTGTGTGTGTGAAAGGGTGGGAGTGGTGTTCTTTTTCTTTTTTCGCTGTAATGGACATCAAAGGTCGTCGTCATGAGTTCATTAAGTAACGCTGTCCTGGCCTTGCTCTCTCATTCCTGTAAAGCCGTCACTAAAGGAGATCAGAGGACGCCGTCTCCTCCTTTTCTTCCTCTCTCTGTCATTCCTCTTAGCTCTCATAGGTGTCTGTACGTTCTGCGTCGTGCCATTTCTCGACCCGCCTTGCTCCTTCCTGCGAGAGCGAGGAGACTTATGGTGCTTTTATCCCGGAAGCACTCTTTGAAGTTCACATAATGATTAAGTGGGTAGGCCTCAGGTCACCCTGTGTGTGTTGCTTCACCCTGTTTGTTGTCATCCACCAATTTTCGGAGCGTAAAAGCAAAACGGAGATGGCTGGAAGCCTGTAACCCAGTCATGGCCTGTGAACATATATGAGGTGTTAGGAGAAGAACTTTCCCCTCTGTCCTCCCTTGCTCCCCCTTCTTCATGTGCACCTGGAGAGGAGAAGTGCAATGGAGGTTGGACAAGTTAAGGTACAAACAAAACTCTCCCTACTCCTCTCTGAGGCACCCTCTCATTTTCAGCCCCCCTCCCTACCACTTGGCCAGAGCTAACCTGTCATTAACCCAGGCCCCTAATTGGCAGGTGCTGAGGGGCTATGAGACACTGTGATCACTTAGAGGAGCGGACAGACCAAGAGGCCTCTTCATTCACGTCCTTGCAATTTGCTGTGCTCTTTGTTTGGGCCCCCCTCTCCTGCCCAGGAGTAGTCATCGCTCTTATTCCTTGGGTTCTACCATGGCAAAAAGAGTATCTGTTTCTTATACAAGACAAAAAAATCTATGGCCTCTGGTCAAAATAAACACTCTTTGCATTCATTGTGTGTGTGTGTGTGAGTGTGTGAGTGAGTGAAAGAGAGAGTGGATGTGTATGTGTGTGTACTTGTTTGCCTGTTTTGCAGCCTGGATGTGTGGTTTGTGGCTCCTGGCTGGCTGTGAAAAAAGGAAGACTGTAATTTGTTGTACACCGAAATAACACAAGTCTTGGCATAGATGAAAATGGAAGAATCTGAATTCCCCAGCCAGGAAAAAGAAAAAAACAAAACAACTGGAATCTTTTAAAGGGTAATTGAAAGTAATTTTTGAGCTAAATGTGAAACCGCTACATGTTTTGAACAGTCATGAGGCATCTGAATAATTCTGTTTGTCAGTGACATTCTCCTGTAACGTCTACCAAACCCGGCCCTGTGTTACCAACCATTAGAGAATTTCAACTCAAAACATGCTCCAGGACATCTTCATTACAGTAAATAGCGCTTGTCTTATTTAGAAATGCCTGTATTTGAAAGGGCACGTGTTTCTTGTCGAGTCTGGTGGTTTTACTGACTCATGCTGCTGCTGCTGCTGCTGCTGCCGATGGGACCTGGCAGGAAATGAAGAAAGCCAATTATCACTCATAATTCATAACATGACACATGTGGCCTGTAAATTTACATGGAATTTCAAGTCGGAAGTCACGTTCCCTTTTCTACTTTAGCCATTGTTATCTGCAAGGCTGCTCCATGCCCTGGCTTGTTTTGTTTTTTTGTGTGTGTGTTGTTTTTTTAGCACCAATGAGCAACGGTTTCTTTTTAAGAGACCAAAATTAAATATAATCATCACTCTAGTTATTGCCCCAGGTGTTATCAGTCAGTCAAAATAAAGGCTACACACAGTTTGCAGTGGTATTACGAGACTAAGGTTAAGCTTCTATAAAAAAAATATTAAACAATTTGTTGATTTAAGGACAGCATCCAACTGGACACTGCCACTAATGCTTTCTATTTTGATATAACGTTGTACTGTTGACCTTGTGCACATACCTTAAGTCACTCCGCATGTCTTAAATCAAAATGCGCGTAATTTCAAAATGACCCAAATACCCACTTCCAATGAGAAAGAAGTGTTAGTGTTATGTATTAAATATCAAATTCCGAATTCCTAAACAAATGACTGAATATATGAAACGAACTAATGGGGTGAATGAGTCATAGCTGTACATCCCATCTCACTCAAAACTCATCAGTGATGCATTACACCTAGACCACATTTATCACCATCTATTGTCACTTATAAGTTGCTGATGAGATGGTCTCTACAGAAGACCAAAAACATCATAGCTCAAATTATGTATTTAACCAACTGTTAATATTGTTATTCTAAAGTTGGGGAGGGTACACCCTGCACTTCTGCCCTAAGTTTAGTAGTAAATTGCTATAATTAGTTATCTTTGCTCAGGATTACAGCTATTACTCGAATTTGTCATTTAAAATGCTGATAAGTGGTTATTCATAAAAAGCTGTTATCAGAATAGAGCTAACACTCTGGTGATAAATATACATACTAAGTAATGTCCTGCATTCATTTTGATGAGGACAATGCGCCACACCACACATCTAGAAACGCCAAATTATGGTTAGAGGAACACACATCAGAGTTTGGGACTTTGTAATTACTACCTAAGTCACCAGATCTCACCACTATCGAACACATCTGGGATGCCAGGCAACACGCCGTGGAACACAGAAATCCTACACTTTGGAGTGTTGTGGTTTGTTCTGCCTATAGAATATTTCCAGAAGCACGTAAAGCCCATGCCCCTTGGGGTACCTACCAAGTACTATAATCTTGTGTAGTACTTAAACTTGTTTTTCTAGCACTTCAGTATGTATATATGTATGTATGAACTGTTTCTTGAAGAAGAAGCACCATGGCAGGAATGTGTTTGTTCCCCTCTTTCACAATTGGACATTCAGATTAGCTTGTTTTGAAAAACAGCCTTGATGCTTCATTTATACTAGCCCATATAAAGGCAAGGCTTTTGTTGGGGACGGATGTCCTGAAATTTACCCCTTGTGCCTGGGCCTGGTTCCCATCTGTTTCTTTTTTAATGTGTATGGCCACACTTCAGGCCTGATGGGATGCATGGGCGGCTCATTACAGAAAGGCCCCCTGGGTCTTCTTGAGTCACTGTTGATTGTACTGTGTCATTCAGTGTTTAAAAATTCTTTGGTGCAACGTCTGTTTACCGTAAGTGCCATTTGCAGTGGCTGTTTTCCGGAAATTTCTCAGGCGTCCTGAAAGACGAGCATTCTTTGCGTAAAAAAAAAAAAATGTTTGTGTCAACATGGGATAGTGGTGGGTGTGAGAGCAGGCATCACCTTGTGATGTCGGCAGTGTGAACCAAATTGGTGATTAGTACTTGCCAGTCAAATATAATTTCCTATGTATGCATTCATATTCAGGCGGTGAAAATCTTACATTGTAGCTATACTGTAAGTACTGTATATTATATCTTATCTATATTGTAAGTATTAACATGCAAGGAATAAAACACCTGCAGGTATGCTGAAAGAGAAAAACAATCAATATTGGTTTGCTGTTGTGTAGTTCTAGTCTGAAGTTACTTTTATTGTTATTGTTTTAAGCTGTTTATAATTAACATTTAATGTTGTGGAACATCTATAAAACAGGATAGGTCCTGTTATCACTTACATCATATCAGCTATCAGCTGTAAACAACCATTTCCTTATAAGCCCTTTTCTCTCTTAAAGTTAATGAGAAATGTAGGTTTGTTATGTTATCTACAAAATACTGTTTACCGAGTCTGAAAACTTAGTTACAGTTTTACTGCTGACCACGATACACTGCTGACACTGGAGACTCCTTCAAAGTATGACAGAAAATACAACCTGTATAAACTGTTATAGTAAAGTAATCTGTACCTTTTCATGGTCTGATATTGATACGTACAGTATAGAATTGTGAGATCAGATCCCACGGCGATTGAGTATGATCATGGGTCACTACGCCTAGTTTTAGCTGTATGCCTCTGCTCCTTATTTTTGGCCATGATTAGTGGGGCAGTGGAACCTTGTGTGTTAATATCTGAATGTTCCATTTCCCCAGTAGTAATAATACGATATTGGAAAGAGAACCATGTGTCAGTGCAAAGGCAAATTGAAAATGATGAGTAAGATGATGAATTCCATGATTCGTTCAGTTATTTTAATGATTTCAAATCAAGTGTAACTAAGAACTGGGCTGGCTTACTTTAGATAATTAGGAAATGTAGCTGAAGTTGCAAAACGCTATTCTTATGGCTTTAATTTATGGCTTTTTTTGTTTTTGTTTTTTGTTTGTTTTAAAAGAAACAAGACAGACCATTTCATTTTGTCAGTGAACATTTATATAATTTACACTTTAAACAAGTTGCACTTAAATAACTATGTAAACATGTATGTAAACAGAGACAGAGGAGTTTGTTTTTGGTTTTTTTGTATTATTTTTTTTGTTTCTTTACATTTCATTTAAAGCTGGAGATATGGGGAAGACTTTGGTCTTACTTCAGAATTAAGAAATTAAGAGATGCTACTGCTCTACAGCACACAGTTGTGCCTTAAGAAGTCATTAATCCATTAATCCACAAATTCTGGATTAAAGAAAAAGTACAGAAAATGACCAATGAAGAAAAACCAGTGCATATAAAGACCAAGGCACTCTAATTCGTGCCATCCATGAGTGTAAAAAGGGCAAACAACTAAAATCTTAGAACAGACAACATCTAAAGAGCGACTAATACCACTATAGATACTCACAGCTCTTTAAGTGAACTTTGGTAGCTAGCTCAGTTTTCCAGCCCCATCCCACCCTCCAAACCCCTTTCTCCAAAATATTAGTGAGTGAATAGAGAAGTACTCTCAGCTTCATAGCCAGTGTGCTACATGCTACCAGGCTCCTATTTTTTGGACCACATAGAGATCTCTACTCCAGGGACATTTGGTTTCTTCTTCAAGTAGAAAAGAAATAAATATAATATATGCCTTTGACTTCCTTCTGAATACACTCACAGCCTACATACACACACACTCACAGTTTGAGGTAACTTGTTGAAAATATACAAAATGCCCTTGTTTGCATTACATTGAGGAGTGCTCATTAGAAATTAGGGAAAGGCTTGTAGGTTATTTGAAAGCAAATCCCCCCACCCCCCAACCACCACCACCTTGTAAGACATGGTGATGGTGGCATTGTTGAAAATCCATTATGGGTGCATTATAACAGCCTTCCACAAAAGAGCTACTTTGTTTAAATTTAATACCTGTCTGCATTAAAAATAGAAATAAAAAAAACCTGAATAAAGTTGAGCTCCTCAAATCTGGTACTCATTAGTTCATCACAATCAGAGGGCAAACAAATAACTAACGCAGGCTGCGAGAAACTTTGTACAAAAGAGTGACAATAGAAAATATACAGAACAGTGAATTACAATGAATTACCCAGTCATTGTAAACATTGACAATAAATTAAGGAGGTTGCATAACAAACTGAACCAAATATTATTAAGGAATAACAATAGCAAAAATAATAACAAATATCAATGACACCAACAATAATATTATTATGAAATAAAGAAAAAAGGTGATTGTCTCTAAAGTAAGTGTTGGACACACTGGACCGCTAGTGGCCTGGAGCCGTGTCTCTTAGCCCTGAGTATGTTAAGTCCCTGAAAGCAAAGGTCTGAGCCTGTCTCCTTATGAAAAGGATTGTGTACACCTGTGGCTGTCAACAGCCATACCGGGAAAACTGGTAAGGCTGAGGAGCAGCATGTCTTAGTCAGTGTGCGTGCTAGGGCTGGGGCTAAGATTCCATTGCCTCCACAGTCTCTTGTTTGACCTTGACAGGTAGAAGCTTGATAACCGATGTTTCATTGCTTGGCTCATACAGGCTGTAGGTGCTAGACGGATGTGATGGAGGAAGCAAATCCCCTCCAGTGCTGCCTTTGTGGTATGATGCCTTGAGATCCATTTCGCGGCAGATCAGACTGAATATCTGCTTCTCCACCAGCCTCTCCACGTCGACACCTTCAATCTCCTCCAACCGGTCAGCGTTGTCACTGATGTCGAAGCGCTCTATCTCCTCGTTAATGCGGTTCAGTTCATCAAGGCTGCAGTGGGGAGAAGGCATAGCAGCCAGGCAGTAGCCCTTAAGGTGGAGGCGAAGGCTGCAGAGGTGGATATAGTTGCGGTGGCAGTGTGGACACTTGTGGGGGCGCTCTCGTGTGTGCAGCCGTTTGTGGAGTTTGAGGTGGACAAACTGTGTGAATTTAGCTGGGCAGAGCTTGCACTGATAAGGCTTCTCACCTGAGTGCAGCCTTAAATGGGTCTTCAGATTACTTGTGCTGCTGAAACGCTTGTGGCATACCTGTTAAAACAGAGCAAGGAGCTTTAGGACTAGAAAAGAACCTTCAACCTCCAAACCACAGCTAGCTAACAGGTGTTTAGTTAAGAGGAGCTCAGTCTCACCTGGCATTCATGAGGCTTTTCTCCTGTATGGACCAGGTAGTGCTTCTGCAGGTGGGCCAGCTGAGTGAAGCCCTTATTGCATGTCTGACACTTAAAAGGACGCTCGCCACTGTGGACACGCAGGTGCACCTGAGAACAGTGCAGGGAGGGAGCAAAGTTAGAGACAGTGTCCTATTCATAACAGGAGGTGTATGTGTGTAGAACCGAAGGATTAAAAAAAATTGAGTTGAGTTTTTACCTTAAGGTTTGAGAGCTGTCCAAAAGTCTTGCTGCATACATTGCACTCATACTTTATCTTGCCATTCTGCTTCTTCAGTGGGTATGGCAGTGTCTTGTATCCTGCAGGGACTCTCTTTATTTTGCTAAGATTGATTGCCTCATCCTCTGAGCACTGGATACTCGGCTGCGCTGATGTTGGGTTGGCAGGCTGCTGATCAACAGAGGCTGCAGAACCAGCTGTGGGAGAACCACTGACTGGAGCATGAGGGTGTCCATGATGGGGTTTGTCTTTTGGGGTTATAGCTCTAGAGAAGGGATTCTTGGGTGGTGGAAGCAGGAAGTCCCTGTGGGGTGGCAGCAGGAAATGGCGTCCTCCCTCAGGTGAAAGCATGGTGGGTGGGAGGGGCATGTGAGGTGTCAGTAAGCTGTTGTAAAGAGGGTACATACGGGAAAACACATTCCCCACTGGAGGTGTACCACTCATTGTGTAAGGGGAAAAGAGGTAATGTGGGTTGGGGTAGAATGAGGAAAGGGGGTTGGGTGGGGAGTAGCCAGGATAGTGACCCAGGTTACCATTGTAGAGTGACAGGGCTTCCCTAGGATCTGCTGGGGTAGGACTACTTCCTGGACTGGTTTCAGGGCTGCTGCGTGCTGACGGGCTAGGGGTAGCTGAGGACAGTGCAGGCGAGCGGGTGGCAAAACAGATGCCTCGGCTGGTTTTCATGATATCATCTCTGAGCTGAGGTTGAGGGCGGATTGGGTAGATGACACGGGGGTAGATGGGTCTGTCAGGGCTGACAGGGCAGTGGGGACGTGTGGGCAGTGGTCTTGCAGGCTCCCGCCATTTGTCTTTGAGGATCTCTGAGACTGTATGTTCTCTTTTCACAACAGGCTTTTCTTCTGACACCTGCTGCTTTGCTTCTATCAGACTCTGCTCTGTAGACACACATAAAAATAACACATTAGACTACAGAGTAAAGCACTGACAACCTTCTTCAGGCACCATTATTAAGAAGGAGTCTTTAGTCTATATTTACTGAGCTAGGTAAGATTATGGGCTCCTCCCCACACTACTGACTTCTTGCTACAGGGGATCCATTGTTACACAGCACATAGATCTTCCAGAGGCAAACCAGGTTCAGAACACAAAGTAGCCGAGTCGTTCAATTAGGGAAGACAGTTTGACTGATTATCCTGAAATAGAGGCTGCAGACAGGATGTGAGGCATGACAGCAGATCCCTGTCAGGGTGTTGGAGTAGACTGGATTCTGCTCAGAGCACTGATACTATCTAATAGATGTGGCAGCAAATGATTGAAAGTTTCCTTATAATAGGAAGCCACAAAGCCTCAACTCCTCGCACCTCACACACCTCAGTGAACTTGGACCCTCCCCCCTTTTAGTCCCGTAAAAAATGTTGCTAATTATGAGAGACCTTCTCATTCAGGAAAGGCGTGTTTAATTAAAATAAAAACCTTTTAAGAGAAAATAATATTAATAATGCACTAATAGTTGGAGTTACATTTACTTATTATTTACATTTAGGATCTTTTGGCTAGGTATCAAATTTTTATGGTCTGCCTCATTTTCTGTGACACACCTCATAATAGAGCCACCACTACTAAAAGGAAATAAATAATAAAAATTACTTCCTGCTACCTTTTCTGTGGCCTTTACACAAAGTTCAGCATTCTTTTTTTCTGCTATGGGATGTTTGTGTGGTTTGCGAGATGAGTATCCTCTTTAAAAAACTCCCCATTCTTAGAGCCCCCATCCTTTTGCTCCGTGAGCAATGTGTAAACGCAGTTAGAGGTTATCAGTAACCTCCCCCTTCGTATTCTCTTCCACAGATAGCACCATTCCCCAGTCCTCCCCAGAGAACTTGTACAAAACAAACAGGGAAGCAATCCCAACAGATATCAATCTGTCAGCACAGCCCCGCCGCCAGGAAGTTCAAGTAGTCAATGGGGCATTTTTTTGTCTCTGCTTTACACTCTCTTTGCCTCTCTTTAAAGTGCGAAATACATTATGGACTTGTGCCAAAGATCTGTCTGCACTTCCCTTGTGTATGCATGTGTGTGAAGGAAAGGTTACAAAATATTGACTGGATGAAGGTTCTTAAAAGACTTCTTGGCTGAAGCATCAATTAACTTCAGAAAGCTGAAGAAGTTTTGTCATCCATGGAGTGAGACAGCTCAAGCTTTTCTAAATCAATCCCATGTGGGAGGCCCTGCCAGTCATCTCGGCCCATTCCATTATACTGAGTCATATGTGCAGTGGCTATAAGCCTGTTCATGCTATGACTCTGGTTTGAGAGATGCCAATAGATAAGAAGATTGCTTTTACTTTCTCAGGTTGCAGGTAGGATTGCTTAAGTGTCAACGATGGGTCAGAAAGCATAATTATAGACTACTTTGTGCGTGTGTGTGTGAGTCTATGGAACTCAGGTGGGGAGTCCAGGCTCCCATACCCTGAGGGTATGCGCATGACCCAGGGGAGCGGAGTCACTGAGACTGCTCTGTTCCCGCCACACCTGAGTATTGTCTCCTTCCTCCTCTATGTCTCTCTCTCTCTCTCTCTCTCTGTCTTGTGCTCTCTCTCTCTCTCTCTCTCTCTCTCTCTCTCTCTCTCACTCACGCTCACTCACTCTTTCTTCCTCTCTGTCTGTCTGCTACGAAACAAAAGGTTTTGCGTTGAAACTTTTATTGCTGGTTGAGCAATAACAGATTGAGCGTGTAGAGTGAGCTTTCATGTTGAAAGCGAGTCTAAGGGAAGATGACGGGCAATCGCATCTTACTCTGTGTAATTATTGTCAACATTACTATGCCTAAACAGAAACATTACCAAAAAAAAACATGTCTCACGGAATTCTGTTCCAAGAGGAGATGAAAGGAAGAAGAGCATGTACTGTTGGTATGATAATGATAGACTTGGACCAAGTCAGCACGCTTCCTCTTGGTTCTTGAAATAAGAAGGACAGGAAAATATCCCCAGGACCAACACAAACAACTTAACCATCATTATGAGGTATTAAGGCCTTTTTTAGGTCTACTTACTGAGCTTTTGCATCATGAGATCTCCTGAGGGAGGGTAGTGAAGACGTTGTGCGAAGTCAGTGCAGTACCAAACCAGCAGCTCCTGGTCAGCAGGGATGGCCTTGACTGTGTAGAAGTAGATGCTCATGCCGTTCTGGCAAGCGGCTAGGTTCTGCTCTTGCTCTGAGTGGGCAGGGTTCACGTAGCGCATCCAGTTGCTCCTCTCCTCATCTAGGCCATCTACAAAGTGATGGAACTCTCCTTCTGCATAAATCTGAGAAAAAGCAGGCGAAACGCGAGGTTTAGTAATTTACCATGAACTGTTGGTAACGATTATTTTATCCCACACCATCTTTACTCAGATCCCCACTGAGGTCTAAACGCTTGCCCTTGAGACAAACAGACAGACAAGTGGGAGACACTCAAGCTACAATCTCTTATAAAAGCCACATGGCTGACTCAGTAAGCACACCCCCACCAATACTCACACTCTCATGTTGAATCTGCATGTCTTCTCTCTCTCACTCATACACACTAACAGATGCACACACCCACCCTCGCTTGCACTATTAGGCTCATGAAGTGGAACAGATTGTTTTGAGGTAATTCTAAGGTTAGAGTCTTGTTCGCATTAACTTCACCATTTCCAAGAACCCTTGACATCACCAGCAAGGCTTCCCTCGGTGACACCACTGTTATGCTTCTGCTACACATTTTACTGTACCATCCCACCCCCTCCACACACACCGCCCTCTTGTCAGTACTACTCTAAACTCCAGTAACTTAGGAAAGATATCAGTGTTTGTTAGCAGGTAAAGAGCAGCATCTTTCCACAAGGGGATCTCTGTGGTCTTAAGACTAAAAAAACAATTCTGAGCAAAAAAAAAAAATTTACGGTCATGGTTTGGATCGCACTAGGATGACTTAACACTTTCGCCATGACGACATCTGTATGCAACAGCTGAAAGCCACAGACAGGGAAGAGAGCGCGAGCGCACCTCATGTCTTACTGGCAGTGGCTTGGTGACAACCTGATGTGACAGCTTTAAAGCCAGTGGTTTCAAACAGCCAAACTTTGTGGTGCAGCCAAATGACATCTTCCCCATGTCAAAAGACATCGACCTCAAGATCGAATGCTGCCAAGTCATTCGCCCTTTCTCGACGTTCAGAAGCAGCACAGTCAAAACAAGATCTCACAAGACGAAATAAATCTTCACTCTCTCACTCAGCCAGAGCCGCCGACGCAAGTGGTGGTTCTCAAAACACTACACTCTAACTCAGCATTTTTTTTTTTGTAAGCACGCTCTGCTGTCGCATAAGCCGTGCACCCATCATGTCACGCAGGAAGCAAGTCAGTGGAACAGGAAGTGACCTGTTCACTTGTGTTTTTTCTCTTTTGTATTTCTTTTGCTCCCCCTTTACTGAAAGTGAAGCTTCTGAAAAAAAAAAAAAACAACTCACCCTCCAGAAGTACTTCCTGTTGGCGTCTTTGGGGACATTTTCTGCTGTGTAATTTTCTCCTACTAGAGGGCCAAAGCGAGTTCCTTTTGGTATGTACTCCCGGCTTACAACACCGATTACCTTACAAAGGGGAAAAAAAAAATATGTCAGGAGATAAACCTACAATTTTATGACCTAATATTAATTTCCATCATGCTATTTAGCAGTCATGAGCAATTTATGAGCAGGTTTACAAGGCATTTATGAGAATGGATGACATAAATTAAAAGAAATTCATGGAGGCGATCTAAATCGAATGCTCTAACATCTCATAAAAGTAAAGATGCATGGTGTGTTTTTAGGAAGACGTTTTTTGACAGCTTTAGGAAGTCAGGGGTCAACCAGGTTTTGTCCTGACATCCATTTAGGCTTGAGAAAAAAAGATGTCTCATTTGTCCTCTCTCACCTCTCATTAAGTGCCCAGACCCTCCCTCCTGTACTCATTACCAGGCCTCCTTCCTCACCACATCAAACACTACTACAACCCTCAAAGCATAAATCCACACCTACGATTACAGCTTGCGCTTCTTCCTTTGAGGTATATGGCATGAAAAAAGCCCAAAGGCGGATGGAGTATAGCACTGCTGTCTGGCCTTTTGGATTACAACAGCTAGACTTCAATCTAATCTCCTCGACCAAGATCCGCTCTTCAACTGCCCCTCCACCTCCCCCACCATCTTTCTTCCATATACACCCTGAAACACAAACAGCCATGCGGATAAAGCAGTAGGAAATCCCCTCACATTTCTCGAAAGCCTACAGCAGACTAGCAGTTCAGTGAGGAGATTAAGCCATCTATTTGATAACTCATTAACAAAGATTTAGCTTGGCTCCCGAGCTTCATGCCAGCTCCCTCTCACCATTTCTTTTCTTTTCTTTTTTGCCACGCTTCCACCTTTTTCAACCCCCCTTTCTCTTTTCCATCTTTGTTTTTCATCCATAAATGGATCTCTTTTAAAAAGTGGGGAAAAGATAAGACCAAAAAAGAGAGAGGGAAAAATCTATGCAGCTGATCTGAGGACAGCGCTCAGAAGTGTTCAAAGGTTTCCTCGCTTCAAATCAAGAGGAAGTTTGCGCATTGTCACTACTACAGTCATCACTGTCTGTCCAAGATAACAGAGCGATTGATGTGATGGGAGATGGGAGTTGTGCCGCTTACAGAGACGTAAAAAGGCACAAAGGGACACTCAAGCTCACAGAGGAAGAGCTCCTAGTTTTTCCCACTTCATCAAGATAAAAAATTCAGTGAGTTTGAGCAACATCATATACATCATCACATAGTTCTCTCTCATTTATTCTCAAGGCTGATCATTTTACACATCTTGCGTCAATATGCACCATCGCACTAATAATAGGTACACTCGCTCACAGACATTTTTTTTTTACAAGTAGATGGTGTATAGAGTACTACGCATGATTCGGACACCACAAACCCAAACGCCATGCTGTAGGCAATGAGTTCCTCAGTCTGCTAGTGCATGATGCAGCAGTGAGTCATTACAGCCGTACCTCTGTGGAGTCAGGGGCATATTTGAATTCCAGGTTTCTCGGCAGTGAGGTCTGGGCACGGGGAAGATCTGGCTTGTCCGCACCATCCCACGTGTGGTCCTTCACTATGTAGGTGCACTTCTCTTCAAACTCAGCTTCTGTCCACTTGGACATGTCAGCGTCTTCGACTGTCATCTTCATATCCACTTGGTCAGCAGTGTTTGGGGCGCCCTCAGTGGTCAACATGACAGAGCTATGCTGAGAGGCGGCCTGAGAGAAAGAAAAAGAGGGAGAGGAAATAGAGAAGAAATCAGTGGAAATATATATTAGGAAACGGAGTGAAACTGATTCAAATTAAAAGCAAAATGAAAAAACAAAATATAAATACTTAGAAATTTTCCAAAAAGTCATCATTTGCCAAGATTATCTGTTATTCATTTGTAATGAAAGGTTAACCGAATGAAATTTACAGTTAAACAAGAGAAAAATCATTTGCTGACTCTAAAAACAAGTTCATAACTACTTCCTGAGACCTGTTTACACACAGTAATTAGTGTCTCTATCAACACTGAGCCGAGGTCTTTATTTCACTCTCTCCATCCTTTCCCATCACAACTACTCTGAGAAAAGAAATACGCAGACAGGGACGACAGAGGAAGGAAGTGGCGTCTGTGTCTGAATGGAGCTAAAATTGGAACTGGAGTTGTAAAGCCTCTAAGTCTATAAAACATCCCAGGGAATAACTGTGTTTGTGCATTGAAGAACAAAAGGGGAAGAATCACAACTTTTTTCCATAAGGGGGCCACAGCAGCGCAAACAAGCTTCAAATGCTTCCCACCCAAGATAGTCCCACACACAGGCTGAGCCGAGAGACTCGCCAGTGCCTGTTATTTCTGTTATACACATTTTATATAGAAATACAACACTACTACTACTAATAATAATAATAATAATAATGATGATGATAATAATAATAATAATAATAATAATAATAATAATAATAATAATAACAACAACAATAATAATCGTATATAATAGCAATTTTAAATCCGGGGATTTAATAAATCATCTGTACAAAAAAATATAACAAAATTCTCAAGAAATCGTTCAAAAAATAATTTTCACATTGTTAGGCGTTCAAATTATCTATTTATACAGTCCTATTTCCATGAGTCAAAAGATAAAGAGACAAAATCCTGCAAGCTGTCATTTAATTCTCTGTGTAGGACAGCTGCAAGATCAAAACTAATATTGAAACTGAGAAACTGAACATGAACAAACTGGGCAACCGTATTTTTTTTTCTATTTTTCTTTTCTTTTTTTTTATGACAAGTAAAACCAAATTAAACTAAACTGAAAAGTGAATTATCCACAACTTAAGAGTTACTCTTTTTTATTTTACAATTTTCATATTATGAGCAATACAAAAATAAATATATATTTATATAGAGCCTTTAAATATGTTAAAATCAGTTTTAACAATTCGGGGGTGTAAATTTAAATCATATTTTAAATGTACAAATGTAACATTTTTCCATTTCTACATAAAAACAAAGCACAATTTTTTTCTCCAGGCCATTCACACATAAAGATCACTGCACAGTATAAGTTAATAGTTAGGCTAAAAGGAAAAAAAAGTAAAGTGTGCTAAGTGACACGCAAATTGGTGAGAAAATAAATAAACAAAAACACACAGAAGAATCAGAAAACAAATATCAATTTTCTGGTGGTTTAATTAAAAAAGCTTTCTACTGACCAAACTGACCAACAGAACATAACAATGTAATCAAAATAATAATGAAACAAAATACAGCCTTGATTTTTCACAAAGCTCAAAGCAAACAGAAACATCAGCCAATCATCTCACTCACCGACAGACTTTGGTTCCAGCCGCACATAGAGCTGTCTGATCTCTCCCTTGAGTGTGCTTGTGTGTGTCTGTGTGTGTGTGTGTGCACAGCAGAAAGACAGTGTGTTCTTGGGACAGGTGCAGATCACCCTCGTTCCCGTTCTTGTCCAGTCGCTAGTCCAGATGGCGACTGTGTTCTCCTCTGAGTGTCTCGAGTTTGACTAACTGCCTGAGCATGTTTCTTTCTGACTTGTTGAAACCCTCCTTACTGGCTCCTCCCAGTTCCCCACTCCACCCTTATTCCCTCCCTCACTCCCTCCCTCCCTCCCTCTCTCTCTCTCTCTCTCTCTCTCACACACACACACACACACACACACACTCTTTCTCTCTTTCTCCACCCTCCAATGTCATGTCACACACATCTCTCTCACACACACAGGAAAAAAATAATCTAGATTTTACATAATCCATTCACTCATTCTCAATAAAAGTAAAGGAGAAGGAAAAAGTTATGTCTTTCTCATATATAGTGAGGGAGGTGAAATCAAGCGGTAGACACAGAGCTGATGAGAGATGGTCTTGTTTAAAGGCAGGAGAGAAGGAGGGAGGTGTTGATCCCTCTTCCTCTGGCTCCCTTCCTGAGAAGGAAGGACATCCTGCGCCAGTGACTCAATAATCTGTTGCTGTTTACTAAGAGCGGAACTGCAGATTGATGGCTGTGTTTCTCCTCACACCTCCTCCTCCTCCTCATCCTCCTCATCCTGTTCCACAGCTTCTGGAGCCTTTCTGATATCCCCTAGGGGGTGCTACATTCTGCCTCAACTCCTCTGCACCCATACAGTTTTATTAGAATAGAGATGGTAGTGAGTTCCATAATCATAAAAGAGAAGGATGTAACACTCTCCCTAAGTGAAGTGACTGAAGTAAAGCTTTGTACACAATCTTAACTATGGCTTCAGATGAAAGAGCTCAGATTTGTGAAAAAAAACTGAGCAAAGTCCAACCAGCAGACAGAAAAGATCTCTGGTGGCCTGAGACTAAAAGACTCTCCCAATACAGTGCATGCTTTTTTTTTGTTTGAATAAAACCTGGAAATCCCCAAGACCCTCTTCCATCTATTCATCTGTGGGAGGAAGAGTGGTAAAGAAGAGAAACTGGGCCTGGTTGCAACAAGAGATTTGTTGAGACTTGAACAAATGTAGATGGAGACACACATCCCTACACACACATACACACAAACCCACCCAAGCTCTGCTGGTGACAAAGATCTGACCACATCATTCGCTCGTTCGCTGCCTCCTACTTCCTGACAGCGGACGACCCATAAGATCGAGGCCCTGCAGGCCCGTCTCTTCCTCCAGCCTCGACCCGAATCTGGCCTCCAGCTGGGCCCTGACTCAATAACAAGCCGCAGAGGAGAAACAACAACAAAGCGTTGAGATTTTTGAGCGAAAAACGAGCGCTTCCTTTTGAAATTGCCATGTGGTCTGGACTTGGCGACTGGGAACAATCTGGCAAGGCAGTGGAGTTTGCGTTTTCCACCATCGTCATCACCAACTCCTACAACAATTTGATATACCTTTCTCTCTCTCTTTTTCTTCCCCTTTCTCTCTCTCTCTCTCTCTCTCTCTCTCTCTCTCTCTCTCTCTCTTCTGCCCTTGTCATAAAGGAATAAGTAGGATGGGGGGTGAGGGAGGGGTCTCTCAGCTCTGAAGTAAAATTCAAATGGGGGCTTTTTTTGGCTTCTGTAGTGGGTTTTAATGTGGCCTACATGCCTGCGAGGGAAGAAAGGAGCCAAACAAAAGCGACAGAAGGACTTCCAGCAGCTTTGTTAGTTTTGCAGAGGGTTGCTATCAAACCCACTGCTGGGCTTTGGCTGTAGGACTCCAAGCACAGGTGAGAGAGTGAGTGACAAAGACAAAAGAAAGTGAGTAAAAAAAATACCATGAAGGCTTTGGTCTGTCAGCCAACCTTTAATAGAAATGTCTTTATTGGGAAAAGTATTTAAAAACCAATATCTAACAACGTTTTTTCTATCAGGTATCAGTGTCATCTAATTGCCAGTGGGCATTTCCGTGGCAAACCACATCCCATCTGTGTATTATGATCTTCACCAAAAAAATGCTTGTTTTACTCCTTCTCATTCAAATATCTCAACTGGATTATTTGCATTTATTTTTAACGCAAACCCCCTGCAAGCAAACAGTTCCCAACATGCCCAGACCACACACCCTCCTTTCCAAATACATTTACAACTGTATTTTATAACAAACAGGAAAAAATGCTCAGTTGTGAAGGAGCACTGAAGTTTAAAGACTCTTTCGTTCCTCATATTAACCCAGGATGAGGTTGAAGATGGTTGCTCTGAAATAAGGTGGTGGTGCTGGTTGTGGTGGGGGGTGGGGGTGGGGGGTCTTAAACCAACCTGAGAGTGTGTGTGTGTGTGTGTGTGTGTGTGTGTTCATGAGTGGATAAGTGGGGGGAAATGGCCATTGTTCCAGGAAAGTTAATCCACAATGGTAGCATAATATCTGTGTGCGTTTAGCTTCACACATGCCTTACGTGAGGACAGACAGCTCGCCCCTGAACCCCCACCCCACCCCCAATTTATGTCATCATTTGGAGGGCTAAAGCCTCAGCCTCGCTTATAATCCTGCCAATCCAGGCCTGCCATCTGGGGACACTGTCCAGGTCACTGATAGACAATAGGCTTGTTTTGTGGATACACTTCATTCCATCCTGCCACCCTTGTATTTCATTTCTACTCATATCCTGTTCATCCAAATCAATCCACCCTGTATATTTGGTTTATTTGTCACACATATCATGCTAAACTACCAGACACATGAACAACACTTTTTACATATATGTTCTAATCCTAGTGTTTCAGTCACATGATTTTCCTTTTTTTGACAGCATATTTTGCGCAATGCAAGTACGAGATGAGCGATGGCTACATTTTGCTACTGCTCACACTATTTGCTGTGGAGATAAACTTTCCAGCAGTAGCTTGCTAGATGGCATAGCTACAGGGCAGCATGACCAAAAGGACCTGTTGCATGTAGCACACGCATTAAAACAGTTCATCATTAGTAGTAGCTATGAATAAGACAGGCATCATACCTCATTAACTTTATCATCACAGAGGAATTCTAAATTCAGACGCTGATAGAAGATGGGCCTTGATGCAACAGCTCCAAATAAGCCATTTCCTGATTGTTCATTATCCAGTAAACAGACCGGAGCATGTGGTTACCCACTCTGACTTTAGTGTAAAGGGTTTGGAACAATTACTGTGCATGTAAAATGAACTCAAGGAACATATGTGATAGCTGACATCTGTGTCAAACCAGTAAACCACCAACAGTCAGGGGCATTTGCATTTTTGATGTATATTAGATACTGATGCTAACTGTACTAAACTGTACCTTAAGATATAAGACCTAGTGGATTAATTGTTCTATATGTTT
>JAOVVF010000022.1:14615938-14629753 GCA_028565595.1 Duopalatinus emarginatus | reverse complement strand
CAAATCTCCTCTTTTCTCCTCCTCCTCCTTCTCCTCCTCCTCCTCCTCCTCCTCCTCCTCCTCCTCCTTCTCCTCCTCCTCCTCCTCCTCCTCCTCCTCCGTCTCCTCTCCTGAAGAGAGCCTCATGTGGTTCTATTGTCTGTGGAAGTCTCAGGTCTCTCATACTTACTGTATTTCTGCCCCAACTAAACCCCCTAATCCAATGTACCCCACCTAGTGTCTCTCTCTCTCTCTCTCTCTCTCTCTCTCTCTCTCTCTCTCTCTCTTACTCTGTGTGTGTGTGTGTGTGTGTGTGTGTGTGTTTACTTTCTACCTAGTCTTAAGTGACTCTCTGCGTGGATTACTTGCTGTCAGTCGACTGCTCAGACTATGACAACTGTTGTACTTTCCTCCATCAGACTCAGGCTGTGTTTCCCCACACACACATTTACACACACATCTTTAGTAACAGTGGTCTATCCATTAAAATACACACGGTCGGATTCAGAGTGAGTGTGTTTAACACTGCTGGCTCCGATGGTGGCCTGCTGTGTGTGTCTCTGTTTCTCTCTCTGTCTCTCTTTTCGCCTGTTTAAAAGCCACTTCCTCCCCACAACCTCAACATGTTTCACTCATTTATTTTGGAAAAAATCCCAATGAAGTGTTTTGGGGGGAATAAAAAACATTGCACTTTCTCTTCTTGTGGATCTAGGCTCTTTCTTAGGAAATAAAATTCTGGAAATTGTTAGATTCATCACAGACTTGAAAAGAACCTCATTCCAGATTCACTGGAAGTCTTGTATAGACTAGTAGGTAAACCTTCAATCCTTTTAACTGCAAAATGTAAAGGTGCTGTCCAGGGGTATTAGTGGTGAGTTCCTAACAATGATTATTGTGTGAAGTCCAAACACATGACATTTTTTACAACTGGGTCCAAAAACAAGACCTGTTTTATGCCCTCTTATTGCGTAATGTCTTTTTTTTAACCGCCACAGTTTCACAGTTTTAATCCACACAGCGGAATTACTGAGTAAATTTCCAAGCTGAATATCCTATTCTTACACCATTCCCTTTTTTCCCCCAAAATTGTCATGTTACCACAGTTATCATTTACATAACCCATAATAGGCAAATCACTCATGAATTTCCAAGCTTGTTTATATTTACTGATACAAAACACTATGTAAGGAAAAGTTTACAGAAAGCTGAAAACAGTATAATGCTGATTCACTAATAGAAGAGCACATCGTAAGTGCTACAAATGTTAAATCCTCCAATGCGGCTCAGCCAGTGCAACACCTCTGCTACCAAAAACTCCTTCTTTCATAGGACACTTATTTTTTTCTTAATTGAATTCCTATATTGGTTGTTCTTAATGTATAAATTTGTACAGTTATACAGTTTGGGAGTATTGAGAATTAGTCTTATTAAATGTAAATTAACAGAAAATATGAATATTTTTCTGAACAATGTTTTTTCATGAGTTTGAATTCTTGTGTGAATTAAGACAAAATTTACTGAGTTCACTAAACAGAGTGTAAGGTTAACCCAGTGCTGCTAATTTGGCTCTCAGGCTGGATATCTTGGATGTCCTCCACTCCACTCTGAGGCTCCAATGGCGACGTTCTCGGCTGATTAGGCCTCATTTTGTAAATATTTGCAGGAAGTGGAGCAGAGCTCTCCTGCCTCCATGGAGACAAATAGGCACTATCCGTCAGCATGCAAGTGCGTCCGGAGTGGCCGAAGTGAACGATCCAGCATGTTGATACACCCCCACACCCTACTACCTTGTTGAACTCTGTGTGCCCTGTTCATGACCTCAGCAGGGCAAAATCACAGTGCCAAATCACGGGCATTCAGTATTCACTGGCAGAGTTCATGCAGATCAAACATTTCTTGTAGGTAAAAATATGGAGGCATTAAATCTTGTGATGATGTGATCAAATCCTCAACAGTTAATACTTTTTTGAATGAGATTATTCTGCCCTATCCTGCTTTCCCTTTCTGTAGTGAAAGGCAGAAGCCGCCTCAATGCAGTCATCTCTCTTATGTCACTACATTCCATGGCTCTAATTATAGCGAGTGTAGTAAAGAGTGTGTGTGTGTGTGCGTGTGTGTCTGTGTGTGTCTGTGTATGCCGCCTCCAATGTTTTAGCAGCTCAGCTTTACAGATCACGACAGCAAAGCATGAGCAGTGATGACGCTCTCCTTTCTCATCGGCTCACATTCCTGCTGTTTTTTGTTTTTTTTTCCCCAAACCAGACAGACCACAACAGAACAAAGGCATGAGCAGGAATTAAGGGCCAGAACACTGGAACATGGGTAAAGAGGACAGAAAGCAGTTTGTCTGTCTAAAGAAATGGCCAAAATTGGTAAATGTTTGTCCTTCTGTGCCACATTAAAACCATATAAACATATAAACAGAGGCAGAACTAGAACCAGAACCTATGAGGCGTCTAATGATGTTTTTGAATACAAGATGACTAATTGAAACAAAATGTTTTATTTCTTTCCTACCCAGAGATAGAAACTGATGTTTAGCGTTCTTTGTTTAGCATGCTCCAAATATTCATATCTGTATCTGGATTTCATATTAATAAATGTGGAATTTCTTTGTCCAGTGGGCTTCTTAATTTTGTATGTAATTAATGGACTTTAAGTTCTGTATTCTGTGCAAGTCTCATAACTTCAGGTTCAGGTTGTTACTAGCTAGTTTGCATGTACTACAGAATCATGGTCTTTTTCTTAATTACTGTACCAAATGTCTTACATCTCACATTAAATATGGATATTTTTCCTAAAGTTTTATCCTCTGGGAAATTAAAGATTTTGGTGGAGTTGCACTTCCCTAGCATAAAGCATTAAAGTAGTAAATCACTGTTATCCCATTTCTGCTACTTTATTGGTCATGACAAATCCATTTTCTTCTTTTCACTAACATTCAAATATTAAAATGTAATAAACTTGAAACAATAAACAGAGCTAGCTAGCACAGCTGATGATGTTACAGTTCATAGCTCGCTAAGTTTCCGCCATCAGTTTGTACAACCCTGTAACAAGCAGATATGATGAGACCAGTTTTCCGGTTTGGTCATGTCTGCATAAAGCACATTCGTTTTTTTTTTACTTTTGTGTGGCCACATATGAAGCTAACAGGGCAAAGATTTAACAGATACAATTAATTATTAAGTGTTAATTAAAAGATAAATAAATAAATGTATTTAATAAAACTGTATATGCATTTTATGTAAGTCTAACACTGTGGTGGTCTAAGGTGTCACATTAGTAGTTGTTGATTTTATGTTTGAAAGGAGTCTCCAGTTTCAGTACTTTGTAACAGTCTTAGAAAAATCTGTAACTTTTCCACCATGGGAAAGCTATTCAGGACAAAAGGCTTTCCCTGTAACACACCAAGTTGCATCTTGTTATCTTTAATAAATAGGAAAACAGAGGCTGGTGAGGGACTGACTATAGCTTCTATAATATAAGTGATACGTGTTTTGCAAATTTTACATAATAATTTTACTATAAATGGATAAAAAGTATTATGCGCCATTCTGTAGTCAGTAAAAAAAATCCTAGCATTGGCAAACTGTTTTGGTAGAAGATGACTAAATTGTATTATATAAACTTGTGGGCTTGAGTCTGCTTCATCTCACCTTCTTCATTATTTTACTAGAATCCTAGCTATTAATACATATTCATTATTTGTAAAATGAACTGATGCAAAACAGATACACCCTACCTTTCATCTACAAACACACCTACCATTAGAACTGACACAACACTTTTCACATATGAAAGTTGTAAGAAAGTATCATTTAAGAGAGACTGAATATTTGTGTGAATATTTGTGTGTATGAGGAGAGAGAGAGAGAGAGAGAGAGAGAGAGAGAGAGCGCATAGTATGATCCTCTAATTTGTTGAACGCTGACATTAGGCCTGTAATTACTACACTGATCAGACACACACACTCACACAGACACTACCCCCGCGGGACAGGGAGGGGCGGATGTCCCAAACTCTCTGAGACTCATCTACCACCACTGAATCATATACTGTACACACACACACACAGAGAGAGAGAGAGAGAGAGAGAGAGAAATCATGTTCACAAGGAAACCTTGAGTACACAATAACACTCTCATATCTACATTCAGCTGTGAAAACTAAAAACCTGGCATGTGAATAGTGTGCACACATGCATGCACACACACACACACACACACACACACACACACACATATATACACACACACACAGACTTTTCAAACTTTAATCTCTCTGTTGATTTAGCTGTAAGAAGACAACCCAAGACAAACAAAATCTGGAGACCGCTTGACTGGCCACTGTACCTCTGGTTAAAAAACACCTTTACCTGAATGACTCACCCTCCTCCCTGAGAGGCACTATGACGCCATACACTCACACTCACATAAACACACACACACACACACACACACACACACACACACACACACACACACACACACACACACACACACACTACGAGCCAAGACCTAATAACACAGGAAGTCACATAGCCAAACCTGCAATCATTAGAATGACTCAGCACAACAGAAGCACTGACCTGGAGGACAGGAGACAATCTCTCATACACACACACACACACACACACACACACACACACACACATAAACAAAAAACTATGTGAACTGAAATGTGTGTTCGTCCACTTGGAGCCAGCTGTGATGCAGATAAAGATATGAAGACAGGCAAACACTCATGACTATGTACTATGTACTGTATACTGCCCCCATCACGTACACACACACACACACACACACACACACACACACACAAATGGAAGTTATCAGTGTTGATGGTTTCATCTATATCGTTAAAAGGTGGGTGAAAAAATTCAGAGGCATTTTTATGATCATGATATGATGCACGTAATGATTAAATCATGCTGTTACTGAAAATATACTTTTACACTGCAGTAATTTGTCAATAACAAATGTAATGCATTATTTGAAAAATAATGTATTTTTTATCCATTTATTGTAACATTTAATATCATGAAACTTAAAAAAAATCCTCCTCATAGGGATTAGCCAAATGCTAGATATTCTTATCATGTGTGATGGCACTTGGACCCAGCTAGATATAAAAAACATGTCCCCGAATACACACTCGCACACACACACACACACACCTTACTTTTTTTGATAATGTACAAATCATACAGACCTCAACTACATTTCCCAGTGACCTAAAGAACAAGGTGTCAAAGACAGCACCCTACACACACACACACACACACACACACACACACACACAATACCCCCTGCCTCTACCTCACACACTGACCAAAGCTGTCCTGCAATAACAGCATCTCGGAGACATGCGTATGTTGTCCGGCAGCTGCCCAAGTGCCACCAGCAGCTGAATTCACAAATTGATTTGGATTGACGCAACCACACAGATTGGAACACACACCATCACAGAACACACACAGACAAGAGTTAAATGTTAGAAGGACACTTCTGTCATGTGGGAAATGCAGCATTTCTATTTGATTGTACCACAGCGTTGACTATACTTCTGCCTGATTAAACTTTGTGCTTTTTTCAAATATGTCCTTGTTTCCACAGTAAAAGTTGAAACACAGGGACTTGAATAGTGGATGCTCTACATGAGTATATATGTGTAATCACTGATATGGTGACATTTTTTGTGAGAAAATTTTATGGGATTTTATAAGGAGTCTCCAGTGTCAGTGCATTGTAATATTCAATATATTTGTATCAGTTCAGTTTCATCTCTGTGGTTGTCTGATGTTCTAGACCCATCCTGACTCAGGGTTTGCTATATTGTGCATCCTGACATGTTTTGTGCTTATCACAATTGCAAAGGATGGTCATTTAAGGTACCGTACCGTACCATACCATATGCTTTGTCTCAGGTCCAGTCTGTCTAGCCATTCTCACCTGACCTCTGATGCTTACTGACCGTATAAATCAGCTTAAATCAGCCAGTCAGACCATATTTTTGCCCACTTTGGTGCCCACTTGCTGATGCTTTTGACCTCTGAAAGGTTTTGTGCATTATGTTTATGTGACATGAGTGGAAACATTATCGGTGTTCAATAAGATGTCCCTGTAATTGACTTGTTATCATAAAAACAATACGGTATTATTAATATAAACATGTGACTTGGTTTAAAGCTGGCACTATTAGCGTTGCAGCTTTTAAAGGCAATTAATCAACACCTTCTGGCCAATCAGAGTTGTGTATTCAACAGCGTTAAGGTATCATAGAGGAGCAACACACATACGAATTGAAATCCTCCTCATTTGTTGGCAGTGTCAGTAGGTGAGAGTGGTAAGCATGTGATAATGTTATCACTCAGAGCTGTAGTATTTACTGGATGCCTGCCAAAGGTGGCATGTGTGTGTGCGTGTGTGTGTGCATGTGTGTGTGTACATGTGCATGCTCAGTGAATGTGGGCTTTTACACACACTTACAAACCCTCCCTTCACACTTTACACAACATAAAGTGGTTGATGGGGGTTGAAACGTTCAGAACACTCACACCTGCCTTTCTTTTTTAGTGTATATTTAGTGTGTGTTGCTAAGCCTGTGACAATGTATTAAGAAAGTGTTCATGCACGCATGTATACATTCATGTGTGTATGTGTGTGTGTGTGTGTGTGACCCTGTCCTTGTGTAGTCACTCCAGCCATCCCAAGCTGGCAAACATTAGAGTGGCACCTGTCAGCCGGCGGCGTGCCGAAAGCAAGCAAGGCAACAGCTGAGGGGTCGGAGGTCATACGACACACTCGCTACACACTCGCCCTGTCCCCTTAAACGGCCGTTATTGTTTTTCTTGGGCCTTTTCTTACTCTTGCGCTTGGTAACTTAACCCGCTTTGCCTGCTCCCTGTTTCCCTCCCTCATACACACTGTTAAGGGGAGTGAAAGCTGCTACCTTTCAGCCACTGTCGTTTTTTGCATGCACACACACACACACGCACACACACACACACACACACACACACACACACACACACACACACAGTTTTGTCTTCTTGTGAGGACATTGCACTGACGTAATTATTAATTCAGCTATTTATTGCTATGCCTAAACCTAACCCTAACCTCAGTAATAAAAACGTGACTTTTTGGCACTTTTATCATTTATATGTTTGTTCTGTTAAAAAAAAAACACTTTCCTCATGAGGACCATCCAAATGTCCTCTCAAGGACATTTTTATAGAACTTGTTGTCCTAAAGCTATATCAGGCTCGCTACCTTAGACAAGGTAAATAAATATGTAACATTGAAAGTATGGTGTTTTTTAGGACAATGCTGAAACTACGCTTTAGTGCAGAACAAGGCTTAATCCAGAATTTGAGAAAAGGATTAGCCCCCGCCTACACACACACACACACACACACACACACACACACACACACACACACACACACCAACTCTCCACTACCTGACCCCTGACTGTGACTCTATTCCTAACGTGCAGGTTAAATGTCTCTGGAGCACCATGCCACTTTTAGAGGCAGTAAAAGCTGAAACCGAATCCAGCTCTCAAGGTGAGAGGGGAGACGGAACGACAAAAAGAACAAGGGAACACAAGAGAGGAGAAGAGACGGACGGAAAGTTTTGCGCTCGCCGGAATTCCTGTAGCTCTTTTCATGTATGAGGCGAATGTTGCGAAGACACCTGTCCTAACAACAGCTGAAAAGAATCGATTGCTACCAGGTTGTGTGTGTGTGTTGTGAATGAGTATGCAGTACCGCAGGGAGTCTTTGTGACTCTCCTGCCTGGTATTTTAGATCTGCTCAGGCAACTGAGCAACTGAAAAAACCACGTCTGTGTCAGCATCGATTTTTGACCTGCCTGCATCTGTGTCTATGCTCACACATACACACTTCATATCTCCTGTTATAGACATGTTCTTGCCCTGATGAAGGATGCAGGTTGACACAGACATGACAAATGTCTCATTTGTATCTCAGCTGTCACAAGGAGGTCAAGCACACACACATGCTCACACGCACCTCACAGCTATAAATTGGACCAGGACAAGACCCAAGCCCACTAATAACTTTCCACTGAGATTAGACGCCGTTTCGGTTTTTTTTTTCCATGGATGCTGGATCCCTTCCTTTAACCAGTGGCCCTGCACCACCTTAGTTACATGTTAAGCTCCAGCAATAAATCTCCAACCATGTACCCCATCTGCTATTTGACAGCCACTAATTACCCTTAATTAAATAAAGGAGCGTCCTGGCAGTCTGAGCTCTGATTAGGCTGCAACCAAAGGGACTGCGTTATCAAGCTCATACCAACTGACACAAGCAAAAGTGTGTGTGTGTGTGTGTGTGTGCTGAGGAGGGGTTGTCTCCCCTGAGGAGCACATCAAGGCAAATACTGCACCCTGGAGAAATCTTTCTTTGCCCTGTCACCTGTCACTTCTACCTTTTTGTTTTTTATTCACCATTTCTCCTTCTATCACCCTTAGGAGAGCTCTCTCTCTCTTGCACCCCCAACCCCCAACCCCCCTCCTTTTTTTTCTCTTTATTTTTTGATGAGCATCTTTTCAAAATTGTTCTTATGGCTGCTGCAAGACTGCCAACATAAGAAGGTTTGAGATCCTCATCAAGATCTGAGGAAAGACACAAGAAAATAATAATAATTATTATTATTATTCATAATACTTAATGCTAAACAACTGAGAAGAGAAGAGAGTGATGTCTCAGGCCTTGTTGGCCTTCTCTTGGTGTGAACGGTTTCATTAGTGTGGGAGACAGCCCAAGGACATTGCTTGGACAGATGAATTAGAGAAGAGGGCCACAAATTTTTCCAGCACAAGGCCTTCCTTGATTAAACCCAACGAATGGCCATGTAATCTAAAGAGCTTCACTTCACCTACCTACCCCAACCCTGAGCACAGGCAATCTGTCTCCATTGTTCAGACGTGTGTACACACATATACACGTGTGTAAAGAAATGTATGATAGAGCAACAGTGTGTAGGAGACAGCATGATGAAAGATAGTGAAAGAGAAAAAGATAGTGGAGAAATCTGGGAAGTGTGTAGTAGAGGAAAAGTGTTGAGATAGCAAGATAAAGCCTCCTTACTCCTAATATAAATGCCAGCCAAATGACCAAGCATGTCCATTTAAAAGTTTTTTCCACACCCAACTTTGAAACCTTTGGATGCTTTTCCATTTGTGGCATATAGTCTTCTTGCATTCTTCCCCTGGATGTGGCTTTTTGGACAGAACACTTTTTTAGACAGTTGACTAATTGGTCAACTTCCAATTACAGCTCAGTAGCCGGGACAAAGAAATTGATTCTAAATCAAGCAGAAAGTGAATCAAAGATAGTGTGTTAACATTCACACCGTTTACACCGTGGGGAAGGGGGGTTGTGGTGTTTCTGCTAAAATAAGGAGTGAACCACACACTTAAGCATAGCTACAGAGATCTTAGGTATTCTGGGTTTTTGGACCATGAAACAAAAAGAAAAAATAAACACTGGGTTACAATGCACAAGATATTTTAATCTACATGCCTCTATAATAATCTAGTGATTTATTGACCAGAAATTCAATCATGTGTGGGTTTTTGTGATTTTTCTTATTTTCCATCATCATATTTTTGACAACTGAATTTTCACTCATTTTTTTGCAGTGTGTAAGTAAACCAAACCTCATTGGAGAGAAACCAAAAAGTCAAAAAGACTTTTCTTAAAGCATCTAAAAGGCCTAAAATTGCACCTGGTGTTTTAGCCTAGGAACTAGTGTATTCACAAGTGGAAAGACCATGAAAAGGTTTCTGTGTTTCTGAAAAGATTTTTGCAGGAACACATGAAACACAGTAAATGCACAAAATATATTCAGTAGGGCAAGCACCAGCTTAACAGTCGATGTGGAGTGGAACCTCCAGTGTTTCTGGAGCTTAGGACTAGGAAGCAAAATCTTGTTCCTGGAGTGGAAACATAACTAAAGTTGTATTACATATTGAAGTGGTGATGCACTGTTTGCACTCTTGAATGTACTAATGATATAAATAGATTAGAGCAACAATGTATATGTGTTAGATGTGCATATGTATATGCATAAATTCAGTAACGGTTTGTGGAGCCTATGTGGACTATCCCAGGAATACCTGAAGCAAGATGGGAATACACTCTAGATGGGACAGAAATGATGGGGAAGGACAAATGACAAACAGTTGTTAAGTGAAGATTCTGTGTACACTGATAAAAGATGTTTGGGTTGTAGCTTGGCAGTGTTCCATAATGAAGGTGATTTGTTCTGCTCAAAGAAAGTCTTTTTCACTTCGATCACACTGATAATGGCATTGAGAATGTGAGAGTGTTCTGTGATAGCATGTTGTGTCTTTGCAGCACCCCAAGGGCTAAAAGAGGGGGAAAGAGATGGAGATGGGGCAAGAGAGAAAGAGGGAGTCTGATAAAGAGGATCTAAGCTGTTAAGAGGCTTAGAGCTTAAACAGAGAATAGTGACGATGAGCTAGGCTAAAGCCGTTTCACAGACCATCACATCGGCACCTAGCGATGTCTGCACACAGGTAGCCAAAAAGTGTGAGTGTGTGTATGTGTGTCAGTCACATGCCACTCAGACGGATCCCCAGCAAACCCGGGGCAGGTAAGAGAGGAAGGCGGGGAGACAGAGAGAGACAGTTGATTTATAAAAGTGTATTTCCTTCATTGCTTATTTCAATAAATCAGACGTCACTTTGTTTGCACTGAGTGGGATGTTAAGAGGGTCCTTTCTCCAAACAAACCCCAAATAAACGCCACAGCTGGAGCCTGGAGCTGCAGGGTGGCGGGGGGGGGGGGTACAGTGGATAAACCGGCACTAATGGAGGGCTCCAGGCTTGAGCAGTGGGGGTGTCAAGCTTTACCTGAGGGCCCAGTGACTGAGATAGATGACCTGAGGACTGGAAGGTGGGGTGGACTTTGGAGGGTGATAAAGAAATAAGAGAGAAAGTAAGTGGACTGTATGTGAAAGGAGAACATCCGCAGCAAGAGAGATCATCATTATGATTCCTTTCTTTGAAATTTTAGTCTGGGGATTTTTTTTTTTTCTCTTCTGGTTCCCACGCTTGCTGTTTGCATGATACCATCTTTCGCTCGTTCCACAGGCATTTCCTCCTCAAATTGGCCCTAGGTTCCAAGGTCGGGGACTGCTTGGAACTGATTCCTCCTCTGTTTATTTATTTCTCTTTTTATACCAAAAGTACAGTCAGAGACAGTTAATATAACAAGGGATCGAAACTGGTGCCGTGATATTTATTCGGAGTCTGCAAAAAAAAAAAAAAAAAAAAAAAAAAAAACCAACAGAGATGCAAGGCTTTTTACAAATCATGTCCTGTACACATTCCCTTGCCATAGGAGCAGACAGAACGTCTACCTCTCTACAAAGAATACTGTAATTATGCATCTGGTCAAGCAAGATTCCGTTACTGGTAAATTACTTGTATTTCCTGAACAATATTCAAGTCACCACTGAATGCAAAACACCTTTAATTATTCACTGTCTATGAACAGACTGGAAGATTTATTGATTTGGTAGATCATCTAGCTAGTTGATTGATTGATGAACTGCATTGATTGTAGAGCAGGAGAGCAGTAAAGGAGTTGTAATCCTCTGCCGATTAGTGCCGGACAATGACAGCTCTGAAAGACAGGGTGGGCTCAGACTGGGACAAGCTGTCCCCCCAGCAGGGAGCAGATCAGGCCATAAAAACAGTCTTTGAGACAGAGAGAGATCGGCGACCAAGAGAGGAAAGATAAGAGGAGAGAGAGTGACAAAGCCGAGCATAGGGGGACCATCCTGAGTGGCTCCACTGTAAATTCCACAGAGCTCGTAAAATAAGGTAAAACAGCACAGACAAGTCCAATACCCAAAAAGAAGCGAACAAAACACAGTGGACACCACCCTGTCAATGACAAATACACCAGTCAATTACACCTTAAGCAGTGTCAGTTAATGTTCCACCATCTACAAGGCTTGGCAGAGAGAGGAATCACTTCACTTGGACCAAATATGTCACTGCTTCAATTCTGGTCATGGAATAACCCTGTCCTTCTCTGATGTCTTTGCTGATTCAGCTAATTTGCTTAATTAACTAATTATCCATCCCTTCCTGATATTAGTAAAACAAAGTACATTTTACTTTTACCAGGGGTAGTTCCAGAAATCAGAAATTCTGTGGTGTGTGTATTCATGACCATGTGAACAGAAATTCTCACAGCCATTCCCTTTTACTTCAGGTATGAAAGAGTAGGACCCGGAATTCAAATAACACACAATACCTACCCAAACTATTGTCATTAGCTTCAGCTTCAGCATTCCCGAGGGGCAGTTTGGTATATGGAGGGGTAGTTAGCCAAGCCTATCCCTTTTTATTACAGATCCTTATTATTTCCCGAGAGCAGTGCCATGGGAACATACACCCACTCAGCTATGGGTTCTTTTAAGGGCCAACGTGAACAGTGAGGTATTCTGAATCCTGGAGTATTCTATACCATGCCATTTCCCGGGTTTCTTGTGTAGATGACATGGTATATAGCAAAATTGTTTTGTCTTTTACTCCTATGACTGCTAACATCTGGATTCAGATGTTACACCACAATAAACAGATTTAGTTGTATCCGTTTGAAGGGGGAAAGAAAACCACATTTTACATTCTCCCTTAAAGCTTAAAGGATGTCCCAGAACCAGTCTCAAAATATCAGAAGACAAAATTGTCCATCATCCAGTATAATAAAAAGAAGACACTGGGTCTGGTTAGCAGTACACAAACGGGATTATACTATTTGGGACGAAGCCATGCTGAGCCACAATATAATTTTGAATGAATTATTCCTTTAGAGTGTGAAGGAGGTTTTCAGATGGACACTTACTCTCTCATTGCCCTTCAGGGTGTATTAAGACAGGGACAGTAAAGCAAGCAAATAGGTGAACCAATCTGATGGCTTGCATGGATCCCTCAGGATAGAACCACTGTGCCCCCTAAACCATCAGTGCTAAGAGTGTGCCTGAGGGTGAGGGAGCAAGAGGTGGGGGTTGCCAGAGGGTTGAGGACCTTGGCACACGATGTATGAGTGAGGATAGAGTGTAAATAAGGGTGAATGAAGTGTGTACCAGAGCACAAAGAGGCAAGGGGAAGGCTGGGGTGACAGGTCAAGAGGGCAAAAGAGTAACTAATGAAACACGAGAAGGTGTTCAAGCCTGTGCAAATTTCCTAATACTATTACACAACAGGCATGTTCTTCCATGACAGCTGATTCTCTGTCTCTTGTGTTTTGTTTCTGGTACTTATTGACCAGCACTGTCTGCAGAACGCCTCTGGGTCATCATAAAATCAGCATGAACAGGACGGAGACCTGGAACAGTGCTGCTGTGGCTGAATGAGTATTATGGCCTCCTTGGTAGAGACATATGTTTTAGTGTCTGCACCCTTTTCAAATCCCTTTTTCAAATCTGCCCAACAAATTCCACCCTGGGCCCCGTGGAGGGTAGGAGGGGTTAAGACCACACCTTTCATTATGGGGGCGTATGATTAGTACAATAGAGTTAATCAACGTCCCAAAGGGCTCCGAGCACACAGACTTCCTCTGAAGCTCCGGTGCAGACAGTGTAATACAGAATCTCGGCAGCTTAAATGTCTCTCTCTCTCTCTCGTGTGTGTGTGTGTGTGTGTGGATTGTGTGTGTGTGTGTAAATATAAATAGCAATATGTGGCTACTACTGGGTAGGGTCCCCATTTTTGAGTTGTGTGTGTGTGTCAACTCAAAAATGGGGACCCTACCCAGTAGTA
>JAOVVF010000022.1:14545741-14563539 GCA_028565595.1 Duopalatinus emarginatus | reverse complement strand
TATATATAATGTTAATAATCAACAATGTATTAGGCCAAAGTAACAGGCCAAGCGCTTTCTAGCTCTATCCCTTAGTGATGATAGAAGGCCAGAAAGCATTGTAACACTTTACTTTGTGTTTGGTGAATGTGCTATCAAGTTTCTTTTCTATGGACAAATGGTGTTGAATATCAAAAATCCACTCCCAAAATAATCAGCATGGTCTAATAATGCAATGGTCTGAATTCCACATAAAATCACCAGTGGTGGTACACTGACACATACTTTCTGTTTTTTTTTTTTTTGTTGTTGTTGTTTTTTCAAGTCCTACAAGGGAATTATCAATAAGAGGAATCGTGAATGGATTAAATACATCACACTGTTACTGAGGTATGGCCTTACTTCCTATGTGGCAACTTTTCTGTCCAATTAAAAACAGTTAAGTACAACCTGTCCTGGATAAGCAAGTTTTATTCAGGTTGGTCAAAGTAGAATGCTGTAAATGTCCCAACAGATGTAAAAGCCTAGATACAGCTGTTTTAGCCCATGGAAACATGCCATTGTTGTTGGAATGAATGAATGATGGTATGAGGCAAATGGAAAAACACCTGACTCACGTTATCAGTCGAGCCTAAAAGCAGTAGTTCTGAAACTCAGTCCTGTATAACCCCCCACCCACTCTACAAACGCAACACCTTAACAACATTAAAAAAATCAATCTCTCATGGTCTGGTCTATCAACATTGACTTATCGTTGCACAAATATTCTATTATTAGTGTTGGCATGGTATTGTACAAAATAACCCATACACCTATTATTCATTTCTTGTAAAAGGTGAAGCAACAATGGGATTGGCTATTTCGTTTTTGTCATGCATATTTTCCCACTCTTTTGTATGCTGAGATTTTTGCAAACACCTTTTCACTTATGACTGCAGCAAAGATTTATCATTTAACCAACCTAAATATAAGTACATATATTAGGTAATATGTGTGATATGAGCTTTTTATAGGAACCTGAATAGACCCCAAAGAAACACCCCCTAAAAAAATGAAATAAGTAGCTGATAAATGTTGTTGTATCATCATAACTACACTTAGTTAGTCCTATTAAAATGATTACTTCAATTTGACATATGGACTAGTGTAGTATTTGATTATACTAGGTTCAAATAGCAAAATCTAAAATATGTATTGAACTGAACTTCATTTAATGCTGTTTAATAATAATAATAGTAATTATTATTATTATTATTATTATTATTATTATTATTATTATTATTATTATTATTGCAGACCCATGGGGGAATCATTGACCCCACACTAAAAACCTGGGATTTTAAGGTGTGTTTAGGTGACAGTCTATATGTACTTCCATGTTAACCTGTAACTACACACACCAAAGATTACATCTGGAAGTCGCTATAGAAACTGACAAGTGGGGCAAATACATGAGAGTCATACATGTCGCTGTCTAATTAAATTTGCTAAATTAGTCTTTTGGTTGTTGGGCCTTATCTGAGTCATTATTCTTACAGATATTACACTCCTTTCTCTCTTTTTAAATGAGGTGTGGAGCAATAATCAGTGACATGTTCACACACACACACACACACACACACACACACACATATGCTCAGGTACATACATACATTTAGCAAATGCACATGCAAACAAACCACCTTAAACACACAATGTTCAACAAATTCTCTGACCAAATGTCCAAAGTCAAAGCCTCATTCAAATCCTTTTCTTTTAAATGTTTAGGGTTTAAATTGATTTTAGAAATATACACACTTAGCCTGGCTTCCTTGTCCAGTCAGGTGCACAGTGTGTGATAAGCATGTGATAGCCAACTGACCTCTTTGGTGGGTCAGAGTGTTTAGCATAGCAGCGCCATCCTAATCAGTGATACCCTTGTGGTGCCCCAGGTCACACTCGAAAGGTTTCAAAACCTAAGTGCTGGAGTCACGGGGCAATTAGGCTTTCGCTGCTTCTAGAGAATGAGGATGTCAACAAACTTTATAGGGTGTGTTTGTGTGCGTGTGAGTTAGGCCAGGTTAATGTGTGCTTGAGTGCACCTTGGAGAGGCAGTGGGTCAGGGTCACTAGGCCTCTTTAAATATCTCTTTATTATCACATAAACCGCTAAAACCTGTATGTCTTTACTTTCTGTCTCATGCCGTCTCCTCTACAATTAGTTGACTAGTAAATTTTGAGTATTATATTAGATACACTACCAAAATAATAAATAATAAAACACACACATGGGTGTGCTGTTATAGGAAAATAATCAACAAACGTGTGGTGCAATTCGACCTAACACAAAGTAGAGTGAATGACTTTAATTGTTTTCTTTATTCACAAAAGATATCCATTTATAGTTGCATTTTATGGTGTCAAATGTCAACAGAACAGGAAAGTTTCTGTTATCTCTTTCATTACAACAGTCATAAATAGTGGTTTCTTCATCATCCACTGGTTCTTTATCTCAAATAAAACTTATCTGCAAAGAAACTGCAAATGTATAACCCATGCTACTCTGCCAAGTACCAGTAGAGGGCCGCAGCAGCACAGTAGGAGCAGCCACCCAGCTGCCTGAGTTCTCCAGGCTGATTAACCTGGATTGTCTGCACCTACCAGGTTAGATACTTAAGGGCAACGTCTGAGGCAACTCTTTGTTGCTCCTGTGTAGAGGGGTGAATGGTATGATATGTCAGGGCTGTGTCTGAGGTTTATGTTAAAGGTATCGGGGAACAGGAAAATAAGTATTCAAAGGATTTTAAAAAGCCTGAGAAGAAAATCAAGAAAAAATTGCAGGAGACTAAAAAAATAAAAACTTCAGACATAGCTAAGAAAAGAGGACTGACCTAAGATGTGTGTGTGTGTGTGTGTGTGTGTGTGTGTGTGTGTGTGTGTGTGTGTGTGTACACATACACACTTTTAGAGCTACTAAATGGTGTATGTGGCTCTTTTTTTGAAGTGCATAAAAACACACATCACTCCTTACCTTTTTTTTACGTTATCTATATATTAACAAAGTTTTCACTTTGCCCTTGGGTTCATATTGAAACAGCAAAGTGTAATGCCCAGAAGACTTAAACATAGTAAAAACCTACTGACCTGGGAGACATTTACATTTCCATAAATGTAAATTATCTGTCCAATCTGGTTAGACTGGCATTCAGTCATGTTTGTTGTTGGGAAGTGTCTCAGTAATGCTTGAGGTGTACTTGTCCTAATCCATAATTCCAACCACCCTGTTGACCATTATGAAAGTGTTTGGCCCCAATTTAATGAAAGACTCATAAAGAAAGGTGCCTGATTGACGACTGAAGATAAATTCTGGCAAATGCAAGATCACGTTGGTGCTTTTGTTATGCTGTGTGATGTACTATTTGTGTAGGATGCCATACTGTTTTGATGGCACTGAGCATGCCTTAACACATATATGTTTCTCTGTAGGCTACTTGGACACAAGTTAGGGCCTGATCACCCATGAGTCACCTAGATGAGGGTGTCTGATGTTGAAATACAAAAATATCTGATGACCCCAGGTTATATCAGTATAGCGTGCAGTATTAAGTATTGCTATGATGGATGTAGTGCACCCTGTTGTGTAATAATTCTGTGGTGTTTCATATGAGTACTTGCATGTCACAGTAGGCATGTTTACATGCAGGCTGATAATCAGTTAATAATCTGACTAATAGCATATGCCCATGTATATACTTTAATCAGAATAGAGTAGTCTGACTGGGGTCATTAGGATTACGTTCTCTATCCGATTGAACGAGGTGGGCAATCCTTAATAATAATTTGTTAAATAGAAGAATAATAGCTATGTAAATATGTGTATCCGATTACATTCCCAAACGAATACCTTATCTACATTCTGTGCATGTGTTTTAATGGAAGCTTGTAATCTTAAAACCTGGGAAATGAAGTTTATGCTTCAAACTTTAAAAAACTTGAAAATAGTCAGCACAATGGATGGTTGTAAAGCTCAATGAGCTGTTCAGACAAGTATTTAAGCAAAAGCAAATTAGTCGGGTAACATTTTGCATCTCCTCTATGATTGAACTCACGTGAAGCTTGTTATCATGGTAACATATACAGTGAATGTTTCTCTGTGTATGCACATTATATTGGATTGGATTACTTGTAGCATGCATGTAAAGGAAGAATTTAATCAGACTGTTGAGTAGAGTAGATATAAACACCTCAGTCTAAATCTGTAATCAGGATGAATTAAATCGGATTGGAGAAAATCTTTGCATGTAAACATACCTAAATGAGGTATTTGCCCACTGTGGAAAGTACCCAACCAATTGCACAATTTTTTGTCATGTTGTTTTAGAGTTTTTTGTTATGTACCATGAAAATACTGAGGGGAAAATCCTACTAGAAGCAGTAAGGACTACTTCTTTTCTATTGTTTGCAGTGGAGTTCATGAAGTAGGGGTTGTAGTGTCTAGTAGTCATGGCCAAGTGGTTATAGCAATAGACTCAAAACCCACTGGGGTTTCCCAATGTCATGTTATTTTAATTTAAATCTTTCATTGTGCACCCTATATAACAGCCTACAATATAGACAAGCTTTAACATATTTTAATAAAGTCCTGACAGTTAAAGATTGAAGTGTTTTTACTTATTAAAAGGTTTTGTTTCTGTGTGTAATTTCTAATTTGTCCGTATGCAAAGTCTATTCTCATCTACACCAGACTATTATATCTACTTAATCTGTTTACATATTATAGTACACGTTTATCTGTACCTGAGAGAGTCTGGAAGCGTCACATTTTATATCACACAACCGTCTAATATACAAAGTGGCAAAATAATGTACAATGTACTTTGCTGATCACTACAGATGCTTTATCATAAATGTCAATATCCACAAGGTGGAGCTGTTGTCCTGTTTGTACTTTCACCTAAAGCCAGTTTAATTATTTTTTAGAAATATATAGGCATGCGTGTAAACGTGTAATTAAAATAAATGAATGGGAGGAAAATATATGAAACAAGTTTAAAACGTATGTGTGTGTGTGTTTTGTTTTTTTTTGTTTTTTTTTATTTATTTATTTATTTTTCTCAATTCTTCGCTCAGGTTCGAATCTTGCCGACTACGAGTCTCTTTTTGTTTGTCTTGTTAACACCCTGATTTACACCCACTGTGTCCTCTTAGAGACACCCACCACCAATTAGTTTTAGTACCGAATATAATCTAAAACGTTATTTTAACAATCGTAGACGATACACACCTTATTATAAACCCCAATTTATACTTGCACCACAACAAGACAACAGCTTGCATTTATTCTCATTTTTAAAAATCTATCTAAAGAAGTGTTTTGAGTTCAGAACGCTGTCATCTGTACCTAAGAGAGCCAGAAAGTATTTTAGTTATTTTAGCTACTTTGTGGATTACTATACATGCTTTATCATAAGCAACCACAGGGTGGAGCTGTTGTCTCGTCCTATTTATTGTTGCGTCAAAAAAGTCTGAAATATAGAATCGAGTGGAGTGAGAACAGTGGGCTAGCAGTAGTCCGCTAGTGTCACTGTGCAGATTACACCCTGAGATTAAATGTTTACTGTACATAAGTAGATTTAAATATAAATGTGACGTTATTGTTATAGTAGGCTATTGGACTTCATGTGGTATTAAAGCGTGTAATTAAAGTAAATAAATGAACACGTCTGGCAAAAAACATGACGTTCGGGTGTCTTTTCACCTCAAATTAGCCTATTTTTTACGCTTTATTAAATATTTATCAGTGCAACAACGTGGCATCAAATCCTTATGAAGCATTATGAACTAACTTCATTGTGTAGCTATAATAACTAAACGCTATTACAGTAAAAGTACCAGGTTAGTAAAATCATGCTGAATGATTAGTTGAAGCTTGCTGTTTATGTTTGGTGTGTTTATCTGTAGTTTTGTATTACTACTGTATTTATTAATTAGTCAGCGTCACGGTTTGACCGGGGTCACTGGACCCATAGCAGTAATACCCCGGGGTATATAGGAGTACCCTCTGGGTATCACACACATTAACCATAAACCATTCACTCACACATATAGCAATTTAACACACCCAGGTCACATACCACGTGTATTTTTAGCGCGGTTGGAGAAAACTGAGGCATTTGTGTTTTACGTTTATTAATGGATTGCTATTTATTTCTTTGATGTTTGGTACAAGCGCAGTAAAGGTCACGTGATCCGTTTCAGTCGCGCAATGTGTGTGCAGTAGTCGTGGCCGAGTGGTTAAGGCGATGGACTAGAAATCCATTGGGGTCTCCCCGCGCAGGTTCGAATCCTGCCGACTACGACTGTCTTTCTGTTACACACCAGTGTGAGGCTGTTTATGTTCTGAACACAAATATAGAACGGAGCTCCTTTTAAAAAGTAGAATACACCACCCACACACACACACATGAAAGCCAAGAAGCATTCTCCTGTATCAGACACCTGTAACGTGACAGTAAAGATCACTATAAATGCTTTATTATAAATCTCCATGAGGTGGCGCTGTTGTCTCATTTATACTTTAAACCACACAATGATACCTAAATGAATTTACAGGCTGAGTACTAGGCTACACTTAAGTCATTTGTACTTTTGTATTATTGTTGTATTTGTTAATTTTTTTTTTTTTTTCTTTCCTTGCTGTTGCTGCGGATTTTACTGGACAACACGTACATTTAATATTTGCGAAATGCCTAAATAAAATTCACATAAGAGCAGCTCATGTTCAGGAAGAGCTCGTGTGTACAGTAGTCGTGGCCGAGTGGTTGAGGCGATGGACTAGAAATCCACTGGGGTCTCTCTCACGTATATGTGTAACAGAAAACAGCCAATAGGAAATTAGCCTTTTTTTAAGCCTTATCCAGATCCAGGCAACCAGGCATGGGTCCACTTGCATCCTGTTCAGTTTGTACTGAAGCATGAAGGGCTAGATGGTGTTTAAAGCATCCTAAGAAGATCCTTACTGTGCCATTCCCCTTATCCAGGTGCGGGTGGGCTCGGCGTAGCAGGTAGAGGATGGTATCTTCCACACCAAGACCTCCCAGGTACGCAAACTGCAGACTGTCCTGGGCATGTTGCACCTGGGGTCTGAGTAGACAGAGGAAGAGCCGCTCCAGTGTAGTAAGAAGTAAAAGTAGAAAGGTATGGGGAAAGACATTTTGTGTGGAGAAAGAGCAACAGGCAGGACAATTTCAATATTTGCCATCTAGACTCAAAGACTATAAAACAAAGTCATCTATATGCTATAAACTTTGTATAATTGTATCTATCTTTAAAACAGAATCTGATCTTTAAGCAGTCTGTATAAATAAATAATAAATAAAGTAAAATGTATATAGAAGGTAAAGGGTGAGAAAAATAGTTTTCTTTAATACGATTAGATTAGATTAGACTAGATTAGATTCAACTTTATTGCCATTGTGCAGACTACAGGTACAGAGCCAAAGAAATGCAGCTAGCATCATAGTGCAATAAGAGACTGTGCAAATATACAGTTATGATGAAGTACAGTAATGAAAATGAAAGTGAACTATGTATGTAATTAAAGTGACGTAGTTACAGCCTCAGGTAAGAAGCTCTTTCTGAGTCTGCTGGTGCGGGAGCAGAGGCTCCTGTATTGTCTAACAGATGGTAGGAGATTGAAACGTCCTTGATAATGTTCCTCGCCCTACCCAGGCAACGCTTGCGGTAGATGGACTCACTTGTGGGTAACTGAGTGCCAGTGATGCGTTTGGCAGTTTTCACAACCTGCTGGAGCACTTTACAGTCAGATGCAGAGCAGTTGCTGTACCACACTGAGATGCAGTTTGTGCGAATGCTCTCAATGGTACAATGATAGAAGTCCAGTAATATCCCTGAGTGCAGGTGATCTTTTTTGAGGCTGCGTAGGAAGTAAAGGTGCTGTTGTGCCTTTTTAACCAGGATTGAGGTGTTAAGTGTCCCAGAGAGATCTGCAGAGATGTGAATGCCAAGGAACTTGAAGCCAGACACCTGTTCCACCATATCTCCATTTACATAGATGGGGGAGTGGGTCTGACTCCTAATCCTCCTAAATTCCACTATGATCTCTTTGGTTTTGGAGATCATCTTGGATTGGATAACCATGTTAATTGCTGAACTAAAGTCAATGAGCAGCATCATTATGTATAAATTGTCAAAGTCCAGGTGAGTCAGTGCAGTATAGAGTGCTGTGGAGATGGCGTCAGATGGCAAACTGATAAGCATCCAATGTGGCAGATAGACAGGACTTTACTTGAGAGAGAACTAGTCTCTCGAAGCACTTAGCGATGACTGGGGTGAGTGCAACAGGCCGGAAGTCATTGACAGTTAAAGCACCTGAATGCTTGGGTACTGGCACGATGGTTGAAGTGTTAATGATAGTAGGGACTACTGCCTGGGCCAGCAACAGATTGAAAATGTCCATGAAGACCCCGGCCAGCTGCTTAGCACAGGTCCTAAGAACATGGCCAGGCAGTCCATCAGGATCAGCTGCCTTCCTTACATTTACCTTACTCAGAGTGTGGTAGACAGCTATACTGGATAGTTTGAGTGGCTGCTCATCATGTGGCAGAGCTGCTTTCCTGACGTCCAGCAGATTTCCCTGGTCAAAGCGAGTGTAAAAGTGATTAAGCTCATTAGGGAGTGAGGTGTGGTTGGTGGGAAGTGGAGTGCTTGGAGGTTTGTAGTCCGTTATTGTGCGTATGCCATGCCACATACGCTGGGGGTCGGAGGAGTTGAAGTGTTCTTCAATCCTTAGTTTGTAGCGGTGTTTAGCCTCTGCAATGCCTCTTCTCATGTTGGCTCAGGACAAGCTGTAGGCCTCCTGGTCTCCAGACCTGAAAGCAGCATCTCTTGCTTTGGGTAGGAGGCGAACCGCTCTGTTCATCCAGGGCTTTTGGTTTGGGTAAGTCTTTATTTTCTTGTGTGTTGTTACTTTGTCCACACAGCTGTTAATATGGTCTAGGACAAAGTTGGTGTAGGTGTCAATGTGTGTATGAGAGTGTGTATGAGGCAGAATACACTCTCCAGTCTGTATGCTGAAACTGGTTCTGTAGAACAGAGTCAGCCCCCTCCATCCAGATCTTCACAGACCTTGTTGTTGGTTTCACACGTTTCATGAACGGAGTGTATTTGGGTAGCAGGTACAAAGAAAGATGGTCAGAAGTGGCATTAGCCACACTGGTGTAAACATTGTCCAAAGTTTGTCCTCTTGTGCTGCATGAAACATTTTGGTGAAACTTTGGAAGTCCATATTTCAAGCTGCAGTGGTTGAAGTCCCCAGCGACAATAAAGGCTCCATCTGGATGCACAGTTTGTAGTTTGCTAATAGCAGCACACAGTTCTTTCATAGCTACTTTAGGATTAGCATCCAGGTGCACAACTGCAGCAGCAATAATGCACGCAAACTCACATGGAAGATAGAAGGGTCTGCATTTAATAATCAGAAACTCTAAATCAGCAGAGCAGTGGGTATCAATAGCAACAGCGTCTGTACACCACAATTTTTTTACATAAATGCAAACACCGCCACCACGACTTTTACTCGAAGCTTCGGCCAACCTATCACCTATGAATACAGTGCGTCCCACTGTTCAGCATATCGCTACTTAACCATGTATGTGTAGTAGTATTAAGCTAACATCTGTAGTTATTTTAGTTACATTTTATTACATGGCACTTTTAACAATTGACTTTTAAAACTTTGCATGCTAACTAGCCTACTAGTAGCTGGCAAACTAGTTAGCCACTTACTTTTCCTATTTCACTTACACCAACAAGCAAAATTAAGAAAGAGAAAAAAATCCTTGATGCTGTGGTTTGCAGCAAAACTTGGTCAATATTGACACAGGGATGTCTGATGAAATACAGGATGTCCGTAAGACCTTATTTTTCTACTCCAGCGACAAAGACACTGCTTTGCAAGAAAGTATTGCTTATGTAAACTTATTTATATAAAATGATTAAAAGTGATTAAAAGCATGAAATTATACATACATTTTACAAATAAATACAAACAAACAAACAAGTTTTACAACTATCTCTATGTTTTCGTCTCCATTTACACAACATTTACACAAAATGCTATCTAAATTTTGTGCATTTCTTTATGATAATAACTCTGAGAACTGAGTGACATATTTGGACCTAATGGGAACACTGAAGTGAGTTCTCTCTTTGAATTGTATGAATTTAAGCTTGTTTTTGCATGTTTTTTAATGAGGACAAGCAAATTAGTCAGGCCCTGTCACTCTAAAATATCCCAGGAAATAACAAAATTGTCGTGAATCCAAAACATATTTAAAAATGTTTCTAAAATTCCTTGTTTTTATGCCAACAGTTTTGATGCTAGCATGTTAACAATGGCAGTTAAAATGGTTGACCATCAGGCCCTGTGACATCAGGCCATTACAGCTCCTGTGCTCCTGGGTTTGATAACGGAAAGTCCACATTTCTGGCAGGGAGTGTGTCGAAGGTTTCCATCATAATCTTCATATTCGTCTCAGAGCTGTTGACCGTTCTGCAGGAAGTATGGTGTTCATTGTCTACAGAATATTTCAGTAAGCTTACTGAGTGCCTCGTCATGTGCTCTACCATGGGGGACCTACGTATCTGGAGCTGCCTCAATGTCTGGGATGCTTTCCAGAGCTATAGCTGTCTCATACTCTGGGTTGCTTTCCACAACTGGAGCCGTTTCGTTCTCTGGGGCAATTTCCACAGCTGAGACACTCTCTGCTAATGGTTTCATGTCAACTACTTCGATGCTCTCTTCAGCAAAATAAGTCTTGACACCTGGGATGCTTTCTTCAGCTGGAGTATTTACATCTTCATGGAACCCGTTCTTCATCATCACCTTGGCACTCATGATGGTCCCAAAACGTGTGAAGGCCAAGTGCAGACACTGATCGTCCACCCTCTCATTTGGTGTAAAGGTTCAGACTCTGAGGACGGTTTTCAGTCTGCCTCTCTGTTTTGGTAAGTGCTATACAGCATCTTTCCATTCATTTCCTCCACAACCCTCTGCACATCCTTGTGTCTCTCATACTTCACAAAGCCAAAGCCTCCGGATCTCCCATCCTTTTGTGTTTGACATTGAATATTCAACCGAACTTGCAGAAGATGTCCCTCAGCAACTCATCATCTGTGTCATTTAGGTTCTTAACATATATATTTGTGAATGGTTGAGAACGGGACACTCAAACTGGACTTAAACTTTGATGAAAAGGTTGTCCGGTGGTCCTAACATTTGGGTCTCTTTGGTAACACATGACACGCATGGGCAGAGCTTATTATTGAGCAGGTCCAGGGCTTGCTTAGTGTTAACTTTTACTGTTATGGGTAAATGGTGTATATATAGTATATAGTGTGTTAAAAGTGCCTAAATAGCATTATTCATTGTATTATCACTAGCGCTTCATGGTCTTCATTGTTAGATTCAGGGTTTATTCCAAAAACACCAGGTTTGAGGCAGGAATACACTCTGAATGGGTTGGCAGTCATTAGCAAAAATTCAGTAACTGCAATAATAGCAAATTAGTAAAACAATAATAGCAAATAGTAAGAAGAAAAAAGGGGAACTACAGGATGTAGGGCCCATGTTTTCCCATGCTTACTTTGTTAACATTTTCAGTGGGGAAAGAGCAACAGACAATAATTTCAGTTAATTAAAAATGCACTGTTGGCATCTAGACTTTGACTTAAAGCAAATAATCAAAATTAGATCAAATGCAAACAAAGACAACATATAAGGTATGACACTATTTCCATGATGTGGAAAACGTTTATTAATGAGAGAAAGAGGCATTTCATCATAAAAGAAAGTGTGTACCCTTGGTAACCTTCTATTTGCCATGAAATGGCTGAAAAATTAGAACAAAGATTTTCATTGATTTATAACATTTCTAGGTAGTTTTTTGTATGGTTCTTGCCATGTAGTTGGCCTAGACCCTTAGGAACACTAATTGATATTAACTGCACAATTGTGCCACTGAGAGCCAGTAAAAAACATATAAAATCTAAATATCACCAAAATAGTCAAATACAATATATTTTTTACAGGTTAGGTTTTAACAAGTAACATATTGAAAATGCTGTAACAGTTTGAGGTTATAATAATTGTTTAATCCATTACAATTATGCCTATAGTTAAGGCAGACATTAAAAAGCATTAAGAACCAGTTGTATAAAAAAAAAAAAAAAAGCTGATGACCGCTAGAGACCTTGTTACATTTGCTATAGATGCTGTGCCTCATCTGACTTTTGTTTCCCAGAGACTTTACTCAGGTGCTCATAGTGCACTGGATAAACTGAAATATAAAAAAAGAGAAACATGCTGAACAAAATCAAGAATAAACATTTATGAACATTTATTTATTTAGATTTTGCATGATTTCTGGTACAGAAAGTCATAAGTAAGTCATACTTACATCGTCATATTGAAATGAAGCAGTTCCACTTTGCGCCTGGTCCCTCCTGCGAAAATGATCTGAACACAATATATAATGTGTCAGTGAAAAAGAATAAATACAGTATATTATCTAAATCAGCAATTAGACATGCTTAGAAATGCTTGTGGAAATGTACCAGTTAGGCTCCTCAGTTTAACGCAGCATGCAACATAATCATCAAATGTGATCTTTCCTTGAGTGCTGAAGCGCTTTACGATACATTCCATGGCTCGAGGACTCAGCCTATAGCCTGGAGACAAAAAATACAACATCTTCTAATTAAATAATATCTACCATATACTTTAAGTTATGTCGTACACCTTAGAGGGATGTTGAAGTACGTGACTTTTTACCCATCGAGTTAATAGCTTGATTCATCTCCTGTTGGTCCACAGAACCACTCATGTCTTTGTCGACAGACATAAAATGCTGCTTCCAGCCGTTAATCACTGCCCATAGCTCCTTAAACTCAGGAAAGCCCATGCTGCCAGACATGTCACGCTAAAAAAATAAAGTGAGTTAGGGAAAAATTCTACTTGAAATACTGGGAGTTTAATTCCAAATAATCCGGATAATTTTTAGAATTAATTAGGTAAACAATTCACAACAGTATTGCACATATAGCAAAATCAGGCTAGCATGATTTTTTTGGCATTTGCTAGCTTTACTGAACTTTTATATTCAGGTCCCCAATGCCATTTTCAAAGCTGTGTCATAAATTCTTAGCTCTAATGTCTTGTCCCTGATGCAACATCTATACATAACAGCTTCTAACAGGCGCAAAAACGCTATGATTATTCTAAATATTAACATGAATGATTACTCTGTGTGTTTACTATTAGACTTGGAGTACATGGAGCTACCATCATCGAGGCCTTATAACTACAGATATGATAACATTTAGAATGAGTGTTATTACTATATAGGATTTAAGAATTCCCCATCACTGTGGTATAATGAAATTGTAAACAGTAGTTGACATGATGGTTGTAAAGGATACATCCAGCATGGCGATCATCAGCCTGCATGTCTCCAAGTTGAAAGCTATAAAAGGATAAAATATTTCAGCATTTTTACTCAGAAACCACTTTTACTTTTACTGTAACCTCTGATCGGTACAGCTATTAAACAGTCTTACGTTTGTAGCCTCCAGAGAAGTTTGCCTGGGTTAAACAAACCTGGAGCTCCTGTGCAGATATCTGTCCATCCTGTAATAAAATAAATCATAGTTTGGGGTTTGTCTATGCTTTGGTATGCTCTTGTTCTGCTATAACATTATGTTTATATATCAAGAGACATATATATATCAAGAGATATATTCAAGAGACATGAAGCTACCTGCCCAGCAATGGCAGCAAAGTATCCAAAGAGAGGATCCTGCTGTTGGCCGGGAAATCCTCCTGGAAACTACACAAACAGACATACAACACTCAAATATATTACCAGTGATGTATTAATTAAATATGAACTTCACATTAATGTAACACATATATTATATAGTTATATTAGTACCATTTTATAACATTAAATATCAACACATAAATATAAAATTGTTCTCTGCATGTCGTGACCTTACTTCTCTAACCACTACAACTGCGGGTGTCCAGAACTAACAACCATTCTGTTTTTCCTAATCATCTCTGTCCGGCGGTTGTGGTGTGGTTTAGGTTTTGTGGTAGTGACAAAAAGCCTTTACAATGAATTGTTTGCGTTCATACTTTTAATCAGAGTCTGCTACAACTGTAGGTAAGGAATAACACTCAACAGGCCATGCTGTCACAGATAAATAATCTGTGCCATGATCGCATTATATGACCCAACATTAAGTAGGGTATATTATTTAGGAAGTACCTGAATGTTATTCAGATCATACCACAGCAATTCCACAGGCATGGTGTTTAAATTATTAGAGTTTAACATATCGGGCTTTTTTAATCATGTATAGTTGGATTAAATGTTACGAAATGTTGCAAGACTGTTGCTCATTATGTGCTCTCTGGCCAGTCTGTTAGGAATAAATGAATGATGTAATATATCTGAATCAGGACAAAACAACTTTCCTGAAAAGTAAAACTATTATGTAGTTGGCAAGTCGAACCAATTATACCATTATACACCATTTATATCACCATTCATATCATTATTTCTTAAGTTAGGGTAGATGTTTGAAAAAGAAGTGAGTCATTCATTTTCTTATACATTTAGTCCATCATGGTTAGAGTTTTGTCTGGAGCCCACCCAAAATGACTGGGCACAAGGCATTTGTATTAAAAAATAGATAACAGCCACTAGAGACAATATATATGCCATAGATACTGGAATTTCAAAGGTCATATAGAGTCAGACCCCTTAACTGGTCAGAACTGTTTTGTCAGCTGTTTTAACGTTATGGCTATGGTTATGGTGTAATCTGTCAACCTGTATTTAAGCCTTTGCCGCTGGAAGCTAAATATCATGATGGAAGAAGTAGCACTTTGTTGCACTGGCAACATTTTGTGACATCATTATCTATAACATAACGAACTAACAGGTTGGTGTACCATTACTTAATATACTGCTGTGTTACTACAGCTCTGAGGAAACATTCATTATGAAAATTCATTTAAATGGATTACTCTCATCTTTGTCTAATTAATCATTATTATTATTGTCTTTGCATTATGTTTTCCACATTACACACCTTGTCAAAGCAGTAGATTTTCTTACCAGTGTGACTGACATTTTTACTAAATATACTTTTTTTTATTATAGGAGTATTTTTTACACAATAGACTAGTTATTCGGACACTTTAATGTAATGTAACAATTAAAATCCAAATGGGGAGAATGTACAATAACAATGACATATTTTAATGTTTTTTTGTTGTTGTTGGGGTTTTTTGTCTCTCTCCAGTAAGTGATGATCCTCTGGGATCTACAGCATTTACAATCATTGCTACAAAAACAAAACAAAACAAAACATCTAGATCTGTGGGCAGAACTGCTAGACTGGTTTGAGCTGACAGATGGGCTACGGTAACTCAAATAACCACCCTTTACACACAGTGAGCATGAAAGCACTTCAGAATGCACAACATAGCACGTCTCATGGATGGTTGAGCTACAAAAACAGGAGAAAACTTCTGGTTTCTTTCCTGTCAGTTCAGTACAAACAGATTCACCAAACCTGGACAGGTGAAGGTTGGAAAACTGCTGTCTAGTCTTTTTTTTCCACTTGCAGTGAGTGATGCCATAGATGCTGAAATATGTCTGATTTGTCCAATTTGGTCCTTGTCAAAGTAACTCAGATCAGATTATCTTGTTATAGTGCCACCTGTCAAGGGGTAGAAGTGACCTTAACAAGAACCAAACTGAACATATCCAGAACAAGCAGTCGTTTAGAATGATCAGATTTAAATTTAAAAAATTAAATGAAAGTAAAATTACATCTTTCTAATGTGTAATTATATTTTATTGATCATTTCTGTCTGATATAATCCTGATAGACATAAACAGGCTATAAAAAGACTTTTAAACTTGAGTCTTATTTCTATCATTCTGACAAATAAACTAATTTAAACTGATCTTGTATTTGGGGGAATTAACTTCTGTAACTCCTCTGTCATCAGTTAAATACTGAACACTGACATGTTGAACTGTGTGGTCGGTTAAGCTAATTGTCTTCTGCTTTAGGTTTTTAAATCAGTGTGTGGTAGTATCTGGTTACAGGTGGGGCGGGCAGTGTGTGTAAGACTAAATCACGATCATGTCTACTAGTCTGCAGTTGAAAAGAGAAACCGGAAGTGTTTTGTTTTAGTGCTGAAGAACTCTAAACGTGATCTTTACTAATACTAATAAGGATACTGCTATATTAATATGAAACTAATAGGATTCAGTAAAAAAAAACAAGCAAACAAACAAAAAAAGCCAAAACAACAGACATCGAGTACATTCAGGAGACGGCCATTGTTTTGATCATAAGTAATAAATAAATAAATAATTCTGCAGTTCTTACCCCTCCTGGAAATCCCCCGGCAGGAGCCCCATAACCTGGAAAACTCATCTTCAGCTGTTTAAGTATTGCGTTGAATAATGTGAATTCACAGCCTAACCGGTGAGCAGCTTTTATTTCGTTTATAACACGCCCTTTCCCGTAATGTCCCTAAAGGTATTATTCAGTCCGCCTCCAACTCTGTGATTGGCTAATCAAGTTCCAACTCCAGGGATGTGATTGGCTGAAAGGTTTAAATACGGCACACTGGCAGCAAGGAGGAAATGTAAAACTAATACTGACAAACACAGACGTTACAGAGCAGTAGTCTTCGAAGTTGGGTTTAAGAAGCATGATTAGGGGGCTTTCTGATTTAAAAAACAATGTTTCAACACTTTATTATTAAAGGTATATGGTATACTGATATTTATTTACTATGTATTTAATCCAAAGAACAAGGATTCAAAAACAAGTATGTTTATAAATGAAGGATACTGTGTTGTGTAAGTAGGAATTTCAGAATCGATAGAGCTCAGTAAGGCAATAAGGCTATTTTATTATAGATTTACATATTTAAATAATGAACCTAATGTTTCCACAGTGATTCAAGACAGTCAGTCACAGTATATTTGCTGCATATATATATATATATATATATATATATATACATATACACACACACACACACACACACACACACACACACAGGTGCTGGTCATAAAATTAGAATATCATGAAAAAGTTGAATTCTTTCAGTAATTCCATTTAAATAGTGAAACTTGTATATTATACTTATTCATTTCATTACACACAGACTGATATATTTTAGGTGTTTATTTCTTTTAATTTGATGATTATAGCTGACAACTAATTAAAACCCCAAATTCAGTATCTCAAAAAATTGGAATATTGTGAAAAGGTTCAATATTGAACACACTTGGTGCCACACTCTAATCAGCTAATTAACTCAAAATACCTGCAAAGGCCTTTAAACGGTCTCTCAGTCTAGTTCTGTAGGCTACACAATCATGGGAAAGACTGCTGACTTAACACCTGTCTAAAAGACGACCATTGACACTTTGCACAAGCAGGGTAAGACACAAAAGGCTGTTCACAGAGCTCTGTGTCCAAGCACATTAATAGAGAGGTGAAGGTAAGGAAAAGATGTGGTAGAAAAAAAGTGTCCAAGCAGTAGGGATAACCGCACCCTGGACAGGATTGTGAAACACAACCCAATACAAAATGTGGGGGAGAATTACAAAGACTGGACTGCAGCTGAAGTCAGTGCTTCAAAAAAGAGATGGTTGTTGACTTCAGAAGGACAAGGCGTGATCACTCTCCACTACACATCGACGGCTCTGCTGTGGAGAT
>JAOVVF010000022.1:14514739-14539364 GCA_028565595.1 Duopalatinus emarginatus | reverse complement strand
CAGGATATTTTGGTAAACAGAAAGAACAAATGATCAGGAAAACAAGGCATTGCTGCTTCTTACACACTTATTCAGGGTTTCTGGTCTAGATGACTTTTGTTGCAAATCATCTAACTTCTGCTAGAAGCTCTATGCTTGCATTTAATTTTTCCTTCTAATGTATATTTTCCTCCAGATGACATTGAGCTCACCCATACTTACATCCAGAATGAGACGGATTCCTGCTTAAGTGATTCTGAAAGTGATTTTGGAGACACCTGCCACCAGCAGGATGTCCACAACGTCCTGATGGATCAATGCCTCCAAACCTGTGATGGTAGAGAACAAAACTCAGAATTGTCTCATCCTCAAACCAGTCGACAAATGAATGAAGGACAGGGTGAAGACACGTTATGCCCATGCAGGGCTGTACATTCAAGATGGAGTAGTAACCAATGGCCATCTTTACCTCCTCCATGTTGTAATGGTATGTATGAGTCTCTATAAAATAAAAAATAAATAAATAACACATTGCAAACATTTATTTTATTGAATAAATAGCTAGTTAGCTATGTGTTTGTTTCTTATGACTATAACCACTTAAAAAGAAGAGCATATGTGTTTTGGACCATCAGAAATGAACAACTTAAATATCTTCAGTTCAGTTTTATTTCTCTATTACCTTTCTTTTATTTCTGCACATTAGTTAATTTCTTTTTGTTGATGAAAAAAAACAGGCATTTCAAACAAAAAAATAGCAATGATAACATCTGGTAATATAATGCTTTACCACAATACTATCTTTAAAGGACACGAGGTAAGCTTGTCTGAGTTACAGTTTAGCTGGAAAGCATTACCTTTATTTAAGGATGTCCATATTTATGATGTAGTCATACAATCATGTTGTAAAATGTGTTGAATGTAATTAAAACATTCCTAATTGCTTTTTAGTGGGAAACACATTGGTGGTGGGTGTTGAAGTGGACGTTGTAGAAGAGGTGGTCTACGAGGACACAGAAATTGTTGAAACACAAACCATGTGAGTCTATACATTTTTTTTTCCAAATACATTTCAAATCATTTTTGCATAATCCGTATCAAGTGTAGATCTATTAGAGAAGCCGTTTGTCATTTTAGCACCCTCTGCTGTCTGCATGATGAATTATATTTGCTGTTTAAACATTGACGATCTTTTCCCAACTACCAACTGACGTCATGAAAAAGGGGCCTATTTCTGGGCCAGAAAATGATAAAGTGCAGTTTGAAAAGAACAAAAGTAATCTTCGTCATATTTCAGAACAGTTTATCAAAGTCACTGAAAGTGTGGTATTTACACAAGCAATAAAACAAACAGTGATCATTTGAGGTTTTTATTGAGATGAATAATCACCTTCTTTATTCAGTAATTCTGCTCTTGTGTGTATTTTGTAGGTTTGACGGATGCCTGGAGGATGAAATGATGGACTCCACCTCATGCTATTGTGACCAGTTGTTTTTCATGTGACTGTAACAAATAAGTTTATTATTCCTTACATTATCATATACCTATATTATTGTTAAAGTCAGGTTTCATTTTTGTCATCTATCTGTGTATGTTTATGCTGTGTGCAATGTCTTTAAAGAAAAAGTGCTATATGCAAAATAGTGATTTTTATTATTCAGACTGCTACCTGATTATATTTAATTAAAGCATTGACTAATGTAATCTAGCTTTCACGCACACACACATGTATGTGTGTCTCTATATACACACTTTATATTCTTCAAACAGGTTAGGTCCTGTTATATGTGGACCTATTTCTTTGATAGTTTCTAGCCGTGTAGTTCAAGCTGTGTAGTCCATTAACATTAAATACAGTGTTATAATATTTAAAGATATGATTTACTATTATTATGCAACATGTTTTATGGTACTGACAGATTGATTAGTTGGTTCTGGGCGGGTTTGTTACGTGTTTCTATGGAGGCATGGCAACGGGCCATACCATTTTCATACTATAGGTGGTCATTAGAAAAAAATAATTAGAGGCTTAAGCTCAATCAGTTAAAAAGATAAAACAAATTGCAAACAATATGGTTGTGCAATTATTTTTGCACGCTTTCAAATAAATAAATAAATCCATCACTGCAGTTAAATAGATATTTATAGTGAAAAGGTCCCGTCTTCACTAAGCGGCATGTTTGACGGGTCGCGGTGGGCGGGGCTATGGTGAGCGCAGGAAGAAGAAGAAGCAGTAGTGTGTATGATTTCTCTCTAGTAACGCCGACGTTGGGTAATGGATAAAACCGCCGTGGTTAAAGTTGGGGCGGTGGCTAGTGCGAGTGTGTTTGTACTTTTTGGAGGCGTCGTCCTCGCTCAGTATATTGTGGCCAAGAAGAAAAGAGCTGGCAAGAAAACGAAGATCATCGAAATGGTGAGCTTCCGCTCCGGTCTAATGCGCATGCGCAGTCGGACTCTGTGACAATCACGAATCCCAAACACATCTTTACTCACTGCATAAGTGCCCTGTGTGCGGTATAAATGAACAGCGTGTACAGCTTATATACCGCAGTAATACGTTAGGTGTTCGTTCACAGAAGCGCTTTAGAGGTCACAGGTACGAGTGTAGAAGTCGGTGCTGTGTTCGCGTAGCTGTTTATAAATTTTACTAGATTTAGTAATACATTAAAACTGTATGTGTGTGAATTAAATTAGTAAATATAATTTTGATCATGGGTGACTCAACCAATCACCCTTTATCGGTTTGAATCCCGTCAATTCTCACCTTACTGCATCATCCGGGCGTCAAACGATGTCGCGACGTGATGACGTTAGCGCTTGAAGGTTACAGACGCCAATTAAGCGTCATCTGGCCACGTGGTCAAGATCTACAATCAGGTCAAACGTCCGATTGAACGTCAAAGTACACAGCTGATTTACTCATGTGCTGATATCTGTGATAATAGCTCTACTACAGCCAATCAGTGGCAGAGTTTGCGCTCGGCTTCATCTATTCCACAGAAACCTGAGGACATTGTGCATCTGATTTGTTGCCTGGAAAGCATTTTCTCTAGTATTGCGACATGGATAAATAAGTGATAATGAATGCAAGTATTGTGTAACTCTGAGTCCAGAGTCCAGCATCTTTCCTGCGGTTTTAACCCAGTAGAGGAACTGCAAAGTGTAAAATGTATAGGTGCAATTTTAGACTTTGATTGATAACAATATTAAGTGTAACAATAAATGACTACAGTATTTGTATTTGTATTGTAATTGCTAGCATATTGCTGTGGGATAAAAAAAAATAAAGCTTAAGACGTGCTCTTATCTTATCTGTCAACTTGTTATTTTATATATATGTGATATGTCAAAAATCTGTGGACACCTGCTTATCATCCTCATATGTACACCTTGTTTAAACCATGGTGACACTAGATCTTCATCAGCAAAATGTCACAAATAAAATAACTTTTATTATAATAAAATAAATGCAACAAGCAGTTTGGGGCCACAGGCTTCCAGGGTAAATAAATTTCACAGTGAAACGTTTTGCCGAGGTGAAATTTGATGAACTTTAACAAACTTGAATTATCATCAGCAACCAATAGCGCTACCACATGGTGACCTGAAGGGGCTTGTTGTATTATAGCTGTACTGTGGATCCAGAATGGAGGAAATGTTAATTGTGCACAGAACTGTATTCTGGGAACAGATACAAAGAGTTCTGATGGTTTGGTCTGACCCTCACATCTATGTTACTTTATATGTAAAACAGTAACCATTTATTTAGAGATAAACTCTATTTGGATGTGTCTGGGTCATTATTGTTAACCGGTTTATGTTTGTCTAATTGTTAACTGTATTTGCTTTTGTAAAAATGAATTAAACTTTAGTGGTGTGGTAATAATGTTCAAGGTATTACATTGTCCAGAACATACATAACATTATTAACATTATGTTAATAATCAGCAAAACCTAGTCTATGACTTAGTAATTAGGGCATTTATTTATATAGGTCATTGTAGAAGTGTTATTTCTCATTTGTAGTGTACAGTATTTTGGCCAATTAAGAACTTTAGTAATGTTACTCATGTACAGCATACACCACTTCAGGATGTTCTAGCATTGGAAAACTAGTCTTTACTGTCACCAACCTTTTCACGTTACATCATAATGATACATTTATACCAAGCAACTAGTCAGTATCTATTTAAAAAAGTATGTCATTTTCAGATTATCTATTTGTAGTTACATTTAACATTGTGGAACCTGGTAGTACTTGCACAGATGTAGATACTTACAGCAGATTTAGACACTTGTATACTCACAAACATCCCTTTTCTTCTGCTTTCTCTTGAAACAAATAAGACCAACAAAAACATTTTGTCATGTCACCAAGTTCTTATTCTTGATGACTTTCACACAGTGACAAAAAGCATACTGACTATTACAGACTGTTACTTGAGACTCTTACAAATGTCAAATCAACTCTCATCTCGTTACAGAAACATTACCATATTAACGATTATATTAAATATAATACGAGTGGTTAAATATATTTTTTTTTTATCCAGAGTTCATGAATGTATTACTGTAGTTTATTAGGATGAATACATTCCTATATATCAATGTTTTACTTTGGTCCAGTCCTCTTCATAATCCTGTGACCCTAGGGTCAATATCCAAAAATGGGGTTCACCGCCAACCTAATTTGGATTTTGGCAGGCTCATAACTTGCTACTGCTTACACTGACATTCATTCAGATGCTATATTGTAAATGGAGGCAATTTTCAGCTTAATGGCATATTTAAAAATGAAGATGTGACATTCAAAAACCCTAACGGATCAAAGCAGCAAATTGCGTGGCACCTAAATTTAAACATTACATAACTCCAGAAATAGTAGGAATTTCAACCCAAGAGTTTGTGGGTATTCATGACTTCCCATAAGGTTCTTTCTGGCAGATTTTCATCAAAATCTGAGATGGTCACCTGGGAACTTTTCTGAAAATTGGTTGATTGGCACGGAATGACCCCATGACCATTGTCATGGTTAGATTTTTCAAACAGGCTTTTTCAGCATTCCCTGTTTATCATATCGCTCAGTATCAGTATTTGAGATTTTCTGGATCAGTGCATGTGATGGCGTCTGCTTTGACCTTATTAGTATTATTAAGGTATTAATACCTTATTAAGGTATTAGTACACCTTGTGTGTTTGTTGGGGGGGGTTGGGGGTATGGGGGTTGAAAATCTGCATGATAATGAAAGACATGTCTCAGCATCGGAGCTGTGGAATTCTCTCTAAAAATGAGGTCAGTGAGTGCAGGTTGCAGTGTTGGAACAGGAATTCTTGCTAGAGGCTGTTCTGTGTGCTGTAGCTTTTTGTGCTCTTTTTTTCAATTGCTCAATCGTAAAGGAAATTTAGGTGAAAGGTTTGTCCAAAATCTGTGTGCATTCATGATTTTACAGTCACAAAGTGTGTTTGTGTGCAGTACATTTGTAAAATTCACATGGACCAAGTAGCAGGTTAAATATAAAGCTAAAGACAATGAACTATGATCTTTTGACCTCTGGTTTTCCAGCACACACATCAGTGCAGAGAGAATGAGTGAGAGGGACAGCCAATGATGTGCTGTGTGAAAACCTCACTGCTGATTAAGGCCGGATAATGACATTGATGAAATGCTTCCAAACCTGATATGAGTATTTTACAGATTTGTCATGACTTGTATGGAGATCTTCTTTAGGTTCTGGTGTTTAAGCTGAGATCAGCATTATTCAAATTAGTGCACATGCGCTTCGGTGCAGCAGTTTCAACAGCACACTATTATTAAACCACACCTGACAAGCTCAGTATCAGAAACACAGAATTAGTGGTTCAGGTGTGTTGGGGAAAGAGCAAACGTGGATATAGGTAAAGAATATAACAAGACGAGGGTTCTTTGTTTTTTGTAAAGACAGCTTGTCCCAAAATTTTACTGAATGGTTTAATGAGGATAAAAATTATATAAATAATATGATCTGGCTTTGACCACATATATATGGCTTTGACCTGCTTATAAAAATGATAATACAAGTCTGTGAGTTGTCTTGCCATATGTTATAAAAGATAATGATAATCATCTGACCAATGGGAATTTATCATTTATTATAATGTATTAATTTACAATCATGCTATTCATTGTCACCAAGATGAGTCTAGTTTCTTACTTGTGTAATCTCAGGGAGTATTACCTTGCTTGTCACCTCAAAAACAAATCTGGATTTATGTCAAGCATCTTGGTGACAATGTGCATTGTTAAAGGTGCTTTAGAAATTAATAAATAAGTGAATTAATGTATAAATAAATGAATAAAATGACCTGAGAATTCAACAGTGCAGTGGTCATTTAATAATCATATGAAGTTGGAGAAAAATGATTTATTGAAGTTTTTGATACATCTGATTTCAGATTATAAAAATTATAATTTATAATAAATATAAATTATAAAAAAGAAATATAAAATAAACCTTAGAATGTATTCTGCTGGCATGCTTTAAGAGAGTTTGATCCCCTGCTTATGAGAAGGAAGTGTGTGTGGGTTGTTACTGAGCACTGCACAGTACTGACATCAGGTCTGTGGATGGGAATGTGTTAAAACAGACACTATCCTGTGTGACAACGTCCAGTGCTGTTTAAGTGTTGCATGGTTTTGTAAGCATGCTACACACACGACTCTGGGTAATAGTCGAAGCTCAGACTTCTGGAAGGTCGGCCAACTGCAAAGCGACATATAGCGCTCTATTGTAAGGCTGCTTACAGTGGAGTTCACCAATAGAGGAGTAGACGCATGACCAAAAAAATACAAAAGTCCAACATGACGACTTTGGACCTAAACGTTTTACAGGTGGATATTGAACACAATACCTTTCTGACCTGATAACAAACATAATCTTAAAGGAATGTAGGTCGAGGACTACTTTCTACTTTCCTAATCGTCATTATCAGAAACAGTGAAAGACGAGATCGAGAGTCATTTCTGTTCCAGGAGCAGTATCTCAGAGAACCCTCTCTTATGTCTGTTTACTTTAGTAGTTGACGTACAGTTGTTTTCTTTGCTTAGTGCAAACGTTTGCCCTAAATTTAGGATGACTCAAATAGCACAGAGTACACGTGTATCACCGGACGTCTGAAAATGTAAAGGTACTTATTTTCAGACCTGTAGAATTAAACTACTGAGGTTGGTTGGTGCACGTGGTTGGTGTGGTACAGTGGTAACATCATTGGGCTTCCATGTGAGAGACCTGGGTTCCATCTGGGCAGCCAGTCTGTGCTACACCAATAAGGGTCCTTGGGCAAGACTCCTAGCACTACATTGGCCTCCTGTAATACCAATAACCTTGTAAGTCGCTTTGGATAAGAGCGTCTGCCAAATGCCGTAAATGTAAATGTTAATGGAAAAGAACATGCAAAAACATTTAGATGAAATGAGCTAGTTAGTAAGTTCATTAAATTAATTTCTGTAGCTTACAAGAACTGTTCTGTGGGTTTTATAATGTCGCTGCTAGTTTTTCAAACCCAAGCCTTGTGTTTTTCCATTCTTGGCCCAAGGTAAAACACATGGAATACACTAGTTTAAACATGATGTTTTGCCACTCTACAGTTTCAGTGTGACTCTTTAAAAAAGCCCTGAAACAAATCAATTGATGTTTTCTGTAGATGAACCTCAATAAGGTTCAGTTCTGCTCTTTTCTCTACTGTTGTTAGTAATATTGCAATATTCAACTCTTGCTTCTATTCTCATTTATGCTCTTTTGTTTACTTTTATTCATGTTAATTCTGTACTGTCCTATCCTATTTAAATTTATTTTCTTTTGTTTTATTCTATTCAATACTTTTGTTTGACATTATAATTCCACTCGGTTTTATTTTATTCTACTTTATCTGGTTTTATTTTATTGTAATCTGGTCTAACCTTTTCTATACTGTAATACTGTGTACCCCATTTTATACCCGTCAGTTATGCTACATTTAATTGTATTCCCTTCTCTTCTATTTTATTCTACAAGATGTCCAAAAAGTCACCATACTTGCACAGCATATTCCCACTGGTACCCTGACATCCTGTGTACTGTTTTGCTTTATTCCACATTCTTCTATATCGTTGTGTTTTATATTGCTTTATGTTCTTCTTGTAACATGAGCATTAACAGATCTTGAGTAACTTAATGAGGAAAAGGCTTGAATTCTGTATCAGCTTTCGTATAACACAAACAGCAAGTTTACATTCTGTTAGTAAAAGATATTAATTAACCATCAGTAATTACGCTTTTTATCTATACTGTGTGTGTGAAAGTGAGAGAAGGGGGGCCTCACAGAAGGGTAGGGCCAATCTGTAATCTGTATCTGGGCCACGCCCCCTGTGTGGCTGAGCTATATAAGCCGTCATCTCACAGAGAGAATTTTCTTTTCTTGTTTTTCCCAAAGCTCAACAACACAGGAGAGGAGAGGTAAGCAGACAGACAGAAAAAACTCGTTCTTGGAATTTTGTTTTTTATTTGCATACATTTGAACAGGCAGTACTCATAGATAAACTTGTGCATTTGTATATTATAGTACATATACTGCATGTGTCTTAAGATAAATAGTATAATAAGGAAATATTTTAAGTACACATGAACTGTTTGTGAGTTTATAGGTATTAAATGAATATGTGTGTGATCGTGCTAATTATATGTTACGTGAGTCAGTGTGTCACTTTGCAAAACAAATTGTAGGTTTGACGTAGTTTAAACAAATCTTATATAAAATTCTCTTTTAAATTGCATAATATGGTTTACTATGTTGACTGTTTTGACACTGATGCACAAACACACATAGGTCAGACATACCCTATGATTAGCAGTCTTAAAATATCCCCTCTCCAATTACCAAGGATGTTTGTGGCTATTTTTTTCTGCTACCCAGAATAGGTGGGCATGTTGAACGAGGATCAAATTAAAGAACGTGTTCAAAACCACAGCGGAAAAATGAAATGACATGAAGGAAGTGAAAGGAACAGATCTTTTTCTGTGATATCTTTAAGCATACTGGGTTTTTTTGTATAAGTTTTACATTTTATTATGTATCCACAGTACATACTGAAGACAAAATAATTAGTAATAACTTACTGCTTTAGTTGTCCTGAACGTCCGAGCTATTCAGCACGGTGCTCATCTGTTCTGTGACCGAGACCCTCTCACTCAAATATACACAGTGGGTGTGTCTGTGTGTCTGTGTGTCTGTGTGTGTGTGTGTGTGTGTGTGTGTGTGTGTGTGTGTCCCTCCTCCTTTACATCACGTGTCTAAAACCAAATGGAAAAATAAAAGAATGAGCTGATTTGTTTTTTAAAAAAAGGTCATAAATACACACGAAAATGTTATTTAACATTTTTTTTTTACATGGTCTAGTTTTATTTCGAATAATTATAAATAACTGACCACAATGAAGTGTTGCAGTAAAACACATGGCATTAACTATATATTTACGCAATACAATTTTTTTTTATTTTGGTAGATGATCATATCTACAGTATTTGTCTATATATGAGTCTATTTGACTGCCTATTTGTGTTTTTTTCTGATCTTATATATATATATATATATATATATATATATATATATATATGCACACACTGAAGTGGGTTGCAGTTACTACTGACTATGCAAAGTTGTCAGTCAGACACATCATACACATTCTTCACATGTACTGTATGTATATAATCACAGGTCAGAGAGTATGTTTAAAATCTGATTAATAATGTAATAATAATAATCTGCATTTCCTTAGTTTACTCCTACAGCAAAATCACACTCTTGACTGTTTAACCTGTGTTTCCACAGATGCCTGAATTTGAGAAGAGCACGGTCCACATCAAGAACCCCGAGCGGGTCGAGCAGATCATCTGTGGTCTGATTAAAGGAGGCGCTTCCAAACTACAGGTACACCGATCAGAGACAAGTATTTCCTCAGACATGAACACAACTGCAGTAGACACATGACAGAAACAGAAACAAGCCTCACCATTAAATTAAATCATGACCTACTTTTCTTCCCCCTATAGATCATCACAGACTTTGACATGACGTTAAGCAAATTTTCAATCAATGGGAAACGCTGCCCGACCTGCCACAGTAAGCCAAACCCACAACAACCAGAACACAAATCGTAATCCCTAAACAAAGAGCGGACAGCATTAAACAGCTTTAAAGCTTGGAGACGCTGATTACCTTTCCTTTTCCACAGATATAATTGACAACTGCAAGCTCGTCACAGAAGAATGTAGGCAAAAGGTGAGCAGCATGTCGAAACTCATGCATTCTTCAGTTCTGCAAAAGTATGCAATTGATTTATGCTGAAACCGTTTTTTCAGCTGTTTAAACTAAAGGACACATACTATCCTATTGAGATCGATCCATATCTGACCATGGAGGAGAAATACCCGTTTATGGTGGAGTGGTAAGTGTACATGTGTTTCCTTTTACATTTATATTTATATTGATGCATTAAAACTGTTCACGCAGAATAAAGATAAATGAGCTGGGCATTGGGAAAGGCTACACTGCAGTGCTAGAAAAACTAGTACAGATAAGCCTAGGCAAAATACATAGGTTGGTGGTGGCTCCATAATGATATGGGGTTTGTTTAGCTGGCATTTCTACCTAAGTCACAAGATGTTATCAATGTAATTAAACCCATCTGGGACACCATGCAAAGCTGGTGGTACACCAGTCTACTGCTTGGTAGATCATAGACTCCACAAGCTTGCAGAAATATCTCATGCTTCAGAGTTGTTTCTTGCCTCTGGGATCTAAATTAACATCCACATAGACAATGTCTGTTGTTAAGAGCAATATACAAATCACTGTGAATTCTCCTCTAAAGAGTGAACACACAGGCACACACAATTTCACTTGAAATGCAAACCTGTTACTTGAAATGAATCAAGTCCTTGTCTTTTAGGTATTTTAAATCTCACACATTACTGGTGGAGCAGCGCTTACAGAAGGACAAACTTCCTGAGGTGGTGAGAGAATCGGATGTCAGTTTACGGTATGATCATCATCATCATCATCATCATCATTTTATCCAACTTATTTCGAAGGGAGTTAAGCTATGAATATAAATGTCTGTACAGAGACAGTGAGTGTTAGCAGTATACACGTTTATTGTTATAGTTGCACCAAAAATTATTGTTGATGAATTAAGTTTAAAAGCCTTGCACAGAATCTTACTTAATGCATATTGTTGTATGTATTTACATGTTATTAGCAGATGTATTAATATAAGTAATATTAATTTTATTTTTTTTAAACACCCTGTCGCAGGGAGGGTTATGAGCAGTTCTTTGACCGGCTACACCAACACTGTGTTCCTATGTTCATCTTCTCGGCGGGGCTGGGAGACGTGCTGGAGGAGATCATCAGACAGGCTGGAGTTTATCACCCAAACGTCAAAGTCGTCTCCAATTTCATGGACTTCGATGAGAATGTGAGTATAAACATGTCATGATGAGTAAGGACTGCACAGTTTGTAGTTTTAAAAGCAGACCCTAAAGGTCCTGTGGTCATCCTGCAGGGCATCCTGAAAGGCTTTAAAGGCGAGCTGATTCACGTGTACAACAAACATGATGGTGCACTGAGGAACACCGAATACTTCAAACAGCTGAAGGACAACAGTAACATCATCCTTCTGGGAGACTCACTCGGAGACCTCACCATGGCTGACGGTGTCCCCAATGTGGAGAACCTCCTGAAGATCGGCTTCCTCAATGATAAGGTCTGCTTCCTCTCAAGACTGTTGATTTTGGAATAGAGAGATGTCACTCTAGCATGTTGTGCTAATTGTATTTATGTTTTCTCTTCCTTGGCAGGTGGAGGAGCGCTTGGAGAAATACGTAGACTCATATGATATTGTTTTAGTGAAGGATGAAACCCTTGAAGTGCCCAATTCCATTTTACAGAAGATCTTATAACTGTAAAGAGACTTGTTATTGGATTACTAGTCACTGGGTTAACACATGCACGCACAAGCCATACGAACCCCCCACTCCGTTAATGTCACCTTCTATCATACACAATGTCCTCTTCTATATGTGTGTCTGTTTGGGGGTTTTGTCCCATTATTTCTACTTTTTAGTAAAGAAAAACCAAACCAACTGTGCATAAAATCTCTATGTAAACGAGTGTATTTAATGTACATTAGTAGACTTGTTAATGTATTATTTTTTATATTGTATCATTTGATTTTATGCGTGGTAAGAAAACCTGGGACGGACGAGAAGACGTTTTTATAGTTATACAGGCAGTAACTGCATTGTACTACAGTAATACTGACTAGGGGTGTAACACTGTCTGTATATTTTAGTGCTCCAAATAGTTCTCGGTATAGTGGGCGTGGCCTAACCCGGACAGGAACATGCTGTACATGCATGTTAATGACAATGGTATTTCATTTTGTCCGACAAGCTTCGTATATAACTGCCCATTCACAAGTTAGTAGTCGTTTTTTTGCTTTTTTTTTTGGCATGATCCCAGTCCCAATACACACTGCTCAACCAGATGCTCTTTCTGGTTTCTGGTTTTATATCTGTATTCATTTCAAACACGTTATCTGTTCCTTTAGAATGGTCATATTTGTCCCTCGTACAGATAATAGCGAGGAAGTTAACATTATAATAGTATAATAGTATTCATGTGTTTCTTTACCAAATGTACCAACTGTAATACAGTGTAGTTTTCTCCTCCATTCTCTTATACATATCTGTTAAAAATTATATATGCACATGGAAATTAATTCCATGGCCATCATCCCACAGCAATACAATATAACGAACAATAAGTGTAACAGGAATGTATTGTGTATTTTTATGACCTTTAACGTGTTATGCTTCAGGTGCAGTTTGGATTTTGGGCTTACTTTTGGTGTTGTGAGTTTCACTACCTCTGTAAAGGACAGTTCATCTAAAAGAGCTAACATTTCTACATACGAACGAAAGCATCAGAAACCAGAGCTTTCGTGCGTTATTTAGCCGGACTGTTTTCCTTCTATAATCACTCATAACGGGGTTTCAGTTTGACTTGCACTAACTTGTAATTAGTAAGGTTGTGTTTTAAGTTCTTGAAACCTGTAGTGTATTTGCTGCTAATTGCATGTTGCCTTTCTTGCTGTCGAAGTGAAATGTTGGAAGAGGAGAAGTGGTTTATCAATAAATGTAGGCAATAATAATGACCACGTTTTATTAAAGATTTGGAGGTCTAAATATTTTTAAATATGGTGTGATTCTACTTCTTAATTTTCTTTTTAGCATTGGTCCACATCTGAGCTTTTGTTCTTTATGGTCAAATATCTAGTAACTAAAGAACCAGAAATGTCTGTATACTACAAAATCAGAGGTCCTACAAGTTTAAATGTCTTCTAAAAACATTTTAGTGATGCAAAGCAAGCAGAAGTGATGTTACCAATCAGTTATTTAAACTGAATAATTCATTTATTGTTGATTCTATTAACAGCTTATTCACAACATCAGGATAATCAGGCACACAGTCTGAATATTAAAAACACACACTTTAAATAAGGGAAGCCACTAATTCAGATTTGCCGCCATAGGGGCAAACCAACAGTCTTTTGTTCTTCCTTATTAGCTTGTGATGAGCCTGAACACAGGCCCTGTTGCTTTTCATGCCTCCTCCACATCTACGTTCAAGAAAGACAACGGCTCATTTTTTTCAGAGGATGTGGGTCTCAACATGTTTCATAAATAATTGCTTATTAGGCATGTTACATTTACAGAAGTTCACACACATAAGCACATACACACACTCAGTCGTACACAGCTGCAAAGTTTTAACAATGGGCTTTTAACAATACAGTACTTTTCTCTGTGAGCTTTAACACAGTCATGTTAGTGCTCCTCTGCGGGCACCGCATATACAAAATAAACACATCTAAATGAACAAGTAAATACATAAATAGTTCCTTTTAAGTCACGTTAATAAAATTAGCACTTTGTACAAGTCCTTTATTAATGTCTTTGAGTGTCCAGTTGGCATATTTCCTGCAGATGGAGCTTTAATACGCATTAAACCTCCATCTAAACTGAAGACGAGCTGCTCACTCTCAGGTACATGCAACAAACAGGACGGGATGAGGTCCTCTGACTACAGCTCGGTCGGTGCAAGTAGGTCAAGGTTCACGCTTATCCTTTCCCGTTCTCCCAATGAACAAAGAGTAACATGGGCTCACAAATGATCCGGTCGCACTGTGAGGTTTTCTGGATGTCTTTGGCCACTCGTCTGCACATACTGTGGTTTGCAGGGTTGCCAGAGTCACTCGGGTCATCGACCAGGGCAGGACATGGGTTTAATGCAGTGACCCTGACTAAGCACCAGGTTAGCTGGGCAGTGGCAGCCAGCCACACAGGGTTTGTTACATGGACCAATCTCATTCCAGTTGTCACAGGTTTTGGTGCAGCTGGGGCCACAGGTGTCATACACAGCACCGTGTCTGCACTGCGTGGCTGCACAAAGAGTAAGACAAAAATGTAGTCAGAGCAAAGATAATAAATAATGGTAATGAATGAATGAAGGGACAAACAACATAGTATAAACAGACAAAGTAATCAAGGAGTAACACTAAACAGGTGATCACAATCCAGTAACACACCAATGACAAGGTTATGACACATGTTAAGGTTGAAAGACATGTCCAAACCAAATCAAAAACAAATGGGAATGGGGAACCTGTGACACACTTTAATCAGGCATAATCGGGAGCTAAATAAAAAAAAACACTGTGGTAGGTAACTGTATAAGCAGGTAGAGAAATATTCCAGTGTAACTGGATTTATTGTGCTTATAAGGAATTTCACTTGAATGACCCACTCTTGTGGTATTTAGCACTTTTTAAATTAAAACTTTATTCTTCAAGTTTATACACACTGCTAACTTTAATTCCTACCTAATTCTAGCAGTATAAAGCATTTATCTTTGGGAAGTGTTGATATTCCTGACACCTTCTTTCACTGTACCATTGAGAGCATTCTCACAAACTGCATCTCAGTGTGGTACAGCAACTGCTCTGCATCTGACCGTAAAGAGCTTCAGCGAGTGGTGAAAACTGCCCCACGCATCACTGGCACTGGAATGTATATACATTCATCTATCCATCTATAAACATATATGTGCATATTCTCATTCAATATTTATACTGTAAATAATAACCCTTATTTACCTTACCATTATACATGTATATGGTACATGTACATGTATAATGTTCACATTCTGTAAGCATTATTCTCTTTACTCATTCCCTGCACTTTATCAGTATATAATAATGGTAGTAATACTGTATGTTGCACTTCTGGTTAGATGCTAACTGCATTTCATTGCCTCTGTACCTGTACTCTGCACAATGTCAAAATAGGAGAATCTAATCCAGAATCGCATCTAAAAAAAACCTTTTGCCACAGTCACATCATCCAAAATAAAACAGTATGGCTTGCTAAATTGTTTACCACAGTCACTAACTTGCTTTGTTGCTTCGCAGTGAGACGAAAATAAAAACAAGAAGCATCCCAGGGGTACATATATAACTTTCTAAATCATTTGTTACTTACTAATACAAGACTGTTCAGGCCTCCAGAGCACAGGTGCTCCCTCTCTCTCACATGCACGACTGTAGGCGATAAAGGACTCACAGTAGCAGTTCTTATGCACCGGACATTCGCACATGTCTGTAACACATGACCTGAACAGAGAGAATACTTATTTAATTTACATTATATTACATTAGACTCAGTGTATCAGCCTTTATTTAAAACACATGGAACAACAGCACCATCTAGTGTCACTAGTCTTAAACATCACTATTAGTATTACAGATTAACAACTCTTGTCACATTTTTAGCCTTAAATGTGCCTAAACTGTAGCTTTGGTGGTTGTAAGAGACAAAAGCCTCAACCAGGTAAACCAGGTAACAGTAAGTAACAGCCTTTTGACCTAATTCTGGTTCGGGTTTCAGCTACTGTTAGTCCATGTATTAGTCTGTTTACTGAGTTAGTCTGATTACTATAATTCTAGTTTATGTTTAGCCTGATTACTATAATACTTAACAAATACTTTACAAATGCTAAATAAACTGTTGTATTAGTGGGTAATAATGAGCCAATCACCTGTAAAAGGGTGCGAAGTCGACCACAGAGTGGCACTTCTGGAACTCCCAGGATTTGAGCTTGTGACAGGCACGATGAGCACGGATTTTCACCTTGACCGATCCTGGGCAAAGAGACGGGGTGGGCCTGCGTGGAGGCTGCTCACACACGTCATTACCATCCACACGCCACGACTCTGCAAACTCGTCCACATCATACTTGAACTGGCCATCACTTCCCACTGAGTCGTCCCGCCTGTGACCGTTGTAGTTACCACACAGACCACAGAGTCGATTCTTAAGGTGAGGAGCAGCCACCACCTCCACCAAACTATCACCATCCCATGTGATCTCCAGACCTGACACACATAAATAATTTCAATATAATTAGTTAATTTAATATAATTAGGAAAATCTCATGTAAAATGTTTGAGAAATAATTGTATGAAATTGAACTTGATCTGAATAACCTGATCATTATTTCAGATTGTTCCGACCCTAAATGTTTTATTGAAATGGTTACATTTTGTCTACACCAAATACAGGATTACTGTCTCTGAATGACCTTTCCTCACTATCAATAATCAGAAATATCAAGATGTTTTGACTGTAAAAAAATAATAATACATTTTATTATTGAATTATATAGTAGTTAATGATAATAATCATGTTTTAGAAATAGAGACTAATTTGTAATATGGGTCAAGGTGTATGTGTATGTATCAAGCTTGGTCCACACTGGCATGGCTTTGTGATATAGTCAACGCAAAGTATGTAAGAAAACCAGAACATTTTGAAAAGGGTGACATCTAGTGTTCAACAATGAGGCCCTGACAATCAGTCACATGATTCCAGATGCACTAGTAAAACAGAGGAGCTGCAAATATGACTGTTGTTTGTGTTTTCGGCAGTGCACAATATAAATGCAATAATATTCTTCTGTGCAATCAGTGACACAAAATTAATGGTTATGGGTTTAGACCAGGGTGAACCAGTGCATGATGGTAAATATATAAATGTAAATTGGAATTCCTTGAGAATAACATCAAGCTTTTTTGCATAATCGGTACAAACATCCTGGCACAGGTAGCATGAGCATTTTCTGTATCATGTCAGTGTTTAAGTGAGGATGTTAAACTTTTCATAATAGAAATGTATTCTTATAACTATGGACAAAGTTCCTTTTTTTTTACTGTACATGTCTAAAGCACAGAGAACCTGTCTCCTAGCAAGTGACCCCTGACGCTGGCCTTCTCATGTGTCAGCTCATTATTCAACATTTTGTTCATGAGAAGTGTGTTTTTGTTCAGCAGGACACATTCCTGTCCTTTTGTCAAACCCCTGATTTTATTTATTTATTTATTTTGTCAAATGATTAAATTTATTTTTAATGATCATTGCATGATCAGCGCCTTGCCTTGGTCCTTACCTACAATGGTGGTGAGTTTCAGCAGGTAGCCATCGAGGTCAATGTGGACGCCTGTGCTGTGGAACGGCAGGGCGACACGTGTGCCATTCTGCCTCACTGTTAAGTGCTGGTGCAGACTCACAGTCATCCCCGGAATACGCAGCTCTACAGACTTGGTCCAGGAGAACGAGCGTGTTTTCCGAGCGTCGTTTTTCACCAACACAGTGAAGCCACTCGCTGATGTACAGTCCTTCGTCAGAACGTACTGACACGTCCCCTGGAAGTTAAAGGTGCGTCCGTCGAACGTGTTGTAATGGGGGTCGCCAAATACAGTGCATACACCTGGCTCTGAGGTGAAGAAGAGTGCAAGTTGTCATGATGGTGTTTGACACAAACATCAGCTTCAGGATGACCTCATCATTTCATTTAATTCGATTTGCTGTATTGTTTATTAAAACCCAGTCCATCATGTTTCCATTTTCTTTCTATAGAAAGCCCATTATTTGGGAGGAAACATGACCAGGTTCGGATTTAACACACAGTGAAGAATTCTGCATGGCAGATCTGGTTGCAGTAGTACTTAATATGAGCCAGATTTCAGCTGCCTGGCCTTCTGACCTTATCTTGAATGGAAAAAAGTAGGATTTGTAGTTAAAGTGATGTGACACCACTGCAGTTTATTATGTTGGCACTTCATGGCTATTACAGTACCAGGAAAATATTATCATGACTGGTAACAGTTTTTTCTTAAGTATCTAAGCATCCATTTATCTAAACATACTACTACAGTCATCTCTGTATTAGGATAACTATGGTTGTTATAATATTGACAGTTCCATTATATGCATAGACTGTTACGCTTCTTTTAGTATTAGAAGTGCAACCCCACTATTCATCTTACAGATTTTCTGTTTTAGCTATATAACTTTCATAAACCTGTTTCGTTTATTATATAATGACATCAAATTAATTACAAAGCTTTACATGGTGTCAGTTATACAACCTATAGGTGTAAAAGGTCTTCAACTATCATACACTCTTAAACACTCATATAACTTTTAACATCAGTTACGTTAAAACTGACAAAATCAACCAAAAATCGTGTAATTCCTTATTTAACTCTATTGCTTAACACCTTAAGTCTCCTTGCAGTTAGGAGAACTATCAGTAAAGAGATCTAAACATGTCGTGTTACCATAGACTCCTTCTTAGAAACAGATATTGACTACAGCTAAATTGTCCTTTATGTATGAATTTACAAATATTTGGTTACAACATTTTTTAAGTATAGACTTTTAGGTTTCTAGGCAACTAAAGCATGTGACTAGACCAAACATTGGAGTTTTTACTTGACGCACTGAGCTAGCATATATATTAGAATGGCAACAGTACCATAATAGAAGACTGATTACCTTTTTTCTATCGTAATGAAGAATATCCTGATCACAATGCACTTCCATATGCTTATAATACTTATAATAGTCAGTGGTTTGTGGGGAATGAGGCACTGTTTTGATAGGAACCACAGCTCTATGGTCTTTGCACCAATTAAAACTGCTTTTTGCAACAAAAAGGGCAAAGACAGGATAATGCTGAAGGTAAACTTACTCACTTTCAGTGCAAACAGGGCAGCATCCAGTCCGGTTCAGTATTTTATTCTGGAATAACACACACAAAAAAAGAAAACATTTTATAGACATAGTCTAAACGTATTGAGTCGCAGAAACGGACATTGTGTGTCAGAGCACCAGTGGTAGATTGTTTTAAATATCATCAGAAGAGCACATCAAAGATCTCGCCCCCTTCCCTCTCACCCACCTTCTTCGAACCCTTCCGCCCCTCCCGTCTAAAAACAACACACATGCACGCACACATCAAGTCATACACTCAACCGGAACTCTGGTGCATTCAGAGTATACAAAGGCCTGTGGTTTGAGAGAGCGTCTAAATATAGAGGGCCATTGCTTTGCTGTCAGTCAAACAGGAGGTGAAGCAGTCAAAGGCTGTTCCTGCTGTCTGGCTTTCTCCCAAATCAAGGACAGGTGTGTGCTGGGAAACGGGTGGAATGCAGAATCTGAGAAAATCAGATATCGGGTTGAGTAGTGGAATGGCCCAAGGCTAAGATAAATCACAGGTGCAGAGAGAGTAAATCACAACAGAGAGGCTGTGTATGAGTTACATCAGCACACCACACAGGAGGATATTCCCAACGCTGGTTAGTTACAGGCTGTAATTCTGCTAAGAGGCAAAAGTGATGGGCGGAGAACAGCTGGTCAGGGTTAGATCCATTTTTCAAGGCTGCTTGATACATATATCATGGCTAGCCATGTCTAATTTCTATCAGTAGCTTAAAGATCTAAATATTAGTTCTGAGCAATGCATTATATATATATTATATCAGACAAGTCTGTATTTGTCTACTGAGTTAATGCTGTTTCCTCTAAATACCAAACAGAAAAGTTATTTGCCCAAACCTAAAATACAACTATGTTTGTCATCTGTCCTTTTGTATCATTTATACGTTAATTGGAAAACATACTGTAGTGAGCACACACTAGGGGTAGTGAGCAACCCTATTCACTATGCCCATGAAGCAGTTGGGGGTTGCGTGCCTTGCTCAAGGGCACTTTAGTCATGCTTGTTGGTCGCAGGGATCGAACAGAAGACCTTCCAGTCATGAGGCTGGTTGCTTAACCACGTTAGTCCACGGCTGCCCCAGTGTGGGTGAAATGTGCTGGTTGGTCTGTGCAAGTTCCTTACCGCAGGGCAGCTGGTGACCGGCACACAGTGTTTAGGCTGACACTCAACGTTCCCTTTAACACAGGTACATAATGTGCAGTTCACAGACGACCAACGATCCCCATCCTACAAAAAGAGAGATTATGGGAGAGAGAGATAAAGATGAATAATAAAGAATTGATCCTTATTTTTGTATCACACGATTATGTGTCTATTCATCCTCACATGCAAGAAATTCTACATGCATTCACTGAACTATCATTCAATCTAATCAGTTATGAATCCATATCTTTATTTAATTTTACATTCCATTCACATCATTCATCTATTCATAAAACCATCTATCCATCTGTTCTGTCGTTCTCCATGCATTGATCCATCCATCCATTTATTCATCTAAAAATTAGTCAATTTTTCCTTCCATCCATCTATAAATGAATCCATTCATCCACCTATCCGTCTATAAATGAATTCGTGTATCTATCCATACATCCAAATTTTATCCCATTGACTGAAAAAACATTCATGTCCTCACCCTGTAGATCTTGTTTTTTACTCTGCAGTATTTGATATCCTCTGTCTTTAGGTAAGAGAGACACTCAGGGCAGCACTGGCCGCTTCCTGCAGGAGAACAGCGCTTCCTACACACCACTGTGGAGTCCAGACAGGTGCATGTTGTACAGTTATCTAAGCTAAAGGATGTATCGTTCTCATAGACCTCACTGTGGAATAAGCAGCTGCCCAGGGACAAGTCAAACACCTTTCTCTGACCTGGACAAAGGCAAAGAAGAGCACACTCTTTGTCATGCACTGTACTACTTAATAGAAATGTATAATGGGGATGTGTGTATACAATATGATAATCTTACCTTGGCACCTGGGACAACACTGGCCTGGAGGCGTGTGGCTCAGATGGGATGGACAAGACAGAACAGGACAAACCTCCCTATGGCACATCGTTCGGCTTCCCTGAAAATGGCATATACAAAGATTATCTGAATCTGTTTAGTGCTTCAAAAATCTGAATATGTATTTGGATTTAAACCAAATATTATGTCATAATAATTCTGTGGTTTATTATTATTATTATTATTGCGTCTGCCCACTATATTTTTATCACATATATTTGGTGCAAACTCCCAAAATATAAAGAAGTAGAAGCCTAACCAGGCAGTTACTAAGGATGAATGAATGATCGCCTGGTCTTTCTTTGTTTCTAGAGCTTCACATCTGATGTCTCTAATATCTGCATGAAAATAAAAAAAAACGCCTATGTAATTTTTCTTTCATTCAGTCAAGTCTGAACCTTTTCTGGCCAAGTTTTAGAAAAGAAAAAAAAAACAAGAGAATAGAATAATTCCAATTTTTCTCAGTATTTGTATTCATTTAGGATGCATTATTTCTTTATTAAGAATAATGCATTCATATTTGGGTACATTCCTAATGAGTAAAGACTGCTATGAGAACATCATATAACCTGGACCATCTATCAGTATAAGTAATGAATATTAGCAGCTGTGGCAGCATTAAAAGAGAATCATTTATCATAGAGGACATACAGAAATGCTGTAACTTTTATCTTCGAGTGTTTTATCTTTGCAGTAAAGCAAACCAGGTTCTGAAGTCGTTTGTCCCTGCAGTGTACGACTGTGCACAAGAATGTTAGGACTGGAGTGAATGACTCATCTCAACCCATGTATAAGGTTTTAACACTGCCTTCATTAAATGACCAAACAAAGCCATGAAGAATATAAACCAAAGTCTCTCAAGAGCCAGAAACCAACATCCAAAATAAACCGTGTTTGGAGAGCCTCCACAGGCCAGTGGTGTTCGCCATGTCCCTGTACTTCCACTAACCCAGACATACACACAAAAGCTCTCTAATTGACTGGGAAGCACAGTAAAGGCCTTAATGTGTTTATCCACAAGGTTTATTTATTGTTAAAGGGTGGTGAAACAAGCCCAGTGGCTCCCTGGAGAACCAAAGACAAACCCATTAGTTGCAGATCTCAGAGCTCGGCCAGATACCGCAAGAGATTTGGAAACATGAATGCCTTTAGCTATGCCTTTCTCTACAACATTAAAATGACTGCATCTGTAAGATACCAAAGCTACAGTGTTGTATCTGAGCTGAGGATGAATTTATATTGGGAACATGTGTGTTAAAAGCAATAGTTTATGCCTGTTTGACTAAAGAAATTAAGGAATGTTGCTTGTAAGAGGGAATCACACACAGATGTTTTTGGGGAAAATGACAATTTGCAGGGATGACTGGCAGGAGTACTCACCGTGCACATGCATTTGATGCAGGGCTTCCCCTCAGGGTGAAACTCTTCTCTCTCTTTATACAGACGACCTTCAAAAATACAGCCTGAGCACAAGAAAGATAACAGGAAGATTAACTTCCCTAACATCAGGTGAACATAAAAAAATCATAGGTGCATCCAGTTATCCCATTAAATGTTGAATATGTTTTAAAACCCACCATCACGTCTCATTATTTAATGTTGTAGAATAAGAGTTTAATATTTTGTTTAGTCCTGTAATTTTCATCAACAGAAAATATCATGTCTATGCTGATCATGTTTTAAAGTTTACCTCAAACCCATTCAATTAACGAGACCAGGCGAATAAACCTAATAAATAAGTAAAACCCAGTGTACAGCACACTTAACAACTCTATAAAATACAATTTTTTGAGAAAACACTCTTTAAAGAACTAGTTGGCTTGTATAACATAAGGGCTGCTGTACATTGAAAGTAAACAATAAACAAGAACCAATACTGAATACAACACTTTCAAATAGATACACACCCACCTGGACAGGAAGGGCAGCATTTCTTAGGATGAATTTTGGGGTTCTTGCAGGGAACCACACACTGCATTTCTGCTTCGGTTATCACACCTTCCTGTCACAAACACAACATCAAGACGTTACAATACTCAATGACAGTGTTATCCTTATTATTAGCATGTTTTAACACTAAACCTACATAATTCTAAAGACTTAGAATTTTAACATGTCATTATTATACAGTTTGTCTTATAAAGTAATTTCTGGTTGAACAGATGTGAATTATTTGACATTTTTATAGGGGTGTCAGAACTTTGTAACAGTCATGGTAAAGCTAGAACTTGTCAATAACACAGTAACATAACACAGTACACGATGCAACTTAAACTGAGAGGTAAAAAATGGAGGCTGGTGAAAGAACAACTGTTTATAGCTGCTATAATGCAGGTGAAACGGGATCTTGTTTCTGTATGTACTACAACTTTAAATAGAAATAGATTAAAAGGATGGTATGTTGCCTTTATTATAAATTCAATTGAAAATTGGCTGTGGTATAAGAGGAATAAAATATTTTAGCTGGTCAGTTATGTTGTTATAGAAAACAAATCAGTATCAGTGTGGTAACACTAACTCGCTTTCTCACACTATTACATTGTTGCCCTATAGTATCTCTGTTGTGTTTCATTGCTTATTTAATGTATTAACAGTGGCAACTGCATGACGATGTCCTTCACATGGGAAGCGTTGCAGAAAATAATAAGAGCAGTGATTTGCTTTGATTCGTCACTGAGATTCCAATCAGGTCCAAAGAATTATGATGAAGTTAAAGTTGTGGCTCTGGGTTACTGATTAGAAGGTTGTGGGCTCCATCCCCAGCACTGCCAAGCTGCCTATGTTGGGCCCTTCAGTAAGTACCCTAACCTTCTCTGCTGCAGATGGGCTTTATCATGGCTGTGCTTTAACCTCCTTAACAAGCCGTGATATGAGAAAAAAAAAAAGAATTTTACTATGTTGTAATGTCTATGTGACATTGTGGCTTCCTCTTCTAAAAGTTATACATTTTCTAGCAAAAGTGACTTTTATATTCCTGTTGTAGAATTGTCTGTCTAGCTTATAGACTGTGTAGTGGGTGACTTGATGCAGTTAGAGCACTTCTGAGGTCACCATCCTTGTAAATGCAGTCCTTTTCCCCCACAATGTATTAAAGCCTATGCCACAGCAAAGCATTTTCAAATTGGTTTGGACCCTGAATGCTTTGCATGGAATTCTGCCCACACACTCTGCACTCAATTGCAACATGCAGCGCTTTCTTGTGGCTCTGCAATTCAAGAAGTGAGACAAAACTATGAGCATGCAAGTGTGTGTGTGTGTGTATGTGTGTGTGTGTGTGTGTGTGTGTGTTTGGAAACCTGGGACCCAGATGTGCAGACGGAAGATTCAAGTTCACCTGTTTACCGTCTGTAAGGAAAAAAGCTATAAATCTGTCCTCAGTCACTCCCTCTTCACTTAACTAACACTCCTAGTGAAGGTCACAGTTCAGGATGCTGAAGTT
>JAOVVF010000022.1:14471832-14484525 GCA_028565595.1 Duopalatinus emarginatus | reverse complement strand
ACATATTCCTTTCTGAAACAGGAAGTCAGAGTGACAGTGTGTTGAAGCGCTTGACAGCCAATAGCGCTTGAGACATGCCATGCCTCTACCCAATCTAAACAAACGTTGCTACTTCCGAGCATGACATGCCCCTGGGGGTGGGACACACATGCTCTAGATAGGATTTAAATGGATGAACAGGAAGACTTTTAGATTTACTACCACAGCTCTGAAACCACTCATTTTAATTTCAAGGGCTGAACACAAGACAATATTCTGGGACAAACAATGAAGACATAGTACAAACCCCAAGATAACCATCAGGAAGCCTCAAGCCTCAGAAATACCTCAACTATCATTGATTATCATTACACAGTGGCACCTGTCAAGAGGTGGAATATATTACACAACAAGTGAACAGTTTTTAAAGTTAATGCGTTGGAAACAGGACAAATGGGCAAGTGTAAGGATCTGTGGGACTTTGACAAGAGCCAAATTGTCATGACTAGACAGCTGTGCAACCGCAGAGCATATTGTGTAGTGTTCCCAGTATACAGTGGTTAGTACCTTGCAGAAGTGGTACAAGGAGGAAAAACTTGTAAACTGGTGACATGGTTGCCCACGCCTTAGTGATTGTCTAATCCCACAGAAGACTGTACTTACTACTGTAGCACAAATAGTTAAAAAACTTAACGCTGACTATGATAGAAAGGTGTCAGAACACACAGAATATTGCAGCTTGTTGTCTATGAGGCTGTGTAGCATCAGAACTGGATCATGAAGCAACAGAAAAAGGTGGCGTGGCCTGGTCTGTAAGTCAAGCTTTCTTTTAGATCATGCGGTATGCCTGGCACATGTATTTTGCTTATCTGGGGAAGACATGGCAACAGGATGCACTAGTGGGTGCAGGCAAGCTGGCAGAGGCAGTGTGATGCTCTAGGGAAAGGTTCTGCTGAGAAACCTTTGGTTCTCCCATTCATCTGGATATATATTCGACACGTACTACATACCTGAACATTGATGCAGACCAAGTCATGGCAATGGTATGGAGGATAATTCACCCTGCCACACTGTGTTCAGGAATGGTTAGAGGAACATGACGAAGACTTCAAGGTGCTGACTTGGCCTCCAACTTTCCCAGATCTCAGTACAATCAAGCATCTGTGGGACATGCTGGACAAACAAGTCCAATCCATGAAGGCCAAACCTCACATCATACTGCACAATTGACTGCTGCTAACATCTTGGGGCCAGATTCCACTGCACACCTTCAGAGGTCTTTGTGGAGACCAGGTGTCAATAGAGCAGAACTGTTCTGGTTGCACAATATTAGCTGGTGGTTTTAATGTTATGGCAGATCAGTGTAGATAACGGATAGTCAATGCACCTGTGAAATTATACAATGTTAAATCAATGAATCATCAAAAGTTATAATTACATAGTAAAAATGATTGCACTGCACTGAACGATGGTCCACTCACACACACACCTGCCACACCCACCACAATTCCACCCTGTGTGTATTTTGTTTGTCTGGGTTGCTAGTGAACAGAAAACTGTTTATTTAACTAGTCTCATAGTGTGACAATTGTTTTTACAAGATTTCTGATTAAAGCCACACACACACACACACACACACACACAGGATCGATGTGGCGTACTGATGGAAAAGTCAGGTGGGCGGCAATAGTTTTGACAGTTCAATATGAAAATACTGCACACGCCTAAAAGATCACACACAGTCGTGCGTCTTCTCATCGCAACACAATCAAATGTCAATTATTGCTCCACACTCCCTTTCCCCACCACACCTATGGCTGTTGTCTCAGGTTCCCAGAGTGTGTGTGCGTGTGAATGTGTGTGTGTGTGTGTGTGTCGGGGTGGGCGGTGTAGGGGTTTACATCAGATTACATCAGCACATGTAGTCTGCATTACTGGTCGATAAGATCTGGCAATGTTTACTGGCTGTGTGTGTGTCTGTGAATGTGTGCTTGCATGCGTGTGTGTGTGTGTTACAGCTGTAATGGTAAAAGCGATCTGACAGAAATGTGAGTGACTGTCCACAGACCACAAGAGAGTCAGTAAAGGGGTGACACACACACACACACACACACACACACACAGAGACAGAGAGAGAGAGAGAGAGAGAGAGAGAGAGAGAGAGAGAGAAACAAAGAGACACTGAGACTGTCCTACAGAGACAGAGAGAGGGGGGTAGAAAGAGAGACACAGAAAGAGACACAGAGTGGGCGTGACAAAGAGAAAAGACAGTCAATCAGCGAGACAGAAACAGGCAGGCAGAGAGGGTCATAGAGACAAAAAAGAGAGAGAGAGAGACAGTAAGGATCAGAAAGAATGACAATGAGAAAAGAGAGAGAGACAAGACAGAGACATGAAAAGATGAGAAGGAATGAGAGAAAAGAGAAAGAGAGAGAAAATGCAAGGACAACAAAAGTGATGAAAAACATGAAAAGGTAATTACACACACACACACACACTTAGCAATGTTGTTTGTACTCTTTGACTATGTCACCTTAAGACATCAATGTAAACAGGCAAAATTATAGACTCTCAGCATCAACACACACACACACACACACACACACACGTGCACACGTGCACACACACCCCTTAACCAAAAGAGGAGTCCACGAGCGAGCGAAGGCGTAATTAAAAAGTCCTCTGTGCGGCGCTGGGTTTCCGGCTGTAAATCTCGGAGCCCGTTTCTTGTGGAAGTCTACATTCCGTGTGGAGTCTGGTGACACGCAGTCGTAGCCAAACAATCCGTCCTAATCTGCAGCGAGCCGCCTCGTCCCACTCATCCCTAATTGCGCCGTAATTTGTTTGGCATTTGCTGGGCTTTTGCGGCTCGACTCTTCACCAGAGGCCGTGAGCTGTGTTCTGAGATTTCTGCTACGCTTCCGGGCTTGGGTCCAAATTCGTTCACACACACACGCACACACACACACACACGCACACACACACACACACGGCATAAAACCATGTAGTGTATACAAGCATGAACATTTCCACTCTTGTTACTACAGTATTCCCTGTAAGCTCCAAATTGTACTTGGTCTATTCCACACTTCCCATTAGAACAGTAAGAACGTTTACTGTTGATCACTAACAAATCAAGAGCAATGGCAACAATTTCTGTCTGACATCTCTATACCGAATCCCATGTTCACTATATGACAGCATCTTCAACATAGTTGATGTAATGAGAAAATTTTCACTAGATGTGTAGAAATTCAGAAAATGTTCCTTATATTTCTTGTTTACCACAGCAACTTGCCAGTTATCAATTTTTATACGTGTTTGTCCATTAATAGTTACATTTGCTATGGTGTGTCTGCAAAACCTTTTTTTAACCTGTCCGTTCAGTGAGACAAACATACTAGTGAACACACACACTAAAGGGCAGTGAGCACACTTGTCCAGTGATGTGGAAAACCCTACGCACAACACACCTAGGGTGCAGTTGGAGGTTAGGTGCTTTGCTCAATTGCACTTCAGTCATGTCATGCCGGATTCTGGGAATCGTACCGATGACCTTCACAAGGCTCAATATTTTTCAAATATAAGCCCCCAGCTGCCCCACTCTGTAGTCCATGTCATAGTTTCATTTAATTATGTGGAACATACTCAAAAGTAGTTTCTGTTATAGCTTAACTAAAGCTGCTATCAGTCAAAGTGAACCACTCATTGACCTCTACTTTCAGTGAAACACACACACTAGTGAGCACACAGTAGGGGGCAGTGAGCCCACGTGGGCACCCGTATATACGGTAGCAGTTGGGGGTTAGATGCCTTGCGCAAGGCCACCTTAGACGTGTCTTGTTGGATTGCAGGGAACAATCCTGTGACATTCCGGTCACAAGGCTGGGTCCTTGAAACAAGCCCACAGTTGCCATACTTCCTAGTCCCTGTTGCCTCTACCAGCAAACAGTTCTGGACAATTGTATTGCTAATTATTATTTTTTATGGTTAATCACAAGCTAAGAAAAGAAATATGCTATAGTGCTCTGTGAACAAATCTGACTGGACTCACCGAAGTAATGTGCGTGGTGCTGACCGTTTAAATGATATGCTTGAGTGTGTGACTTCTTGATTTCCTTCAACAGTTCTCTAATGTAACCTGATCTGAAAGATGGAGAGGCAGCCATACACCCCTGTATCCTCTACATTGAGAATGAAACTGGTGTAAGCCGGTGCTAAAGGAAGCTGCACAGAAACTGATCTAAGATCTGTGGGTAAGTCTTGAATAGAGCACTGTTCTACTCAAAATGTTCAGTATGGGGGCGAAAGGAATAACTCAGGCTAGGAAGGAAACAGGAAGCAGGTAGTCGAAGTGTAGAATTGTGGGAACCAGACTGCTGGGATTGTAAGAGTGGTTATCAGAAAATATGACAGCGCATGATGGATGGGAACAGAGCAGAGATTCGAGTGAGAAACTGTGGATGTGAACGGGACGTAGCGGTTAGGTGCTTCCAAGCCGTACTGTCTGGTTGACGTCTTTGTGTTTTCACAGTGGAGATTTCAGGGGTCCAGCGAGGGCGAAGCAAAGGCGAGGGCTGCCTCGTTCGCAAATTCTGGCGAGCCAGGCGGCCAGCGGGAGGTGAAAGGCGTTTAAATCTGTGGTGACATGAAGGATAACAAACACCGCAGAGCGAGCTAATCACCGGCCTCCTGTGCTCTGAAGAAGCCTGAAGAATTACAGCGCCAGCACCCGCCGAGAGCAAACAGCCCCCTGTTTAAACTTTCATCCTCCTCCCGCTATTCATCCTGCCCACTGCGAGAGGGAGCACGAGAGAGGAACGATGAAAGAAGCTCTTTTCAGGCTGAGACTGATCGAACCCTCCGCCTCCTTTCTCTCCCCCCAAAATCCCCATAGCATTTATCACCTGGTGGGTGATGCCCCCCTCTTGGATGCCCTGTAAAAAAAAGCCAGTTCACAAAGAACAGTGGCATCAATTGACATTGGGCTCCTTTGACACTAGGCGCTTGCAGGCGAATTCACCTGGTGGAACACTGGAGCGGATTGTGCTGCAGGAAATGGGAGCAAGAACCCCAGAAAACCACAGAGATCTCACTCCATATATCACTCGCCTTCTTCAGCTCCGCTCTCGTCCCTGTCATTGCCTCGTCCCTCGTGCGCTCACAAGAACGTGACATGGCGCAAACGGGTTAAACATTTTAAGGGCAAGGAAGCAAACCGCAGACGATGCCATGAGAAATTCCAGCCTGGCCACTGGTCCAGGCGAGATTGGTAGAGAGGCACATGGTGTGCCCACGCTACTCAAAACAACTACTTCATAAACACCACAGCTGCTGGAGTGGCTGAAATAGGAATCTGAAATGTTTAAACACTTAAACACTTCACCGCCTGTGGTTTAGCTTAGCCCTTACAAAGGTACGTGCACAAAAGTGTGTATCACACTCCTGTTTGTTTCCCCACCCAGTAACAAGCTAGTGAACCCCCTGGTGATCACTGGGCTTTACTGTGAACTGCGCATGGTGTTAAATGTCTTTGTAGGTTATAGTGGGAAGAGCTGTACGGAATAAAAGACCACAGGATGTGCGGTTGTAGAAAAATAATCAAAGACTGTGACGTGCCATCGCAAACACATTTTAATAAACAGCTGTTCTCTCACTTTATCTTTAAGCTTGTTACTGGAAAACTGCAGGTCATTGATGGAAAAGTTACAAGTTTACGAGCTTTACCCTTCACCATATCAACAGGTTTAAATCTGTCAATGTTAAAACACAAGATATGTCCAACTGTTATAAAAACAAATGATGGATTAATATAAAGAAAAAGATTATATATTTAAAACTATATATTTAAAATTATACTTTTATTTTGCTTTCAAGTAGTGGCTTTAACAGAGTGTGAGCATGTGGATGTAATTTTGACGAGAATTTCCAACAAGAAACCATTTTTGGTCTTTTAAACTTTTTGAAGCACATAAAGAACGCCAAGTTTCAGCCATTTGTGGTAGTAAAAAAACAAAACATATTATTCTTCACAGAAATATATAAGCTGAAATAGTAGTTAGATCAAATGCCAAATGAAGTCTGAAAGTAATGCAAAAGTAATCAGATTAGATTACAGTTTAAGTAATCGAAAAGATTTTGTTACTGATTACATCTTCAGTCGTGTAATTTGTAATCAGGACTGAATTACGTTTCCACAGGAATCAACCTGAAGTCCTTGCTTGAGGGTCAGACAGTGGCCGTGCTGGGATTTGAAACCAAACCTTGTTCTTATCTGTTAATAGTTAATACGCTACTTCGGTTTACAGTCACAAGCACCGAGACGGGTAAACGCAGCACTAATAAACCAAGCACTCAAGGAAGTGTTGATGGAGGAATAGCTTTGGTTTTGACCCTCAGATGTGATCTGATCGATAGACTCGCCCTTATTCTCCCTCTGTCTCATGCAGAGGAAACACTGATATTTATTTAGGTTAGGAGAATATACACTGGTGTGTCTTTGATGCCAATCCCCCTCCCTCTTTCTCACGCAGACTTGTGGTAAGCCGAGCGGGAGCCCGTCGCCTCGGACGCACCGCTTCCAATACAGGAAGCTGCCAAGGGTCTCGTTTCCACCGCTAACGTGACGGACACGTTTTAAAACAAAGGCAGAACCTCTGGCATGGGAGTGTACGTCCGTCTGTCAGTGTGTGTGCAGGCCTGGGGTGGGTGATGTGTGTGTGAGGCAATCATAAAAAGCTGTCATAAAGAAATGAGTAGAGGATGGAGGGGGAGTGAAAAGGAAAAACATTTATATTGGATTGTTAATGTTTCCATGTATTACTTTAGTTTGATGAAATGTGCTCACTAACGGTTTTGTCTACATGACTAAATGATCAGAAAGCAGAAATGAGTCTTGTTATTATTTACTATTGTATTCTCTTTAATGATATACAATTTATTTGACGTTGTTATACCCTTGCAGGTAAAATGCACCAATTCTTGCATATGGATTGATTTATTAATTAAGATCTTTATTTTATTAACAATGAAGAAACTATATACTCAACGACGGAAAGTAAGTTTTATTACTTTCTGATTTAAGTCGGGTTTAGTCCAAATCAGTAAAACGAGAAAGAATACAAAATAAAATAATAAAAAAAAAAAACTTAAATAATAAACTATATATAAAAATAAATACAATATAAATACAATAAAAAAATACAATTAAGCAATAAACTAACAAACAAAATTCTGCATTCAAATAAGCTAAAGACTGTAAGTGGATTTTTGGTAAACAATAATAAAAAAATCCTATAAAACACAATATAAAGGACTGAACTTTATAACACAAAAATAATTCCTTCTTACAAGGTTAAAAAAATGACTCAAGTTAAGTTTGTTTTGCATCAAATTATAAACTAATGTGGAAGAGCTGAACAAAGCACAGCTCAAGTCTCACTCAAGTGTTTAATCCATCCACCATGACAGGAATGGCTTTAGTCACCATGGCTAAAGGAGAAGGAGACAGACAGAGAGAGAGAGAAAGAAAGAGAGAGAGAGAGAGAGAGAGAGAGAGAGAGAAAGCTTCCCATCTCCATGACGACTCTAAATCTACGATTGTGACACAACAAATCAGGTTTCATGATATTGCTGATGTATTGCGAGCGTTCGAAGTCAACTGCACTTAGGCTGCGTATCGATTTCACTCTCCGATCGCTTTGATCAGCAGCAGAAGCGGAGTGGGCTAGAGGAGGGCTCATCTGGAACACATCTGGCCAAATCGGTTTCTGCTCCACAGCCACAACAGTGAAGACGTACGGATGGATCCCCCGGGCTTAAGTCTTACACACAGTCACTGTATTGGCTGGTTGTGGGAGAGCTGCAGTGCTTATGTGTAGAGAGGAACTCATCCTTCCCATCGCTCCGTGGGGTCTGAGTGGATAAGGGTGCTTTCTGTAAGTGCGGGGATCGGATCAGAAACACGCTCAGTGTCACGCAGGAGGTGATAGAGGCTTTTTGTTAAAGAGTGAATAATCACTGTCTTTGATAAAGAGGAAGAAAGTTAAAATTAGAGATTGTAAAGAAACTCCTCAGAGTCAACTTCCTGTTTAAAGCAGTGCTAATGACTGAAAAATAGTCATGTCCTGTGCACATGGGTAATACAAAAACACTGGTATTTATGTTGACCACACACACACACACACACACACACACACACACACACACACACTTCCTGCTGTCATGCTGCTAACATACTGGGAAGGGGGCACTTTGTCTGGGGGTGCCGCTGAACTGTGAATTTATTTAGAGTACAAAGCTACTGTGTGTGTGTACCTACGGTCATGAAAGGTGTGTGGTCTGTAGACAGGAAGAAATAGTAGCAGTGATGCAAAAAAAATTTTTGTGTGTGTTTGCGCGTATGTGTGACAGATTTTTCCTGTCAGTATTACGGGCTATTTTTGTTTAGATTCATGAAATACAATCCTAATTAATACGTAAGGGTGAATACTTATGTATAAATAAATAGAGACAGACAGATAAATAAACAGACAGTTAGATAAAAAAGACAGACAGACAAAGAGAAACAGCAAATGATTAAATCACCAGATCTCAAGATTATCAAACACATCTGAGATGCCATGTGACACACTGTGGAACACAGAAATCCTACACCTCAGAATACAACAGAATCATGGACCGTTCTACAGGAAGTCTGGTGCTCATTGAGTACAGAACATGTCCACAAGATCGTGGAGTCCAGGCCTCGTGGGGGAACCTGCCAAAACTAGACTGGTGTACAAGTTTACTTCAGATAAAATACTTCATGTCATCACACCCTCCCACTGATTCTTTTTCTATAGAATCACACCATCCAAGTGTTTTATTCATTTCTAGCTAAAGAATTCATTTTTATTTCTTGGTTTGTTCACAACATAAAGTTTAAAAACTTTATTTTAACAAAAGTCATGTGCTGATGTGTATACATTTTACAAGTGTCGAGTGTATATATATTTCAGAGATTTCCTCCTCAGAATCATCATGTAGTGTTTTTAATTTTCTTTGTTATGGCTAAAATCAATCTGTGAATTTTGCCTTTAACCAATCAACAATGTTCATTACAACAAACTCCACCCTGAAAACAGTATCTCATGTGGAGCCTAAAAACAGCCCTGGTTTATCCTGTGGAAACAATTCTTAAGCTGTAGAGTTCCTGATGAATGATCCTAGGTTTCCGGAAATGTCTATGTTCATGCTCACACACACACACACACACACACACACACACACAAACACACAAACACAGACATACGCACACACACACAAGTTCTCTCTCTCTCTCTCTTACACACACACACACACGCTCTCTCTCTCTCTCTCTTACACACGCGCTCACACACACAGGGGCTCACACACACCCGCTCACACCACTCACACACACACACACACACACACACACACACACACACACACACACACACACACACACACACACACACAATCTGTAAAGAATAAGATAAGAGAAAGCAGTGACGTTGTGACTGTGAACATATCTAAAATGAACTCATTTTATTTGTTTAACATTTTAATATGTTAAAAATTTCATTATTAATTTGACAATAATTTTATTCATTTTAATTAAGTTCAACTATCAGCTAGGACACAAGTTATTATTTACTAAACACTACAGTTTTGTCACTGTTTTATTTAAAAGCTGTAATTTGCCTTTGAATTTGAATGAAATAAAACATTAGTGATGTTTGTCAGGATTCTGCTGCTAATGTGTTAATCTGTAATCTGTCTAGTTGTGTTATTGCTAGTGAAGTTTAATACAAGCAAATGATTTGTAACAATTAATCCTGGTCAGGGTTTTGCGGCTTGTTTTCTCTCTCATCATTTTCAAGGAATGGCATATTAAAGAGATATCATGAAATCATTGTCCCACAATGCAATGCAGCTATAAGTCACAGCGACGGCAGAGACTTGACTCAGCTAGTGATCTATGGGATAAAACATGCTACGGACAGCATGGTTAACGTGAATGTTGACTCTTTGGAAGCTGATTGGTTTGATGACGAGGTAACAGAAAGGTTTTAAGCGCTGCTGCGTTGCTGTTTTGATGAAGAATTGAAGTACATGAGGTAGAAGCCAAATACAGCACAGACAAAACAGGCAGAAAGAAAAGACTTGGGATTAATAGAAAGTGGCTGATTTGAGCATGTGCGGCTGGAGGTTAGAGATCGGGCATAAATCTCGATCAGATTACGTTGTGCACAGGCGTAAAGTAAATATTTAGAGTGTATTTATTCCGGGGCAAAGAGAACAAAGGGTGCGCTATGTTTGAGTCGGAAAACACTTGAGCGCTTCAGCAGTCGGGCCTCCTGATTTGGACGACACAGCCTGAGAGCGCGTGTGTGTTGCAACCTTGATGTGGCAAGCTGATCAAATCCCATGCTTCTATTCCCACATGGATCACAATGACGTGAAGTGTGTGAGTGTGTGTGTGTGTGTGTGTGTGAGTGTGAGTGAGAGAGAGAGAGAGAGAGAGAGAGAGAGAGAGAGAGAGAGACTGAACAGGAATTGCGTTGATTTCTTTCAGAAGCTAAAAGACGCAAGCGTACTCAAGCTAGATGACGGCTACGTGGGCTTTACGCTGGAGATTAATGTGAGGGGAGGAGAGGATTGTGGGTAACAAAGAACAATGCTCGCATTCACAAAGGTTCTTTAACGCAACGACAGAAAGCAAGTTGGGCTTTTATAATAAGCCTGGGCAGATGCTTACGATCCTCTAACACACACAAATACACATGAGACTTCGCCACTTGTATAAAAGAATAAAAGCGAGCACCACAGAGGGTTCTGAGAGGTTCTATTCCCCAGTCGGTGACATCAGATGATATCGGGTTGCTTTTGGATTAAAGAGGAAATTTAATCACAGACACCTTGTTTGTTTGGAGGGAGAGATGAGGAAGGATAACTGAAGGAAGGAGCTCATGGTTATAGTGATTTGTAGCTCTTCATCTTTAAGAATGTCTGGAGTGTGTGTGAGAGTGAGAGTGAGAGTGAGAGTGAGAGAGAGAGAGAGAGAGAGAGAGAGAGAGAGAGAGAGAGAGAAAGTTCAACCTCTCGGAGTTATCCACTACGGCACTTACACAAACAGTAATCCGAGACTGTCTGCTCAGACATGCACAGCCTGTTTAACCCGTGTGGTTATTTATCACTGCGGACTGAGAAACATTTTCTCACACTTGCACTAATTCTAGCTATTCTGCTGGAATGAACAAGTGCCACTGATACACTGCATGTTACAGGGAATAAATCAGTTTTATTTTATGTTTTAATTTTGCACCAATCTTTTACTCTGCACCTATATGTTTTGTAGATATATAGCTACCAGTTTAGTACCAGGCAAAATTAATGACAAAATCATGGCACACTCACCTTAAAATATTGTGCTTTTTAAAAGGATCATTGTTTTGTTGTTGTTTTTTTTAAAATAAACTATAGAACCAAAATCTAACATTCTCGATGTAAGAATAACATCCACTATTAGTGAGGCCAGGCACTGATAGGTGCAGTCAATGTTCCAGTGCATCCTAAAAGTTTTCAGGGGGCTGAGGTCAGTTCTTCAACTTCATTCATGGCAAACCATGTCTCTATGGAGCTCGCCTTTGTGTCCTGGGGCACTGTCATGCTGGAACAGGTTAGAGCCTCTTAGTTTTAGTGAAAGGAAATTGTAATGCTACACAATACAAAGAAATCATATACAACTGTGGGCTTCCAATGCTCTGGGGAAGGCCCACATATGGGTGTGATTGTCAGGTCTCTACAAACTTTTGGACAAATATTGACACAAAAGTACTAACCAGTACTGACTAAGTAGTGAGAATTTTAACTTGCAAGTAACCTCAGAAGGAAGATTAAGGGCTGATACCCGCTGACATGCCAGCGAACATCTCGAGACAGCCTTTTTCTCAGAAAAAGGGGAGCTAAAAAAAATTTACATTCGTGAAAGATCACGATTCCTAGTCCTGACAATTCTGAATTGATTCGAAATGCCCCAAAATTTTAAAATGCATTTAAGTTTTATTTTTTGCCGCTCCTACTCCCAAGCATACTGCATATTGCATTACGTGTTCATTTGGCCACCGTAGAAGAAGGTCGTCTAGACCACCATACAGCAAGCTAGTTAACCAGCTTCCTTGCTAGCATGGACTCCATTCCAACAAAATTATACAAAATATAAATGCAGTAATGAACTGTGACTTTAAAGTCTGTATTTTATTGTCAGTTAAAGGTTAATGCACTATGGTAGACTGAAGTCTATGTTCACTTTTGTATTAACATATTTTGAGTTATTTGTTAATTGATAGATTTTTTTTTTATTTAAGAAAAAACAGGCAGTTAAGCTAACCTAATACTGGTCATTTAAGTTACAGAATTTTATGCACAATCCTATTTTTGATATAAATATAAAATGACGCAAAAAGATTTGCTACAGTAAGGAACCTAACATATTGTTTTAAATAAATGTTCTATTTGTTTACATTGTCTTTCTTTATCTTGTCAATTTACAATTATTTTAAAAATAATTATAGACCATTTGAATAGAACGATTGTTCCTGAATCAAAAATCGATTCTGAATGGAATCAGGACCCCAAAAATCGGAAACAAATCGAATTGCCAGACACTAAGAGATTCGCACCCCTACTCAGAAGCACACGTAGGATGAT
>JAOVVF010000022.1:14456369-14471732 GCA_028565595.1 Duopalatinus emarginatus | reverse complement strand
CCCAAAAATCGGAAACAAATCGAATTGCCAGACACTAAGAGATTCGCACCCCTACTCAGAAGCACACGTAGGATGATGTAAATGCTGTCTATGTAGAGAGACAGACCCCAATTCTTCACCGACAGACACCAAATTATCAGCTAAAAACAGATTAAAGTTCAAACTGAATGCCTTCATCTTCTGACCAATATTTAGTTTTATTAAGTGCGCTTACTTGTGGTAAAGAAGTGCTAAATTCACATCTAAACCAATACATCGTAATCTGCCCCAAATCTCAAAGGGCTCGTGAAGAAACTTCAGCAGTGCGCTCTCAGTGTAAACAGCTGAGACTTGGCTCGCACACTGAGCGCTAACAGCGTCTACAGGCTGAGAGCCTGAGAACTCGGCTTCACTCACTCAGGCAGAGAGATTCCTGCTGCTCGGGAGGATGGAGATGAGCTACATTAACGTCACAAGGCAAACAGCAGAGCTTGGTCTGAAAGAAAAAGAAAGAGAGCTCTGCAGGTACGGCAGATTCAGGTTCCTGTTTGGGGAGCGCCTGTCTGCAGTAGGTCTGTTAATGGTGCTGCTCTAGTCTCTCGCTCTGCATCAGAGCATGAGCATGGGAAAGAACACAACATAGAGCTTTCATCATCCAACAACCAATATTTTTATGTGTTAGGTTGAGTAACTGCTTCTGTAGTAATTATGATCACATCACACTGTATGAATGGTCTTTGTACTGATTGTATAGACTGTAGATGGCCTACAGTGCATGTTGTAATATGTAGGACCACACATTTGTAGATCACATGACCACTACGAATTGAGATATTGCTAGTGACCTGTGCTAGTGACAAGTCTATGGAAGAATCCCTTCTTTGATATGTTCCCTTAAACTTTTTTTTTTCTCTTTTAAACTCGGACAGTACTTGGTGATTCCTGGAGAGTTTTTATACTGAAGACTTCTTCTTACACAGGATCTTATGTAATTATTGCCAACATGTAGACTGAGACAGGATATATTGCACTTACTGTGTGTTACTTTGGGTTTGTTTCCCCTGGACATTTTACAGCAGGTAAATATGACAAAACTTGCAGGAAATACAGTACAGTATAAAAGTCTTAGGCACATGCAAAAAATGTTGGAAAGTGAAGATGACTTCAAAAATAATGAAATGAATTCTTTATTACTTGAAAGAAGATAACAATGTGTAGTAGACAGTACTAAAGTAAAGAAAGTCAGTATTATGGGTGACGACCATTTGTATTTTTTTCTTAAATATTAATCCTATGTGCTGTTTATACAGTTGTATAAGAAAATTAAATGGTTAGTTTTACTGAATCTGCTTTGATTATCACACTTACTTCTTTTTTCATGAAAACTCAGGAGCATTCATTATGTTTTTTTTATTATTAAAAGTAACTACTTTTTTAAAAAGTTGCTATCTTTAGAGACATTTTATTATTACAAATTATTATTTTTGTAACTATTATTATTATTATTATTATTATTATTATTATTATTATTATTATTATTGGTAAAGTAAATCTAAAATGTTTTTGTACTGACTCAATAATGTAGAAGTCATAAAATAAGCATCTATAACAAAATGTATACAAAAAAAAAGTGCCTAGGACTTTTGCACAGTACTGAACATGTACAGTCAAGAAAAATGGCTGACATGACAGATGTGAAAGAGGGGAAAAAATCCTAAAGACACTACAGTAATAATAACAACATCATCCCACTTCAAAGTATAAAACTAATGAAATTAAATGAAATAAAATGTATATAGCACTTTTAACAATAGACATTGTCCCAAAGCTTGTTGACAGAAATAGAACATAACATAATCTATATGAAATACAGATATATATCTATATCTATGTGAAATCCAGATTTCATATTTATATAAATGTTATTCCTGATGAGCAAGCTGAAGGCAACAATGGCAAGGAAAATCTTACTAAGATGACAAGAAGAGGAAATCTTGAACAAATTTGACCAACTCTTTACTGATGGACACATGACTGATGGAGAGTAAAACTCTAATCTGATCTGAATAGAGAACCTGAGATGGCCGTAAGAAGATGAAGTACCCTTATATAAAGTAAATTTAACCCTCCATTCACACTAAAATGATACGATTATGAATTTTACTGTAAATCATCAGTTTCCCCGGTTATGTCTGACAGGTTCAGTAAGGCTGCCAAATCTACAAAAAAATACAGAATAAAGCTACAGGACGTAGGCATCGTCATTTGAATGCATAAATCAATGAAGTACATTTCAGTACATTTAGTAGCATAAAGTTTATAGACACAAACGATTTTTTTTAGTTTTAATACAATGAAGTGCCAGAAAAACTGATACATTAGTCCAATATTTGGTAGGTCCCCCATGGGAGTGTAGGAATGCAGAAATGCGGAAATATTCTGTAGGTAATAAAAAACCACACTTCTGCAGAATGGTCCACAATTGTATTGTATTCTAAGGTGTAGGATTTCTGGCATCCCAGATGTGTTCGATAACATTGAGATCTGGTGACTTAGGTGGGAATGGCAAAACCCTAAACTCCTCTGACCTTAATTTGGTATCTCTAGACGTGTGTGGTGGTGCATTGTCCTGTTGGAAGAGGCCAAACTCATCAGAATGTATGCAGGACATGAACGGGTGTAACTTGTCAGAAGCAAGACACAGATAGTGTTCACCTGTCTGAGATGTTTGTAGATGTACTATATTGTTCCATATCATATCAACTCCATATCATTATGGAACTGCTTCAGTGTACAGCTTATATTCTAAAAAACAGTCAGTGAAGTAATTTAATAAAAGGAAATGTGACATTTCTACATTAATAAATGAATGAGATTCAAAATCTGTTACAAATCTGCCTCTGATATCTCCACATTCTTCTGAACTTCCCTTTCCCGACGCACAGGAGACCTCAGCTCCAGGTTCAATTTCAACTGCAAGAAATACTTCAGATGCCATTAAAACGAGCAGCAATAAAGAACACATTAAACTTTCACACTTTCTTCATGTCTCCCAAGTTTTATTACCACAAGTGATTTCAGGTAGAAGAGAAAACCTGGCTGCTATTAAATGACTAATTAGAGTTTGGTGGCTAGAAAAAAAAAGCAAGAAGGCCCATATAACAAGCACGAGGCTTCCTCTGTTGAAGAGCTCTCCTGGGAGGAGATAAGGTTTCCAGCATGTGGGATCGACAGCAGCTGCCAATAAAACAAAGGGCAGAAGGACTGCTTGGCACATTCGGGGTGATCTGCCATGTCACATGGATTTAGGCGGCCTGTTTATGGAACTCCAACGCATAAAGCTGTGAGGCTGGGGTTGTAAGGCTCCACTATACAAACACAGGGCACTTAATTCGGGCTAGCCTGTGACATGGCCTTGTATACACTCTTAATGCGAGACTAAAGGATTTGCCTTTTTAATATGTGACGCTAAGGGGGAGCGGTGGCAGGGGAGAGCTGTGCGACTGCAGGGAGCTGGCGAAGAGAGTGGGAAAAGCCTGTGTGTTACTGCTAGCAACCTAGCAAGGGATTCGAATAAATCACCGCCTTCCACAGAGATCTCAATACACATACAGAGCGCCACATTAATGAAAAGCCCCCATCACAATGTCTCAGGAATGGCGCTCAAGACGTCCCAGGCACTACGAAACCCTGTGCCTGGCACAGCTCACGCTCGCTTTTATGAGCTCCAGACATTAGAATCGGCAAGGGAAGCCTCTAGGTCTCTACGGCATCGCTAAGCCGGGCCCTGGTGACTCGTCTCTCCTTTTAATAGAAAACAAATACAAACAAATACAGGGCCATAAAAAAGCAGAGTGGTCACGTCAGCAGTTACTGTACGCAGAAGAGGCACTGATCATAAATATTCTGCTTGGTGTTTTTACTGGACTTTGGTGTAGTGGCTTTGTGGTTGCAGGTATTAAGACTAGGCTGGACTTAACGGAAGACTGCATCGTTTCTGGCTGGGAGTGAGGGAACAGAGCTTTACTCGAGCGCTTATACAAACAGAGAAGAGTGATGTTGAAAGAGATCGGTATCACAGTAGTAAAATTACTCTCCATCTGGTAAGTGAATGAAGAAGGGAGAAAAGATGTTTCTTTTTAAGACTAGAGAGGGAATAATGAAGAAGAAGCAATAAAGCACTTCATCCAGCATTCATACATTCAGCTTCATTAAGCACTTTTTGTGAATCTTATGCCACTCATGATATTTAGCGTGGTATGCATGTATGTAGACATTGAGAAACCCCGTTTAGGGGACCCTGGACCCATGAAGTGGCAATTGTGCCTGTTATGCCACCGTGTTGCCTATTAACCAGTATAAGGCATGCAGGTTGCAATTAACCAACCAATCAGAGCATATGAACTGCTCCAACCACAGGGTTCTGCTGGTCAACGCTAGCAATGCTGCAGCTAAGCCAGGCTAAACAAGCTTCATCTAGGCTAGGATAAATTCGCCTTCTCAACATAGGAAGGAGCAAGAAATGATAAGGAGGGATAAAAAAAAAGGAGCCTGTACCTCGTCATTTCTCACTCATTACCCTCCCACGTCATTTTACAGTCAAGCGTTTTCACTTTCTCAGGCTTCACAATACTCTTTGCACCATCGGTGCCTTTTTAAATGACATATACTTTGGCTTGCCTAAAATAAGAGATGAAGTGTGACCAAAGATGAAGCCAAGGTTCCATCATCAAGTCTCTCCTTATAGCCTAAAAGAAGTTCCTGAAAGACTAATGATGTTTGTTTGTTTTTTTTTTAAAGTCACTCTGGAGCGCTTCTTGGTTTTAAATCAGCATTACGTCGAGACTGCATGACAAAGCTCCGTCGAGAGTTCTGGTGGGATTTTTTATTTTTAATTTTTTTCCCCATCCAACACAAGCAATACGAGGCCAAATGGAGGCTTGCTCCAGCTCACAGATGGATGGGCGGAAGGGAGGGAGGGAGGGAGGGAGGGAGGGGTGTGTGGGCTTAGCTGAAATAAAGACACAGGGAGCAAGAGAGTTGAAGTAAAAAAAATAAAAATACACAACTGGGTGCAAATGAAAAACTGCCGAGACCTCTCTTGGGTTATAAATTTTGCACAGTCCATTGCAGTCGGAGATTTTATGCTCTCCTTTGCTATAAAAAGTAATCAGTTTGGCTTAAATCACTCCTTTCCAAACTGTCAAAGAATACAAATACAGACGAATACTCAATAACAGCTGGTGGAACCCTGGCAAACGGAAGAGGAACAGAAATGGATGATGAAAGTTAAATGGATGAAATAGCGGAAAAATAATAATCTACAGGCCTTTTAACGTAGTAGATGTTACAGCTGTTAGTATACTAACACTGTACTTACTCGAAACACTGGGAACTACATGACAGATTACTATATAACATTTTAATAATGCTTAATTGTGTAACATGACAAAAAGATAACTGTAGGCCAAAGGTTTACCCTGGCATATCCAGCCAAGTGTTTCAATAGATGGAAATGTGCACTTGAAAAATACTTCAGTAAAACTAAACAATGTGTGGAAAATTCTGGCCGTAGTTCAGTGATTCCAATTTCCTACACATGATCCATCACATATACTGTAGCAAAAGTGAGTTTTCACCATTTAGTTATGTTATTCTACTACATGTATATTCTATGTGAATATCTACAGCAGTCTGTTCTGCACTGAAGTGCCAGAAAAACTGGTACAGACTGTAAAAAATAACAGTTAGGTAGGGCCTCCATAATGCTATGGGGTTTGTTTTAGCTGCCATTCAATGAGATCCCTCCTACGTCTACAAACGCCACTGAACAATACGTGTGCCTCTTTTCTGATACAAGTTACACCCATTCATGTCCTGCATTCATTCTGATAGGCTCTGCCTCTTTCAGCCAGACAATGCACCACCACACAACTAGAGATGCCAAATTATGGTTAGAGGAACACTCCTCTAACACTGAGTTTGGGGTTTTGTTATTCAAACACTTCAAGGATGCCATTCAAAGCGATGTGGAACACATAAATCCTACACCTGAGAATAAAACATAATTGTGAACCATTCCACAGGAAGTATGGTGTTTATTGATTTACAGAATATTTCCATGCCATGTGGGGGACCCACTAAGTATTAAACAGTTTTCTGGTACTTCAGTGTTTATGCCAAAAGTTGGAAATTTCTAGAATTTCTTGGAATACTGCATCCCTTTTTTTCTTTAATTGGACCAAACTGATATTTACTCCATCTTTTTTTCTACATTCAGATGTGATGTTACTTTTGGCCATATAGTGAGTGTATAGTAGATTTAAAGCATGTTGCCTTGCTTTAACTTGTAAGGTACTTTTGGGTAGCCAAATTGGTTTTCCCAGCACACTAAAGTCAAATCGAACAGGTTTAACAAGAGTTCACAGTGAAGTCACAAGCTGTTACTCTATTCGAGGAAAAGCTTCAAATCTTTTTTTAGTAATCAAGATTATCAGATCATAACCAGAATACCTCAGTGGGGAAAAAAACAACATGGGGCTTAGAACAGGAGATAGTTTGGGAACGTATGTGGTGGTTTGTGAGGTCAAGGTCCCTTGACTGTTTTTATATGAGATTGCAGAGTGGACTGGGAGTCCTTGTTGCCTTTAGATGAACTGATGTGCCAAGGTAAACTGGCCTCTAAGCCCTGCAACATTAACACAGGATCAGTTCTACTGTGTGGCCGCGTCGTCGTCATAGCACAGAGCTGAGGTAATTCCCGCCTGCTGACTTTCAAAGAGTTGCCCTCTACTGTTGGTCTAAGTCTATTTGACTGAAGGAACATTTCAGCTGAATGTGTTAGTGTCATTCACACACCCACCGGATTTTATTCCCATTTGTAAATGAAGTTTTGTTTGAGACTGATTAAGATTAATTTTTATCTTTAGGGGGGAAAAAATGAGCCTTAAAGAAAAGCTTTAATGAAGAAGAAGTGTTGGGCCTGGATCTCTGACACATCCCTTCCAGACATTATGAAGAAACACCCTGGTAATAGAACACAGCCTCACCAAGTCCATGCTGTGGGATTCCCCAAATTGATGAATCTGATGAAAACAGCAGTGTCCAAATCTAAGAATGGTGCAAGATCTCTGATTTATTCCTCCCTGGATCTCTGATTTATTCCTCCCAGAAGGTATGAAGAACCAGCCCACCAGCCCACTTGCTGGATCTGATAAAATCAGTGACGTACATATCCAAGAATGGTGCTGGGTTTTTGATGGGTTTTTTGATTCTTTTAAGTATACACAAAAACACACAATAACACAGCAAATCTTTACCATAACCTCTGTGTAAAATACCATAAGAATGACCTGTGCCATTGAACTATGCCCTGATTCGGGCTTGAAAAAGAAGTGAATGGGTAAGTGATCATGTCCAGAAGATAAATGGAGAGGAAACACATATGACTGCTGTTTGTATAACTCAGGAAAGTAAAAATAAGAACAGGCATTCACTGAATCACAGAACTGTGTTGGAAGTATAACAAAGGAAGCTATTGCTGTACAATGGATAAGAATTTGTCTGGGAATAGAGCTTAAGTGTAAATTTATTCCATCTTGGCATCAGGAAGATGGAAGCCTGTGTAGAACAGGTGACGAATGCAGGAAGGTGGAAAAAGACGCAAGAGAAGAGGAAAAAACAAGACCCCGACTCCTCCGCCAGGAAGCGCTTCAGAGGTTCTGCAAGGCCAGTGGCTTTAACAGTCCAGACAGGATTCACCATGCACACACACACGTTCCGAGAGACACACAAGTATCTCACAAATCTCAGCCGGCTATGCAGTCAGCGATGAGAAATATGTGTGAGGGGAAAGCATAGCTGACCTCTGTCTGACCCTGAACGGCCTCTGGGAACTGCAAGCCTCTGCACTGTCTGCTCCAGACACAATGAGCCAACAAGTGCATTACTCAGACAAGCACGGGAACAGGGGACATGCAAGGGAAATCCATGACCTGGCACCAGGACAAGTGAAAATGTTTCTGTGATTTGCGAACAAGCGTCTGACAAACTAGATCCAGACACCCACACAGCTTCACGACCTACACCGAGAACTTGGGGTTAAAATATAAATGCCGACAAGCCAGAGATGCTTACTTGAAAGCAAGATGTACAAGATTAACTTGTCTCTCATTTGGCTACCATGTCATTCATAAAGCTAAATCAAAGGGTGCTCTGTATGCTGTGGAAATTCGGAGATGATCTGTAAACAGTGGATCTCCAGCAGACACATCACATCTTTAATTAGACATGTGAGGGAGGCTGAAGATGCAGGGGTGAACTAGCCTCAAGCTCAAAGGCATTCTAATCAGGGATTCCTCGTCTGCTAGGGAAAGCCTATATGGTGCCAGAGCTCAAGTAGAGAACCCCATAATACCCAAGAAGCACATAAATCTTCCAGCCGTGCAGGCCTCCACCAGATGGATAGAGGCAACGAAAGAGATAAACATGGACAAGAGGTAAGCGGGGCTATTTATAAAGGCAGCCGCCAGAGAGCATGGCTTCCACTTAGACTGACACACCCTGGCCATGTAAAAACACACATGCAGGCAAATATCCAAAGCAGCAAGAGGAGGTTGCACCTTCCAAGAAACGTTGCTATTATTCCACGAAGCAACCTTACTGACTTTGCAAAAAAAGAAAAACCTTCATCTCAGAGTCAGGAGTATAGGCATAAATCTGTACAGCCAAAGCCAGATGAGGCAGAGCTTTGCCTGGAAGCAGAGAGCACAAGTGGGGTTATCGTGGGGAGTTTCCCTTAGCCAGGAACTCTTCCACTTGGCTGGAAAAAACATTGTTCCACTTCATGGGAATAAAAGTCCTTAAATGGGGTGAAGAGAGCACTGGTACTGTATTAGACCCGTCTATGACACTGTATTGTGACGTGTCTATCCCCAACCACAAATTCCAGCTCCTCCTGGGGGATGCCCAGATGATCCCAAAACAACGGTGAAATACAATCTCTCTGGCAGGTCCTGGATCTACCATGGGGTTTCTGACCATTTGGGAGCCATGCGCATGAGTGGGGGCATCTTTGTTCGGATTGGGAATAGTAGTTTTATGTGTCGAATGTGGTTGGTGTGGTACATCATGGGCTCCCATGTGAGTGACCTGGGTTCAATTCCTGGTTTGGGCAACCAGCCTGTGCTACACCACTAAGGGTCCTTTGGCCTGTGCTACACCACTAAGGGTCCTTGGGCCTGTGCTACACCACTAAGGGTCCTTGGGGCTGTGCTACACCACTAAGGGTCCTTGGGCCTGTGCTACACCAATAAGGGTCCATTTGGAAGCCATGAGCTAAGCAGGGGTAAGACTCCTAACACTATGTTGTCCCACCTGTAATACCAGTAACCTGAAAGTCACTCTGGATACGAGCATCTGCCTGTAAATGTACCCTGATGCTCTTCTGGATAGTCAAGCTTTCCTCCAAAAAACCCCCTCAGTTCTCATTTTTGATGTTATTCTTTGTAGAAAATGTCTGTCCAGGGTTCTGATATCTATATGTCCCTCTGGTCCTAAACATAAACATACTGACCTGCAGAGCTAAGCCTCCCATTGTGCCAAGGTCATTGTTAAAAACCAGGAAGTGGGATTAGTAAACAAAGACAGCCTGGATTTGATAGCATGGACCGAGAGGGCCTGGTCTCAAAAAGCCACTGAGCTCTCCAGTCTCACTGATTCTTATCAGGGATGTGCACTTTGCCATCGGGGTGTAAAATCATCAGAGAATTCCCTGGGAGTCTGTCATGTGAAGGCACTTTTCGCTACACATTCTCTAAGCTTCATCCATACAATCCAGTTCTTCACAGTCCAGTTGTCACACTCATTCCTGAACGTCTGGGACCTTTTCTGGCAACGTCTATCTAGGCTTGGGTCACTCCCCAGCACACAAACTGAGAGTCGGATTTAATATTTAATTAGCGCGATTAAAAACATGTGTCGACAGCCTTGCTGTCAACGCACTTTTGCTTTACGGTTGTTCTGGAACGGGGTGTGTTGTGGGGGTACCTGGAAATGTAGCTAATTTCCATGCTTCAATATTTTGAATGGAGCGAGTTCCTGTTTTTACAAGGTAACGAAGGGCACTACTTATGTCTGTACACAAGGACGGATATATTTCTGTCCGTCCACTAGGAAATAAGAAGCGGGAAGCAGAGATGCCGTGGGAGGAGAGAAAAAGAGAGAGAAAGAGAGAGAGAGAACATTGAGTATTTTTTCCTCCAATGAAACCACACGTCCTCCCAATTTTGTGGTTCGTTTCACAAATGACCTTCGACCTTTTGGAAGCTGCCAAATGTGTCTTGGCATACAGTAAAACCATGCACCGTACATCTGGAGAAACACACAATGCACACACACAAATTCGAGATTTCGCCGGAGGCAAAAAAACAGGACGACTGCATAAAGGACCTAGAGCTGTGAAGAGGCTGAGCGGCACACAGGGCGACCCTGGCGAGCCCTCTCATGTTCTCCAACCTGTGTTCTTGCTTATAACAACTGACAGCATACAACTAGGCCCTCTCAGCTGCTGACCTCAATCCTGACCTCTATTTAACACACAACAAGCAGGAGTAGAGCGGTACATCCAGTCTGTCAGCGCTGTTCTGTTGGGATATTGTTCACTAGACAGATAGACAAGAATTTATAAAAAAAAAAAAAAAAATAGTGTATGAGTGGGAAAGAATGCAGGAGAGAAAAGGATGGAAAGCACATATGTTAGTCATTGTACAGGGTCGATCCCATGTGCAGTGGGCTACAGAGCGCACTTAACAGGCCGGCTCTGGAAAAGTATATTTTACAATTCATTGCTTCCTTCTCGCAAAATTAAAGGCCTCTTGTTAAAAACAGGACTTGTCAAACGAAAGCAGCTTTTATTACTGAGCAAACTCGCGGCCTCTTTCTAGAGCCCACTTCCCAATCAGCTTGTTTTGTTTTCGTAAAAGGATACGGCTCGCTCCGGGCCCTTCGTGTACATGTATGTGTGTGTGTGTGTGGAGGAGGGGGGATATATGTGCATGTGTAAATGTGTTAGGGCTCTCTTCAGCAGCAGTGCACCTTGGTGCATAATCAGGTCCGTTCCACTGAAAAGAATACAGTGAGAGTGGAAGTGTGAGGTTCAGTTTCTCACGGCTGGACATTAAACTGTTCCACATTCGGAAAAGACGAGTTCAGGTTCAAATGAGCAGGAAAACCTTGAGGTGTTTGTATTTAGTCAATGAATGAATATCACCATTATTACACAAAGGAAACACCAAATATTTTATTCATATCCTTTAAAAAAATTCCTACAGACTATAAATGCATTCGTGTTTAAAATGCACATTGGTTTAACACTTTTACAGTAAAACAAGTACATTAAAGTGCCAGAAAACCTGGTACACCAGTCTAATATTTGGTATAGTCTAACTTGTGGAAATACTCAGTAGGCAATGAACACCATACTTTCTACAATTCTGTTGTAGTCTGAGGTGTAGGATTTCTGTGTTCCACAGCACATTACATGGCATCCCAGATGTGTTGGATAACATTAAGATCTGGTGACCCAAGTTGGAATTAGGCCATTAGAGCGCCACCATCAGCATACAAATTTTGCACGGACTAATTTTTCTAGTTTTTCTGGTACTTCTGTGTATTTCCCACTTCATTCTTCAGCATCTAATGTTAATATTACTGTCAGTATCATCTTGTAGCACAAACCAACAGATCAGTACCATAATTACAAAACACAACACAAACATTTGAATATAAACAGTCGAGTGTTTCAGAGTGGAGTTTCTTTTAAAGAGGTGCAGACTGGTAGAAGTGCACATGTAAATTAAAACAACCCTTGTCCACCAGAAGCAACCTTATTATTATCACAAAATATGATCTTATTTAGTTCAGCAGCATGTAAATTATTATCCATTGACAATAATTCGATTTTAAAATCTAACTGGACCACATTTGGCCCGTGAGCTGTTTGTTACCTCCATCTGGTTTATATCTAAAACACTATTTCAAGAATGAAAAAGAGATACTGACTTAGACATGGAGAGAGAGAGAGCAAGAGAGAAGAGAGAAAAAAGGCAGACACATGTGTCTGTTTCTAGGAGGAATGTTGATAACCATCACACGTTCATGCTCCCTGGAAACTGCACACTTTTAATGAGATTTTTATGGGACCCACAGACAGAGAAGGATGCCCAGGCCGAGCAAAAGCATCAGGCGCGCGTCCAGGCAAACATACGAACCCTGCTCCAGGACACCAGCAGGTTGTCGTCAACTCCGGCTTGATCGCTGCTACCATCGGTTTGCTATTTCAATGCTTCCATCTGATAGAACATTCCAGACTCATTACTGCAGTATAGTAAACATACAGGAAACCAGGTCTTATTCCACATTGATCTACAGCTGAGAGAGTCAAAACGCGGTCATAAATGCCCTACAAGGAAGTCGGCTACCTCTGAGGCACTACCAAGAGCTAAACAAGGAAAAAGTCCTGGGACTGAAACCAGGTCACTGTACTAGTGGACATCCGTGTTAGTGTTGGCTATGCCAAAGATAAATAGATTATATAAAGATATATAAATTACCAGCTACACTTTCAGTATTAAGAATCATCTACAACAGTTGGTGAACGGAGAACGTTATAAATTAAATAACACCTTTATGGTCCCAGGAAGAACAAATGATGTTTTGTGAGCAAATACAAAAAGTTACATTGTTTGTAGATTTTAAATAAATCAAGCAAATACTTTGGTGTCTTTTTTATCAATAAATGTGGGCAAGTAGGAAGCAATCTGACCATCACATTTTTCACATATGGAAGTGCATATACGCAGGGGCTCAGCAACCTTTGAGATTCNNNNGTAGGAAGCAATCTGACCATCACATTTTTCACATATGGAAGTGCATATACGCAGGGGCTCAGCAACCTTTGAGATTCTGAATCTTGTGACCAGAAAAGTCCATTAAACCATGGCAAACCGTCTGAAGATGAGAATACGTCCCGTTCCAATGGGACTTTCTTGGCAGGTTTGAATAATGCAAAAGCCTGAACATGACTGTTAAATGTATGGCAATATTGTCCTGGATTTTAAGTGTGAAAATCAATTACATGCACTAGCACATGCTCAAGGAGAAAGGGGCAAAAAAAACGATAAGCTGGGGCTGGGAGTATTTAGCAGACAGACACCCCAGTGGGAGATTCTCCTAAGGAGGAGTTCTGTGTACCTACAAATTCCCCAACCAAGACAGCAAGGTCATAAAATATGAGCCTTGGGTAGATACTTCCCCTTTTGGCATTTGCCTCCCGGTCTAGCATCTGTTTCAACGTAGGTTCTTGCTTACTCTCTCACTTCCCTATGACTCCCTGGAGAATCGTGGAGAGGATTAACAACTGGAGCAGATGATAGTTGTTATGATGATAGCCGCGAAATCTTCAGCTGATGTGTTGTACTGCTGTCCATCTTCTCACCAAGGGTCCAAAGGACATGTCTGATTGAATCAGATAACAAAGGTTAACAATATTGTATCTGCGCTGGTGGTTTCGGTGCCAGATCAGGCATCAGAACGCAAGCAAAACCCATGGAGCAGAGATCTTTGGTAATGGAGGACTTATTAGGTTTGGGCTGTTTGGGTTTGGCTGGGGTTCTGGGCAAGGTTTCACTACACCCTGGCTTTCAGCCCCAAGGACAGAGAGAAAGAACTGGTGGAAAACACCTGTGCTCTCACTGGAATAGTGGGGAAAGTGGAACCATGCAGATTTCTCTCTAGTTACAAGCAGACTTCTAAGCAGACATCAACCTGACCGGAGCTACATGCTGATTTATATGTATGGAAACACGTAGGGTGTCACTACCCCACCAATCCATCACAATGGCCATGTCCGCACTACGATGTATCGTCCTGAATTCACACCATTGAATTACTTTATGAGAACTGGTGCCTTGGCTCAGCTGGCGGTGTTGTAATTGCAGGTCGGTTAGTGTAGGTGTGTGTGTATGTGTGTCTGAGAGGGGGTAGAAACTGAAAGAAAGAAAGAAAAAAAAAAAAAAAAAAAAAAAAAAAAAAAAAGACACTGTCCCTTTTATCTCAGTTTCATCTACCTTTCATGTGTTTCACCCAAGGAGTGCAGCAGCTCATATCCAAAGCCACCGTTTGAAGCCTTTCAACTCCATTAGAGATGCTTCCTGCCTGTCCTGCACCCTGTTCGGTGGTTTCATCTCCCTAATTATCTTTATGTCAGTGTGTGTGTGTTGGGAAGGGAAATGTGTGAAATTCTTTTTTTTTTATTCATTCTCTCTCTGATGGGTTAGCTGGGGGTGGGGTGGTTTTTGAAGGGCATGTCCAAGCAAAAGAAAAAAACCACAAGGGCTTCATCTGAAGATCTGCATTACAGACAACTAATTAGGGATTAATCATTTCCGTTTTTGCTTTTTGTCTGAGGCTGGGGAGATGACGGAGGGCCGTTTCAAGCCGTCTGAGGTGTCCTGGTTCTCCTCAGTTCTTTATGAGTGGTGGGGGTGGTAGAGGAAGCTTTGTTGTTTTGGCACAGGTGGGATCCAAAGAGGAAGAGAATCAAAAGCTGTTTAGAGAGTTTGCACAGAGCTCTGTGGAAGATCCGGAGCGCTGCAGGATTGTTTGGCCTCCGCTGATTCTTCGATGTTTAGAATCGTAATCTAAACTTCACACAAGACGCCACACTTTTTTACCACACAAACACATAAAGGTGGGACGCAATTCTGACACTGTTGTCATAATAGTATAAAAAAAAAACAAGACTCTAGTTAATCACTAATCAGTACAACTGAGTATTGGTGAAGCTTGGCAAAGCACACCGGCAATAAGAATTGAGTGACACTGAAACATCGCTTGGCCACTAGTGTACATTTATCACACTTATATAATTCCAGGGAAATGAACAAGGAGATCTTGAAGCTAAGATACTGCCAGAAGTCAGCCATACAGTACCCCATATAAAACTTACCTACAAAACCACAAAACTCCTGAAAGTACACCTAAAATATTGAGAACAAGACAGTACATACAATACTCATACAAATACACTACTTAGAGCTCATTTATGTGCATTATGTTGCTGCTTAAAGACAGCAAGTGACTGCTGTACTGACATTACTGCAAGTAATGTGCTTAGTGATCGTGAGTAGGAAGCCCAGTGCCACCAAGACCATCCATGACTGGGAGCCAAAAACAAAATTGGCCATGCAGACTGGGTAGGAGATATTGTATACCACTGCAGATAGTTCAATGGTTAAGATGTTGGAGTAGGTCATGAGTTCAAATCCTAGCACCATCGAGCTGCCACTGCGGAGCCCTAGAGCAAGGTCCTTATCCCTCAACTGC
>JAOVVF010000022.1:14415233-14441362 GCA_028565595.1 Duopalatinus emarginatus | reverse complement strand
ACACACACACACACACACTCACACACACACACACACACACACACACACACACACACACACACACACACACACACACGGCTATACGATGTGCTCGAGTTGGGAACATGAAGGTGGAACAGGAAATGAGAGGGAGCGAGAGAGAAAGCTTATGATACGTGTCATTAGTGAGTAGCTGGCTTGGTTTACTGATTCTATCTGGGCCTGGATCCATGACTCATTCACTCTCTCTCGCACACACACACACACACACACACACACACACACACACACACACACACACACACCATACAGGGAATGAGTGGTAGCTATAAAAACCAAACTTTCTCTTGTAGAGATACCTTCCCTCAGTCACCATCTAAACTACTATGTTTACACTCCGACGCTGCGGCTTTCCAACCGTTCCTTTTCAAGAACCATGTTTCATTCTGATCCGCTAGTTTCGACTGCTTGCTCGCTATTCCCCTCGTCCTGAATGAGAAAACATGTCCAGAAATAGTGACGGAAAGGAGCGCGCTACCTTTAAAGAGTGAGTCTGGGTGTTTGTTGTGCGGTTGCGTTATAAAAAGGATTCCCTGGTAATTGGCTGTAATTTGCTGGTAATTGTCATCGCCTGCATTAGCTCACACATGTGGCATGCAACAGAGCAGAGGTATATAAATATAGCAGGCCATGTATGTATATATGGAATGGCTCTAAAAGTAGCACGCCCGTTCAGATGAGGACACTTCAGATGTCGGCTTATGGAGCTCAGCTGCAAATTACAGCCCTGGCATGGACGAGCGTTTTTTTGTGTTTTGCGCATGCCACCTGTCACTGCGGAGCACGTTTACCAGGGAAGGGACGTAAATTAAATGTCCGTCTGTCAGTCTGTTGATCAGTGAATCTGTCAGTTACTCTTTCTCTCTGTCTGAATGTTGGTTGATCCCCTGTCAGTCTGTGTACCTGTCTATCAGTTGGCCAATCTAAATGTCTGTTTAACCCCCCCAAATGCTCCCTGGACACTGGGAGTCTCCACTCCAGGCAAGTGTGTTCACTGCCCCCTAGTGTTTACTAGTGTGTGTGTTTTACTGCAAGGATGGGTTAAATGTGGAGATCTGTAGGCAAATGTTAAATGTAGGCAAATCTGCTTGTGTCTGACTCTCTGTCTATTGGTCAGACTGTCAGTTTGATACTTATTTGGTCTGTCAGTTTGTCTGTGTGTGTGTGTCAGTCTTTTGAAGGGGGGGTCAGGTATCCTGCTTAAGAGCAGTTCAGTTGAGTCTGTTCAGTTGTAGGGATCAAACCAAGGACCTTCTGGTCCCAAGGCTGCCCTATATGTACCTTGTGTTGGTCTGTATGCATGTCAGTGTGTCTATCAGTCTGTTTGTAGGTTTGTAGTGTTGATGGCAATCCCATAATGCAGTTAACCAGCTAATACAAGGTTCTTTTCTGGTGGTCTGAATGAGGAATTAAATATATACATCATTAAATTTTTCACTCAGTGCCACGGAATGCAGTGGGTTTAATAAAATATCAGGATGAAAAATTAAACAGTACAGAATGTTAACTCAGCTCAAGCCTCAACCGCATAAACTTCCTTTTCTGAAAGCGGAAAATACAAAAAGAAAACACAAACGCTTTCTCGCTCTGATCTGTCAGCACTCAATGGACCACTTCTTGTGCTTGTTTATGGAATGGACCAAGTCAGTGACACGCGCACACGCGCACACGCGCACACGCACACTCACAAAACCCTGATACTGGTCCTGAAGATATCAAACAATTGGTCGGCTTTCAGCAGCGTCAGCCAACATGGGCAGTGTTTACACTTTGGGGCCTCTGAGGTCAAGGGCGCTGCCCAAAATAGGGTACTTAGGGGAGAGAGTGACAGTGTGTGGGTGTTCTTTAACTACAGGCACATGAAAGGTAGCAATAGTGCAGTGTTTGCTATAACTGTCAAATTACACTGTATCTGTGCACCGTACAGCTGCAGTAGCACAGCTTATAGCAATACGATCTGGTCTGTATTTGTGCACTTATAACAATTTATACACTGTAGTAGAAGTTCATGTGTTACAAGTAGGAAAAATGGGAAAGCTTAGGGATCTGAGTGACAGAGGCCGGTGTGATGTCTAGACATCTGGGTCAGATCATCTCCAGGTCCTGAGTATTGTTTACAACATTCAGTGGTTAGTACGTACCAAAAGTGGCGCAGAAGATCCAGAGAAGGATCTTTCGCTAATGTCTTGGTGCCAAATACCACACAACACCCCCACCACGTCTTGTGGAGTCCATGCCTTGATGAGTCAGAACTGGTTTTAGCAGTGTTAATGTTATGGCTGATCGGTGGGTAGATACACTTTATATGACAGACACCCATTTCCGATAGGTTGGCTGGTGTGCATTAATTGCTCATATCAGGGCCTTAGTACTTGAATTACGGTGAAATGTTTGCATGTGTGTCCTCACCAGCTGTGGTGTATCCTGCAGCAGTGGCAGTAGCGTCGACTCCAGTATAGCGGTTTGGTCAGTTCCAAGTCCCTGCCAAAGAGAGACCAGAAGGATAAGCAGGTGTGTGGCGCTGCGTAACCTGGAGAAGGCCTGCACCAAACTTGCCCGATTCTCCTCCGCTGCATCTGCCAACGCTATCACCTGCACAGACAAAGAGAGAAAAAGAGATAGGAAAAATATCAGTCACTGCATCTCAGTTCACCTCGACATCATCATCAAGGTAACCTCCAAGTAAGTGCCTTATTCCAGATTTGAACAGGAGACTCCTGTGAGAGGTTATGAAAGGTGCAAGCACTGGTTTTAACCTCGTACACGCGGGGGAACGGAAGTTGTGTTGACAGGAAAGATTGCTGAGGTGAATGAGAGGAGGAAAAATAAGAAAGAGGCCACACTTTATGATAAAAGCCTTCCAATCTGTTCCATGCAGTAAAAATACAGAAATTGTCATCTGTGGGAGAACAGGCATTATTTATACAGTATACTTTTCACATACCGCACACATACACACACATAGATAGACACACACACAGATTCAGTGCTGCTGAAGTGACCTGTCACCTGTACGCCTAGGAGTTTTCACTCACGTTTAATCGTTCGCGAACCGCCGGGTCTCAGAGGGATGAAAACCAGGAAGCCGCCTTTGAAAGAGAAGCCCGCTAAAAGAGAGGAGTGTGTGGTGACAAAACGGGCTGTTGTGCCAAGGCAAACTGAGCCGTGGTGAAGGGGCTTTTGTGAGGGCCGGCGCAAGGCCTGATTGATGCCAGCTGAGGAGGAACAAAGGCACATTTAAGCCAGGACGGTGTGCGTGCGTGTGAGAGTGTACGTGTGTGTGTTTGTGTGTGGTGTGAGGGACTGGATCCAGGCCCGACTGTCCAGGAGAGGAGATTAGCAGACAGAGTGCAGCCTCGCATCCTGTTTCATACTGCAGAAAGGGAAAGTGAAACACTCCAGTTAAAGCGTTCACGCTCTCCAGAGATCTGACACTTGTGGGAAATCTTCTGCAGCCGAATTCAGGGTTGAAAACGGGAACGTTTTTAATCTTTGCACTGAAAACAAATGGCACATGAGCTGATACTGTGTCAATAAAAAGCTCTAAATATAATTAGCCTTTCGGGCAGAGCATTTGACTGAAGCATCCTGGTTCTAAGGTGGTCCACACACACACACACACACACACAGAGTTGCCATAGCCACTCGCTTACCCTCACATTTTGCAAAAATTACACAGCCTAAATATACCCGTCTATTTCCGACATAACATTTATGACCCAAAACAAACCGTGACCAGTAACCAGCACCGAGGACGAGCCAAACAAATCCATTATTCCTAAGAGATGAAGCCACAAGCTGAGAGGCAGAAATATCTCCCCAGCTGGGATAAACAGCCCTTATTTATTCGTTCGCTGTTTTTCTCCTGGGTGAGGGATGCTTTTGGTTTGCGGTCTTGCATGCACCTTGACAAGGGGGAAGTTGCTCATCCAAATGTGAGGCTTTGCCGCTGGCGCAAGGCTCTTACAACAATTTGGGAACATTTCGGCCGCTCTGTGGGTGAGATAAGCTGATGGAAAAGTACAGACAGAAACAGGGAGGAGAGAACTGAGGTGTGGGACTGTCTGTGGTGGGTTGAGAGCGGACTTTCCCTGAAGCACACTGTGGCAGGTTCATTTTAAGGTTTGCCCGCCGAACATGAATTATTGAATCGTAACGAGGTTTTATGAGACGCTGGAATGGATGGAGACCTAAAACAAGCTAGGCTTTTGTAGTGCTTTAACAATTAACAATGCACACCAGGACAACAGCGTACCTTTGAGACAGTGCACAAGGTGTCTGTGTTCTGTGTCTGCTGGCATGTAAATACACAAGGGTGACTAATATATGTACAAATCAGCCTTAACATTAACTCTACCTGCCAAAACAACCACCAAAAATAGCTCTGACCTGTAAAGGTATGGCCTCTACAAGACCTCTGAAGGTGAGCTGGGGTATCCACAACAGATCCTTCCAGAGGTTCTAGTCTTTACCCCTCATGGACATCAGTGAGCCTTGGACACTTATGACCCTTTCACTGGTTCACAGGTGGTCCTTCCATGGACTACTCTGGTAGGTATTAACCGCCGTATGCCAGGATAACCTACAAGACCAGTACCCAAGGCTCACTGATGTGCATTGAGCTTGCCTGTCTGGTGGCAGAAGGATCTACTGCTAACATTCAAAGGTCTTGTGAAGTGTTCAGTGTGTTTTGCCAGGTGTGTGTGTGTATACATAGACTGGTGGAGGTAGTTGGCATTCCATTGGGACCCCAAATGTCTCTGACAGGTGAACCTTATGTGAGCCTCATTTCTGACGAGTTACACTCAGACTCCTATTACCAGCATATACTAAGCTGGTTGTGGGCTTAGATCCATACCACTCACTGTGTCTGACTTTCCTCTAAGTACACATCACATCAGGGAGTAATTTAGAGAACAGATTCAGAGAGACCGAGCCAACAGGACAGACAGATGCCGTCTAGATCGATTGCTAGACAGGCGGCTAGATAGCTAAAGAGGCTGCTATAAAAACAGATGTACAGACAAACATGATGAATCGCAGATACAGGATATGAATTATACACTGTCAAGCTTAAACTCAAGGAAGAGAAAATAACCTGCCCAATGGAGGGTAAGCCAAGGCTGAACTTTTCAAGGATGTAGCCTGGGTTCGGATCCAAGTAAGCAGAGTACAGTTGCTTTTGCTTATACAAGCAGCAGTTTGAGTAAGAATGTGTGCTGACATATTTCTGCAAGTATAAAGTGTGTGTGGGAAAAGGGAAACAGCTCCCTAGGGAGAGAGACAGAGAGATCCGCATCATACCAACAAATAATCCTAGACAGTAACTGCTTTTGTGTTCCGTCACGGTGCGGAGATAGCGCGCGGCTCGATAGCTCTCGGTCGTTTGGCCCGGACAATGCTTGTTTATAAACCGTGTCTTTGGAGCGCGGAGTCAGGGAGGCTCAAGAAAGACTTGCGCGTGTGATAGCATCTGGCAACCCACACAGGCAACCTGAGCTCGGCTTATCGGCTGCCGTGGAAGGCTCCAAACCACACGGCCTGATAAAGCCAGAGCTCTTTGTTTTTTCTCCCCTGATTTTTGCTAATCCTCCTGCTCCTCTGTGAGGCTGACACTCTGATCCGGCTACAGCAGAGGCTCAACCTGAACATCGATGTTCTTTCAGCAAGTCTGGTCTTTTTTTTTTCGAAAATCAAGTAACTCTCAACAAGTAATACAAAAATGATTAGGTTGTGAACTAAAAGAGAAAACGAAATTCCTTGTTCTGATTATGTAACAGTTTTTTTCTGTGTCTGTCATTCCAGATTTTAAGTCCTGTCTATAGTTTGGGCTCCTGAACCTCACCTTTAACTGGGAAAACAAATCCAGACCGTTAAGCAAACTTGGCATTTAATAGGTTTTAAATAAAAAAAAAAGTAAGTAATTAAATAAGTAAGTAAGTTGGGGCTCCTGAGTGGTGCAACAGAAAAGCATTTGCCCCATCATCCGGATTTTGCAAGTTCCGATCCCAGCCATCTGTAACCAGGAGTCCAGAAAGCAGAACTGGCTGTGCTTTCAAAGGGGACAAGCGGGATGGCCTGCTCTCTCTTGCCTGTCAATCATATCAACACTACCTGATTGTGAGCATCTGTTACATCATGTATACTGAAGTGGGTGGGAGCACTTTCAACTGAGAGTGTTACACAGCCCCCTGACATCTGAGCAAGCAGCTGGAAGGAAGCAGTAGTTGTCTGCATGTGATGTGATAGCCTTCGCCCTCCCTGGTTGGTGGCGTATGATAGAGGAAAGATGTTGAATGGGTGGGAATTGGACAGGTCTATATTAGGGAAAAATAAAGAATAAGTAAATAAATAAATAAACACTTGTTTAATATAAATGAAAAATGATGTCTATATTAACAGTTTTTGAGTCTTCACTGTTTTTCAGAACCCTGTAACCATTAAATGTCCCAATACACCAAGATAGCTGTGTCCCCATGCTGCGTTCTGATGGAAACGTATCTCTGGAAATGAATGCGTGTGCCGCCAGACCTGCAGAGATAGGCTGCTGAAGGTTTGTGTACGTTCATTTGTACTTCAGTCAAGCTTCCAGATTTAGACGTTGAGAGGCAGAGAGGAGGCCTTTCATTAGAGCAGCTTTCTCTACTCATTTTAGCAGACGCTTGCTCCCGCTCTGTAATCACAAGCCCAAACTCACCTCCCATGCTGCAGCCAGGCCACCTCCACACAGTGACCCTGCTCACACTGCACACACTAAAAACAGCCATCCTATCTCGATTGCACCATTACTATCATCATTTCAAAAATAAGTTAGTCAAGCTACATATGAAACCAGGGATTGGAGTTGTGACAAAAACGTCTTATCAATGTCATGTCTGAAATACACAAACTAGCACCAAGAACCATATAATGGTCAAAGTCACCGAGATCCCATTTTCCCCCATTCTAATGTTTGATGTGAACCTTACCTGAGGTTGAATTCATGCACTGCACTGCTGTCACATGACTGGCTGAATGAATATATGCATGAGCGAGCATTTATACAAGCTTTCCTAATAAAGCACTCCGTGACTGAACATCATTTGGACCTACAAACAACTTCCAGGTAATAATCACATCCTAATACTAACACTATTACACTGAAGTGTCAGAAAACTGGTATGACAAACCTATGCAGACCACACAGCATGTCAATGGTTGCATCCACCAGTCTGTATATTAACTGATAAACATCTATGGAAGCTTCTAGAGCTGCAGGCTTTAGGAGCCGACACCCAAGTCGAGTCCACATGATGAATGCATGACACAGAGCTATGCGCCGTGCCGTACCTGACCTCGGCAACACTGCTACTGGAGACTTGCTGACGGAAAACAAGTAGCCTGGTCTGGCGAGTTGCGCTTCCAACTGTTTCAGGCAGAAGGAAGGATCTGTGATTGAAGGAAACCCCATGAAGCTATGGATCCCGCATGTCAAGAATGTGGCCTAAACAAACCCCATGATCCTGCATGCCAACAGGGGACTGCTGGTGGCTCCATAATGGTATGGGGTTTGTTTAAGCAACATTCTGTGGGAACCCTAGTTTGTTTAAAAGCATCTCTGCAGATCTATATTAGACTGGTATTAAACCTAGACCTAGTACTAGACTGACATACTAGTTTTTCTAGCACTTGAGTGTACTAGTACTAATATTTAATTCTAATACTGATACTACTGCTAATAATAATACTAATGCTAAGCATTGAATACATTCATTACGGAATAAACTATAAACTATAACATCTACTTTCAAAAGCATTACAGTCAAAATAAAGAATACCCCCCCACCTCCCCAAACACACACACACACACACACACACCAAAGCATGCCCAAAATCCGAAATGCACAAACATGAACACAAGACAAAACCTCAGCTGAGACGCCACTGTGTGTATCTACAGAAGATAAAACTCTCTTGTCTGACTGAGTCCTTAAGACAACACAACATTAAAGAAGCAAATAGTTAGTTTTGTTTTCGTTGGTCCAATCTTTGAGTGAATCAAGTCAAAGCGTGTGTGCATGTGTGTTTATGTGTGTGTGTGCGCATGTGCCAGCGAGTCTGAAAAACAGAACGAAACCTTGCCAGGTGTGCAACTGTGGCATCTCTATATACAAAAGGACACACAATCGCCCAATCTGAAAGAAGACACTAGTGCACCGCCCTGTCTAAGGGGCCAAATCCGACCTTATTTTCACCAGAGTTCTTTAGTTCAGGCAAGAGCTAATTCACCTAATTCACTCTCCATCTATTTTTTTCCCCCTCTCCATTTTCTGCCTTATGCCAGCCCCTTTTCTTGAAAGCAGACCCTCGTGACATTCCATTGCCCTCTGAGAGCCCCTTAAACTGCCCGCTCTTTAGGGGCACGTAACAGATCTGACATGTTTTTTAACTCTCATCGGGGTGAATTTATGCGGATATATGTGCGACATAAAGCCGCTAATGGACGTGTGACGGGCAGGCGGGCTCTGCACTTGGGCTGGGAAAGTGGAAAGCTTGGGGAAAAACCTGCCACATGACTAATATAAAATAAGCCTGAAAAGACAGAGAGTCATTTGACTGCGGTTAAATGGCTCGAATTAATGTTAAAAGCTCAGAGCGCCTTTAAAATGTGCTCTCCGCTGTGGGCAGTTTGGGGCGAAGGCAAATGGAGGAGAATGGACTACACTGCTGGAGAAGTCTGACTGCTCATGGCAAGAAACAGAAAGATCTGATACAAACCGGACACGAATGTACCGAGCAAACAGTGCCAAAGAGAAAGAGAATCTTTGGTTAAAGGAAATGAAGAACCTGCTACAAACTATAGAAGTATGTTTGTGTGTGTTTAACCTTTAACAGCAGCTAAGGTCACATCTGGAATCTTTTGAGGCGATGCCGACAAGCTGGCGCGTGCTTGTTGCATGCATGATTGTGCCGTGTTGAATATCTCCTCTACACTCGTCTCTCTGTCTGTCTCTTTTTCTTTCTCCGTCCTCCCTCTGATGCAAATGCTAATGCTAATTGGCGGGGAGGGTGGGGGGTGGTGGCAGGGTGACAGTGGGCTGATTGTAGGCCACCAATTTTCGTGGTGCATGCTCCTGTTTGGCTCCATCATACTGTTTGCTTTTCTCTCAATGGCCTCCTTTGAACAGCTTCACTCATTCACTCTCTCTCTCACACACATTCTTCACACATATATATATATATATATATATAGAATTATAGAAATTACAGAAACAAGATAAATATCCAGTGAAGCCTGGCCTTTGCTATGCGGGGCCTCTGATTACAGAGCAAATTCATGTAATCGCATAAATATGCCATTGTTTCGCTAATCTGGGCAACGTAAAAGATGGACATGAAGTATGTGTTGACTTAGGGAAAGCAGGTTTGGGAAAGTTAGCCGTTATAAGCACAGAGCCAACTTACCTGTTGGGTTGTACTCGAAAAGGAAAGAAGAGACCTTCAGTGATCAACAAAATTTTTCCCCATGTATTTTCACCTGACTCATTTTATACCACCATTAAAAAAAACCATCAGTAAGAACATCAATATTAATGTCTTTATTAGATGACTGGAAATTTGGTCACTGCCTGGAAAATTGGTCATTCCCTGCTTTCCTAACCTGCAAAAGGTACACGTGCCAGGCTGGAACATACGCACATATTTATGCAGGTCAGCCATAAAGATGTGTAAATCTCCACCTTTTCCACTCCAGGAGAACCTCAAAACACAAATGCATACAGCCAAAGCAGCAGTCTTAAATCAAATGACAAGAATTTCCCTGTGAAAGCACAGCTCTCAGCAAGTGCTATATATCCTCTGTGCACTTCAACTCGCTTCTCTAAAACCAAAACTGTTGACGTACACATCCATGGGAGGATGTTTACCTTTCAGTCAGGATAAGTGTTGATGGGGATGACTGGGATTCCACCATTGTTGCAGTTTATTCATCTCTTTTTAAGCCAGAGCATCATCCTGGTCAGGGTCAAGTTGGATCTCTTGGGGTGAGAATAAGCCCTATTATGCATTCATGCAATTATACATTTATCCATCCATCGAGCTGCATCACTGCCTGGTTTAGGAATTGCACTGTCACGGATATTTACCCTGCACGCTGTATCCGCAATGCAACCAGCATTGTGGATGACCACACACCCCTCACAGAAATACACCCTAGACAGGATGCTTGTCCATCTCAGAATTCCATACATTCATGCAATTCAATATTATGCCATTCATTCAATTATTAATCTTCAGCAACCTCTTTATCCTGGACATGGCCAAAGTGGATCTGAAGTCTGTCCTGGGTGTGAGGCAGAAATTCCATCAGCTCATGTAACTCCATCTTCTGTACCTTTATTATATACAGGGTGAATGTGTATCTGGAGTCTATCCCAGGCCACTCCATCACAGAATTCCATATGCTTGTTGAATGCAATATTTATTAATATACTCATTCATTTAACCATTCTGTCCTGATCAGAGTTAGAGTGGATCCAGAGCCTAAGCTAGAAATACTATTCTGGAAACACTGGGCAAGACGTGGGCCACCAGGTTCTTGTTTATAAATGCTACAATTTACCATTTGTTAAGAGGACGTTCTCATGAGAACATCTGCAGCAAGCAACTGGTCCTGAACAAGCGCACAGAAGTGCACAGTCCCAATTAGCCATCATTCCATCATATCCTAGAATTCCAGGTGATTGTGAAAACATGTCGAGTTATGTCTTGAAACATTGTCCATCTTAAAACAAAGCCTATCTCTTGCTCTGTGGAGAAGATAGCGCAAGCTTTTAAGTCATATTTCAGCACAGGATCTAGAGTAGATGGTGGCTGGAGGAGGTGGGGGGGCACATTTAACATGCCAGAAAGACTCAAAAACTATTATTGTTTATTAGTTATTTTAAGGGTGACGACAGCACAAATGGGCGACACATCAGATTTGCCCATCTACAGTTGATTGTTCAGTCTCCCACCCATGAATATATAAAGTATGAATCAGGTGCCAGGCAAACCTTCGGGCCAGAAATATTACTGAGCAGTGAAACTGTTGTGTGTTTGTGGCAGTGAAGCATGTCCCTCAGCTCAACTGCTGCTCTAAATACCCAAGAGGTCCCGCAATAGAACCGTGAGGAACTTCTAGGACAAGCAGATACAATCAAGTTAGAAATTCTAGGTGGTCCGGCTGAGTGTGTGCCAAAAGGAGGAGAACAAGGAATAAGAAAACAAAGTAAAACAGGTGCATAGCATTGAAGTAATCGACTGAAATGTCAATGGTAAGAAGGAATGTGGTGACGGATGAATAAAGCATACCACCCTGTTCTGTGAGAGTGTTTTGAGGTTGAGTGTGGGCCTTTTTAATTACAATATAGGTAATCCTATTAGTATGGTGCTAGAGGCTCAGAGTCCCATACAAAAGAGCAGCAGGCAGAAGATATGCTCCATTTCTTAATACGATCCCGATTCTATGGCAACATGGCCACAATTGAGCTGGTTTAGCAGGGTGCTCCCAGTGGAGAATCAGCCATTGTAGCTACCAAATTCATCTTACTGAGACAAGATATTACATTACTCATATCATGCAGGCATTAATAGGTGGAGGGGGAAAAAAATAGCAAGAATAGATAGGAAAGCAAACGCGGTGTATGCTGCTGCTCCTCATGTACACACATGGCAGTGTTTTGTGATGCCAGCTATATACTTTCTGGTCGGACATGGTAAACTTTTCCAAAAGAGATTCCTACAGAAGTTCTTCCAGCATGCCTGCGCCTCAACCCCCCCCACCGAATCTGCCTCCCTTTGGGCAAACACCTGGACAGCCCTCACAAGGATATCACTGTGCCTGCGTGCTTCCAGGATCTAAAAAGTGGCACCGATAAGAGATGGGCCTAGGATTGTAAACACAGGCAGATTCATATACAAAGCTTCATATGATTGACTCAGGGGTGGTACTCCTTTACCTTCTTTTCTCCTTGTGTGACAAGTGACACAACAAAGTATTCAGAATGTGGTCAGGACAGCTGTTTTGCTCCTGCTTGGCACTGAATGCCATTTATCTCCATCACAGCCCCTTAGATGTATGTGTCAACTGTAGCTGCGTCGGAAATTTTCAGGAGTATCACATGTATCTCTTTTGATGAGCTTTGAGTGGTTGGAGCGAGTGCAGGACAGGTTCCCTCAGGCATTTCATGTGCTACACAAACACAGCTACTATCCGACAGACCCTCTTCTAAAACGGGGGCGTCACACAAGCATACACAAATCTCTGACCATCAAACATTAATGTCAGGTCTTAGGGAGACAGGGGGATCAGTGTTGGCCCTTGTTTGGGTGCTTTTAGCAACCGTTTAGGCCTGTTTAATGCCCCATTTGGGCCCAAATAAATCAAGCTTGTCAGGAGAGAGGCCTCTATTATGAGCCTTTGCCGAGGCCTGTCACTCACAGTGCAGCCTCTTACACCTTTCAGCTGCTAATTACAGGGAGGCAAACGGAACCTAACAGGCTTGTGCGGTAGCATGGCAAAGTCTTTCTAAGGCTCAAGTATGAGGCAAAATATTTGTGGGAATGGAGACTGCTGGGGATTCCCCCTCCCTAGACCTTTTCTTACTTGCTCTCAATTTTTTGACCCCTTCTCAAAACGAATGCCAAGCCCTTTTGTGGTTGACAGCAAAGCTAATGCAACACTGCCTGGGTCTTTTGGGCGAATGCTGACCCAAAATCCAAAATCAGAGCAGCCAGAACGACTTTATAAAAAGCAGACCTGATCAGGATGGCACAGGACCATCACCCACATCCTTTCATGAATAAAATATAAGGGGAGAGAGAGAGAGCAATGAGAAGGTGAAATCTTAACCATCCACAAACATGTGGAACATCATAGTGGCTGCACGGCACAAGCCACAGCTTGCTAATGTATGGTGATAGAGTCTCATCAAAAATGCATGAGTGACGCGAACTTCAGGTTTGGTTTAAAGCCGAAAGAGAACACGGTTAATGACGTGTGTTCTAGACGACCCGCTGCCTGCAACGTCAAATGCTGCAAATCAGAGTTTTCTTTACTGTGTGGATTTTCTATAGAGCTGTTATTGCTCAAGCAATTTCTCTGAAGCTCCTCCTTTACTCCTATCTTCATGCACAGTTCAGTCCCAGCCATAATCTAACCCACTCAGTTCAGCCAATTAAGCCTTCAGTAGCATCTGAAAATAAAAGCCAGATGTCTTTCAACTAACTTTTTGCAGGCTGGCGAGGTTCCAATGGGGTCCCTGGTTTAAGCTATCTTTTATCCAGCAACAATTTATCATTGAACCAGATTACCCCAAAACAATCCCAAAGAGGGAACACACAACCTTCTTACAAGGAGGAACTAATCCACTCTGTAGTAATACATTACACAAGGACCTGCAGTCAGGACTCCACATACATATCAAAATATACGTGAAAAAGTCTGGAAATGTTGATATGAAATGGTGAATTTTTCTGATAACAGGAACTAACTTGATCCATGGAGTACAACATCTCTGTGTGTGTGTGTGTGTGTGTGTGTGTGTTGGGGGCAGGGGCTGGGGGGCATGTTTATATAACTTAAAAGATAGAAATATCAGAAAATTGTAACATTTGGCTGGGTAAAAAAAACAAAAGAGCCAAAAAGCTGCCTTTTCATTAATGAGGTTATGGTTACGGTTAGAGTCGGGCACAGCATTAATTATCCACATTAATCATAATGTATACAGAAGATCTCCACAATGATAGCAACATACTAGTGTGTATGTGTGTGTGTCTGTGTGTATGTGTGTTTGCAATTGAAAAGAGCTGAATTATTCATTTAGAGTGCACATCACTTTCCCGAGCCATCAATAAACTCCTGGTCTGACGGTGTGTGTATACATTACATTATAGTGTGTATAGGGTGTCACCATTTCCCGCATGCCGTCCACAAGACAAGCACCGGGAGAAGAGACAGGAAGAGGAATGATTGAGCAAGAGGCATACATGCACGCGCACACGCACGCACGCACACACACACAATATGTCTTTCTACTGTATACTGTACGTGTTACACATAACATTCATTTCATTCCAATTGGTTTCAAGTAATTGATGCAAAAAGAAATTATTGAGAAATTAAGAAATTATGAAATGATCAGAAACACAAACATTTCCATCGGATGTGTTAAAGAATTCCAAAATGCTTTGACCAAAAGGACACTTAGCATGGACTAACCAAATTTTCCAAGCTTTTTTTTTCTTACCATAATGAGAAACATCAACATTGTGTAACACCTCCTAAACACGGACATTCTGAGCTGTCAAAACATTTTTTTTTATTTACAAAACTCTGAGCAGCCCAAGAGGTGGCGGTTATTTGAAATCTATTTGGTTAAAGACATGACAGTGTTTGAATGGTGCAAGGCTTCAGTCTGGAAAACCCTTCAGGTCTGTAATTACATCCGCACAAAGAAGTCACTATAGAGTGCTCAGTGCTGAACCTTTGTACTACACTTGACTAGAAGCTTTTGTCTGAACCATCACTGATGCTCTGATGAAGCTCATTTAGCTCATCCAGTTTCGCTATGCTACGGCAAGCTGACAGTGGCGTACCTTCCTGTGACCTGCGCACTTTTAAACACGCACATGCACACACACACAATTAATCCCAATCTTCCTAATGCAAATAGGTGCTCATTGACAGGGAGTAGCCCTGCGTTACTGCAGTAAACAGTTCTTTCAGAGGACCATCACTTTGTAATCACATAAACGCACACGGCCTCACAAAGCACTAATCAGTTTTATGACGGGACACGGAAGAAAAAAAGAACAAGTACAAATACACAGAGCGTATACAAAGCAGAGCTACCATATGTGCCTACTGAATGTTAGTCATGAGTGAAAGGTTGAGGTATTAGCTGTGAAGCTAATGTAACATCAAGAGACCCATTAGAGAGACGTCATAAATCTGTGCGCATTCAGAGCAAGGCTGTGGGTGTGTATGTGAGTGTGTGTGATCGTTTTGTATATAAGTCAGGTCTCTAAATTCAAATGTCCCTGGAGCACTTATGTCCCCAAACTCATGTGTGATCTAGTCCCTGAAGTCTCATATTTCCGTAAATGTGTGTGTGATTTTGTCTTTAAATCTTCATGCTGTACTACGGAGAGGCAGGGCATGTTTTTATACCTTGGTGGGGACCAAAAAAAAACAGATAATATTTTAACATGTAGTGGAATTCGACTCGTCCCCATAAAGAATGTAGGTATATTTGAGTGGATATTAAAAAAAAATAAAATAAATAAATAAAAAAGGGCCCCAACTAGTCGCCTTTTCATTACAGAGGTTAAGTTTAGAATAATTAGCAATAATTAGCTACATTAATAAATATATCAGGAAGGTCCTCAAAAGAATAGCATGACAAAAGTGTGTGTGTGTGTGTGTGTGTGTGTGTGTGTGTGTGTGTATGTGTACATGTAATATTTAATCTTGGTGGGACTAGTAAAAACTCCTTTATACAATAGAATAGCTGTCAAATCTTACATTATATATTATAATACATGATGATGATGATTATTATTATTATTATTATTATTATAATATTTGTTTTAATTTATTTTATCAAATTTTATTATATTAAATTTACTGGTGTATTTCACTGTGGGTATACCATTAATCATCTGCATTAAAAATTATCTCAATAAAAGTTCCTCAGAATGACAGTAAGACATAGTGTGTGTGTGTGTGTGTGTGTGTGTGTGGGCTGACCTGACGGTAAGTGCCCTCCATGAGTGTGTCGAGGTTCTGTAACGGGGCTGGGGTCTTGTCTTTAAAGCGTGTGAGCAGTCGCCTTTGGATGGCTCGGAACTGGACGGCTCGCTCTGAAAGCAGGTCCTGATACTTCTGTGCGTTCACTCGGAGCTGCGGCGTGCACAAACACAAATATAGTGCATATGTTTCAGCATGTGTGTATGTATGGGAATAATTTCTCAGACTATTAAGAAAACCCACTGCTAAGTGTGTTTATCATCGGTCTGGGTAAATCCATTCTGACTGAGCTGTTTACATGTATCCTAACCTCGGAGAGCTGTTTAAAATTCTCTGTTTAGGTAGAAGCATGTGTAAACTGATCTAGAAATATTCACAAGCAATATTTAATGTCTTCTTTATTATTGTCAACTGAATTTATGGCCCAAAATGTTAGTTATATGTCTGTCCACCCTCACATTATAAATGTGTAACATGAGCTTTGTTTCTTCAGGAATAATTTCTCATACCCACCACATCGATCAGGCAATTTTCTGTGGTTGAACTGCGGCTGGTTATTAAACTTCAGATAGTTCGGATAGACCTAGCATTCAGTTTGGATTCATATGCCTTATTCCATTCAGGTTTATTTATGTTTTTTTTTATTATTATTATTTCAACAAAGCTACTGAGTAGATTATTATATTGTATGTTAATATTAATACCATGACCTTAGTTCTAGATGTATATTATTTCTACTGTACACCAAAATGCTTGGTTAGAATAGTTAGCAAGTATTGTTACATTTTTTATAACAACACAGCTTGGACAATAAATCTGTCAGGTATGTTTCAGTTTCTGTGTGGTATCTTTGCTGTACCAACAAATTGTGCAAAAAAAACCTTGTGGCTCGAGGTTGGGAAGGCAGCCTTGTTACTGGAAGGTTCGATCCCTGTATCAACAATACATGACTGAAGTGCTATTGAGCAGGGGACCTAACCCCCAACTGCTCCCCATTAACCGTGAACAGGGTTGCCCGCGGTACTGGGCAACAGTGTTTGCTGCCTCCTAGTGTGTGTGTTCGCTAGTGTGTGTTTCACTGCATGAATAGGTTAAATTCTGCATGGAACTAAGTTAAATTTCTCTATGTGCAAGCACAATAGGTCAGTCGCTTCACTTTCACTTTTTACTGCAGTTTAGTTGTCTTTAATAAAAACCTCAGACTTTTTTGCTCCTCATTTACTCTATGCTGTCATTTGCATCTCACCTCAAAATGGCGATCCACAATCTCAAAGTATTCAGCTAGTGGGATCGGGCCGGAAAAGCTGTTGCGGAAATCTTTGACTCCGAGCTTGGCAAAATGCAGCTCGAAACGCTGCACCAATTCCTTGGCAACAAGCCAGATATCCTCAAAGCTTTCGCTCTGGATCCTGTAACGCTCTGTAGGAGGGCCATGCAAACACACACACACACACACACACACACACACAAAGCAGTGCTATCATCCTTTTCCCAGCTCTTCACAACACCTGTAATTAACCCCTGCCAACGTAAGGTAGATCACAGGACTCTTTCTCCTGATGGATGTGTGTGTAAGTGTGTGTGTATGCGTCACTTACGGGATGTTTTGGAGGCCAGGACGGTGACCCGAGAGCCAGCGATAAACTGGAAGGCCAGGGCGTTACCCTCCTTATCCTCAGCCTTCCCTGGAAAGTCTTTATTAAAAGAAGTAGGGGAAAAAGTGAGTAATGAATAAAAAGCAGCAAAGAAAACATGCCAAAAAAAGAGAAAACTTTGTCTTTGGTAAGATTTTTCCTTGCTTGTTGCTACACCTCTCTGTTTCATACACACCCAGTACTCAGACTGTCCTACTGTGTGGCAGGAGGGATGTCAGACAGAGATAGACACTTATCTCCCTACAGGACGCCAGTCAAGGTGAAGTGAGCACAGTGACGGTGCTCCTTATCTGCCCTCCTGCTTTCGGCCCCTGCTTTTATCTCAGAGTCCACGCGGCCCCCTGTCTGCCGCGCCAACGCTGTCCCCTCAATCACCCACTCACCACAACAAGATAACCCATCATACACAGCTGATAATGAGTGGAGGACTGCAGCAACGCTCCCATCACCAAGACAACGTAGGAGATATGCTGATTTACAAACTAGCTAGTGAGACTCTATTGTAGATATCATTTAATTTACCATTTAGTTTAGACAGGCTCAAGGCTCAAAGTTAAAGCTCAGAAAACACAAAACATCAGTTAACGTTAGTCTATGGTACTGCTATGGTTAGTTTTACAAGAACCTTCTTGTAAGTAGAATGCTGTCATAATGTTCATCCACTGTGATGTTTAGGGGAACATTAATACAACCAAATTGGAACGTTCTCCAAAGGTTCTCAAAAGGTTCCCACAGTACAAAGGTAAAAAAAAAAAGTTTCATAAAGCACAACACTAACCTTATATGTACATTTTTAAAAAGAACACTTCTGGCAAACCATAGGAAAACCAAATAAACCTTCAAGAAACATTCTTGTAAACAAAAAAATAAAAAAATAAAAAATAACATTCCCAGAATATTTTGGAAAACAAAAAAAAGGAGGCTGGGAGGCTTGATGGTGCCCAGATTTAAATGAAGAGGTCACGGTTTGAATCCTCTGATCAGTATCCTAATGTGTTAACCATTAAGGCACCACTGTCCTATTTAAAGGTGCTATATAATGTATTATGTCCAGGCATATTTCAATTATTACACATTGCATCTGCAGATTTTTAATAAACGGCTGTTAAATTCTTCTTCAACACAAAAACCTGCTTTCACTGAGACTGCCCACGCAGTGATCCATGACATTCATTAAATACAATAAAAACCCTAACATGGTGTACACTTATAGGGAAAAAACAGCAACATTTAATATTAGAGCTGGAGTAAAATAAGCCTAATATTAGCTCTAAATGGATGTTCTATATAGTCAGTGTTACCATGAACATTTTTAGAACTTATTTCTTGGCATGGGATAAGCTTAGAAACACAGCAATAATAATTAAAAGTTGAAACGTGTGTTCAGTGATTACGTCTGAAAATGTCTGGTACGTTCACATGACAGACCACTACTTTCATGTTGGATAAGCGCTAGTTATAGGCTATGAAAGGCATAGTGATTATGTCTGGGAGAGTTTCTTTACTGAACTGAAGAAACCACACCAGTTACAGATTTCACGTTTTCTCAATGTTGCTGCAAACCAGCGAAGTACAGGAAAAAGCCCATTTTCACTATATAGCACCTTTAAAATGGGGTCTTATTAATGCTAGAGCTGAAGGACACACTGAACAAGTCATCTCTTTTATACATACAGCTCTCAGAGTATCCCAAGTCACCATGTTATTCAGAAATAAATATGTGTATTCAATGAAATGAAATTCCTATCCAATTCCAACTAAAGTGCCAGAAATACTGGTACACCAGTCTAATACTTGGTAAGTCCCCCATGGGACATGGACTGCACAGGCTTGCAAAAATATACTGTTGCACTGAACACCATACTTCCTGCAGAACGGTTCACAATTCTGATATATTACGAGGCAAAGGATTTCTGTGTTCCACAGTGTGTTGCATGGCATCCCAGATGTGTTTGATAACATAGAGATCTGGTGAATGACAAAACCCCAAAATCAGAGTGTTACTCTGATCATAATTTGGCGTCTGTAGACGTGTGTGGTGGCACATTTTCCTGTCGGAAGAATCCAAACTCATCAGAATGAATGCAGTATATGAACAGATCAGAAAGGAGGCACACATAGCACTCACTTATCAGACATTTGTAGTCATACCAGGGGTCCAGCTACACAAACCCCATACCATTATAAAGCCACCACCAGCCTATGTATTTTGAATTTGTACCAGTTTTTCTGCCACTTTAATGTATTTAATATAATGATTTCTCACGCATGCTACTGGTTTGCGTCAATGTTACATGATGGCTTATGTTACACATAATACTAAAATTAACTGTCTAGAAGTTCTTAGTAGTAAAGCACTTTCTGGGTTTGTATAATTTTGAGTTGTATTTATTAAAACGTTCCAACATGTCCATGATTCAATCTTATCCATATAAACCATTTCTAAACAATTTGTAGAAGTTCAATAAATACTGTACTTTGGCTTGGTGTACTTGGTGACTAAACACTCCACCAAATGGTGGTATTAAACGCTCTGTGTGTCAGCGTGGAGTTTCCATGGGGGATGGAGCCCAGATGACTGTTTAGATTTCACTTGGCTGTGACCGTGTGGAAGTCGATACCGAAGCAGTTTCCTTCCACAGTGCAGCTCCTCGAAAGGTGATGACGGACATTGCTCTTTTAAGGCTGCTGTACTGAACTAAAACAAGCCAATGTCACAGTACAGTGCAGCATTCCAACACAGATTGAGATCGAGATTGGAGATCCCATCTGCCATTTTATGGGTTAATATTACTGCTTTATTAGCCGACACAGAGGACTTTCTTAGGAACAATAGACAGTATAGTTAAAGCTGATAAACTGGTCTCTTATGCAGATGACCCTAGGATACATGGCAGGTTGCAGATGTTGCAGGCAAGTAAGAGACGTTGTGACTGTTGTGATGATGTACCTGGAAAGGCTTCACTGAGGTTCACGGGAGGTTTATTGGTGTCCACAGTGATCTTGAACTTGGCGTTTTTGGAGGCAGTGGTAGGGCAGCAAACCAAGCAGAGCGGCAGCATGAACTTGCACTGGGCTACTCGTGGAACTCCTGCAAGGACAGACATATGACTTAATACAACGGCAAATAAAAGGAGACAATAAGACAATAAGGTATGGGTTCTTGATGGTCCAAGTGGATCACAAGGGTAGAACAACAGAAAAGTATGCTTTTTTGTATGTAAATCTACCCTTACATATAATTTCCTCTATGGTACAAAAAAGGCTCAGTTTTCCTTGCTTCACACTGCGTACACAAGAATCCTAAATCTCTCAAGTGAACTGATCAATTCTGCAGGATTTTCTGAGCAGATTACCAGCTAAATGCTATCACACATACCGCTGATTCTCAGATTAGAGACTCTGGTTCTGAAAAAAAAATCAAAGCTAGTAGCTGGTAATCCAGCAGCTCCTGTTCGCCACTGCTACCCTAATCCCATCCTGTAACGTCCTGCCAGGTAACCAGAGCCGCAGAGCATTATCACAGCTCAGCTCATGCCACTTTCACTGACATGATGATGCAAGAACAAAGCCTACTAAAGACACCCACTTTGGACTGACTTTAAAAAACAGGCCTTTCAGGGGTGATGATAAGCCAAAAGTTGAAGATTTAGTACTTTAACTCATCCTTTCATGAATATCCCAGACTGGCCTGACATTTTGGGGTGATTTCAGAAAATCTCTTTTTAAATCCTAGCAGAAATATAACAATTTCCTGGAGTCTGGACTTTTCTCAGACATGTGTCATTGCTAGACACTGATATCTGATTTGGATCCTCTCTTTTGCTCCCAGATGGCCATTTACGCCCTGATCCATTCTTTATAGTGTTGCCATGTCTGATGGGACCTCTACCACCACTTACAGGCCTGTACTGACACTGCACTGACACTGAATGTCATCTAAACACTGTTCTGCATTACTAGGAGTAGACAAACTCTCATTCAACAGACAAGAGGTCATAAAAAGGCCACATTCTTATTCTGAATGAGCCTCAGCTATCCTTCTTTAAATCAGATTTTATCGACAGAGGAAGAAAAAGCCTTTATTTCTCACATATACAATAAAGCACAATGAAACTGCTTTCTTTACATATCCCAGCTTGTTAGGAGGCTGGGGTCAATATCTCTGTGTCAAATTAATTACTAAAACTGGGTGAAAGAAAGTTTACATGGTTCAGCATCACTACAAAATCACTGGCAGTCTAGAAAGTGTCAACTGTACCAAAAGGATAAAATGACGCAGGTGATATTATTAAATGAATTCTACTTTAATCATTTAATCATTTAATATGGAATTACCAGCTTAAGTTTGGTACGACATACAATTTGGTTTTACGATTTGAAAGATTTCCATTCGATTTGCTTCTACTATTAGATGTGTAGTACTATCCTTGGAAGACACGCAAACAATTATGATTCAATACAGATCTCCTCAGCACGACTTCTTATTTACCTTCAGTTGTAGACAAGCTCTGAGGGAAAGGTTTATTTTCTTTCACTAGATTTTTTTTCTCAAATTCCCAACAGGCCATGAATAGCCAGGACAAAAAAAATCTCTACATCCCAGGCACCTGGGCTACTGTCCACCCTAAAGCAAGGAGTATACAATTAATTCTATTTTCTCCCATTTCTTTAGTTCTTGTTTAAAATAAACTTTAACTAGATATAATACATGTCAAAAGAATGTAGTGGATCTCAATAATAAGCATAAACACTAATAACATAAACAGTTTATTGAAAATTTGTCTCGTCACATTGATGCTGAGGCTACCAGTGCTAAAAAAAAAGTTTATATGATGGTTTATGTGACAATGAATTGATTTATGTTCACATGAGGTCTGTATATGAACTTCAGCATGCATGCTTTCTATACATGTGTATATATGCACAAGTGGAGCAGTGTGTGAAAGAGGAACTGAAAGTGTGCATGGATTTTAGTGTGGGTTTTAGACAGCAAGAGAGAAAAAAGGAGAGAAAGCACTTGAGGTATCGTGTTTCAAACTAAACACAAACACTGCTCTAGTCCTTCCTGTCAGTGGTGGGACTCACCTGCAGGGTTCAGCTCTGTCATGGGCAGCGTAAACAGAGAGAGAGAGAGAGAGAGAGTGAGAGAGTGAGAAAGAAGCAAAAACAACTTTTACATTCTGTTGTGCAGTTTTCCCATCATGTGATACACAGTGCAATTCTTCCCCAAGTACATCTGGCAAAAAAAAACAATGTGACTAACGTGTAACTGTATATACGTGCGTTCATGTTTCAAGAAGTGTATGAATAAAAATGTGTCCTGAGCTTTAACTGTTTCCCTATAAAACTTACCTCTGTGTTAAAGGAACGCATAACTGACTACTTTTAATCATATTAATGTGTAGGTTTATGCAAAGACAGTTGTGTAGAACGACTAGAACTATGTAGAAGTACTAGAATTAAAGATGTCCTTTTTGTTTCTGGTAGTGATTGTGAAACCTGAAGGTATCAGCTAATACTTTTTCCACTACAAACATCAAATAATGTATACCTACACTGTATGTTGTATAACTACACTGTATTGCAAAACATACAGTCAGGAGCCAGTGGTTGTTCTGATGGAGGTAGGTCTGCTGTGGCACAATGACAGGAGTACAGTATGGAAAGTAGTCATTTCGAAGTGTTTAATTTAAGACATAACCACCCTAAAAAAAATAACTGTACTTCATAGATAGTGTACTAGATGAGAGGCAGCTGGTAATAAAAAGAAAGCCAACATTTTATATATTGAATTTTATATATTTCCATAAAGGAAATAGAAAACACAAAAAGGTATTTTGTACCTTCTTATAAGAGAAGTGGACATTCGTACAAGTTGTAAGTCTTCTGTTTAAAACTTGACCCGCTTCAGGGGTCCTTCACAAAAGTCAAAAGGTGGAGGGGAAAAACTACTGCACACTGTAAAAGCCCTAGTTTTCCCTCTGACAGGACTTCAGTCATCTTTAAAAAGCCTTTAAGTTCTTAGGTTTCCTTTGCTCGGGGCTATAATAGCTGTGAGGGCACTCGATATTCGCAGGCATGTCACACCTTCTGAAATAACACCTGAGACGAAGCTGAAATGTCTCAGAACTCTTGCAGGCCCCTGATGTGGCACGGTCGTCTACGAATACGCACATCCTTCCCACCGTAACGGAAATTCTAACTACCCCCGGCGAGCTCTTGTGCCTCTCTTGAAGGGCCTCGCCTCTTTATTTATTCGCTAAAAGGAAAAACTGCCATTGCGTATAGAGCTAGGCATTTTAAGTAGCGGCCACATCAGTCATTCAAACCACGCTTCTGAAAACACAAGACGTCTCTCGACAGCGTTACCTACAGTTGCTGGCGAGTTTAGGTTTAAATCTGTCAACGCTGCCTAAGAAGTCAATTTTTAGCCTGGAAATAATCACAGATTACAATTGCTTACAGCTGAAGGTCCTCTTACACTGATCTAGGTCCAGATAGTCCACCAGGGATCTTATAGGACTTGTTTCAGATTACACAAACATGTCACCCCAAGGGTTTATCACTGGAGGGGACATATTTTGTCTTTGGGGCTCAGTGTCTGCATTAGACAGCACTGAAGAGACAAAAAAATAAAATAAATGTAAAAAAAAAAACCCACGTTATTAACTGTCATGCAATAAGTAAACAGCTTAACCACCAAAAACATATTGTGTCAATTTATTTATCTTAATAAATATGCTTTAAAAATTTAAAAATGACTTAACTGGCATTTTATTGATTGATTAATAAACAAAATTATACCCATAAATAAGCTAAGTAAATATACAATTGTATGTAAATATAATTCTAAATCGTTGTTATAACACATACACCAATCAGCCATGACATTGAATCTGCCTGCCAAAACAGTTGGTGTGCTGCCACCAAGACATCAGCAACAGATTCTTCTGTGGATCTTCTGTCTTCAACCCCATGCACATCAATAAGCCGTGGGGACCCATGACCCCTGTTGTCTTTCCTTGGACTACTTTTGATAGGAACACCCTACAAGTCCAGCTATTCTGGAAATGCTCTGATCCAGTTGTCTAGTCATCACAATTTGGTCCTTGTCAAAGTCACTCAAAATTTTACACTTGCCCATTTTTTCCTGCTTCGAACACATCAACCTCGACCATTCACTTACTGTCTAATGTATCCCACCACTTGGCAGGTGCCACTGTAATGAGATAATCCATGTTATTCACTTTAACTGTCTGTGTTTTAATCTTATGGCTGATTGGTGTATGTCACATATGCAACAGAGTCTTTGCCTGAGTGTTAGGTTGTGTGTAAGGTTTGTATGATGTCTTTTGATGCTACTTGTTGTGTATCTTATGCTTCGTTAAAGCTGATGAAATCCAACATCTGGCACTTGGCTCTGTGCGCTTGTTGCTGAAGCCAAAGCGGCAGGTTAGTGCTGGTTTTAGCCTAGCGCTGAGATGCTGTGCAATAGTTATTCACTCACTACACAGGTTTGTATGGCTGACTTTTAAAAGGTAAGAGAGTGTAGAAAGCCGTATCACACCCGAGCTCTTTGCGCCCAGTGCGTTTTGGGTTTTTTTTTGCAGTCCATCGCAGCATCTACACAAGAAAAGGCTTCTAAAAGTGCGTAAATCCCAGCTGAGTGCTTTTCTAAGTGGTCTTGACAGATGCTAATCCCTTAACCGATGTTTGTTTTTCTTTTTTTCTGGCCCGGAGGGTGTTAAGAGTCATGCTGGCATGGTGACAGCAGGTGCTAATGTGACACAGGCGGCTGCCCTGTGGACCTCTGCGTGAGTGTGAGTGAATGTGAAGTATGTGGTTTGAATCTTAAACCAGAGCAGTCTGGGAACTGACTGGGGACTGACTTTTGCGTGTGGTTTTAGGTCTGTGGGTGTAGGTCATGTCGCCTTCAGTCTGACTTGCACTGTGGACATGCCTCCTTCACTTGTACTGATACAGAGGACGTGACGTTTTCACTGGGACTGACACAGTGGACATCCCTCCTTTACTGAAAGAAAGGACATGTGTCCTTCAGTGGAACTGATAAAGAAAGGACACGCCTCCTTTACTGGGACTGATAAAGAAAGGACACACGTCCTTCACGGGGAATAATAAATAAAGGACACGTCTCCTTACACACTTCTGCATGTAACATACCACACACATACACAAACACACACAGAGAGAAAGTGAGAGAGAGAGAGAGATGGATAGAGAGAGAAAGGGGGATTTCTGTTGTTCATTTCTGTTGTTGTTATTGCTTTGTTTTGTACCCCAGCTCAGGGCAATATGAACGTAATTGTCATGACAATACAGCTTTTAAAATTGAAAAATGAAAGAGAGAAAGACATATGCATACAGGTAAAATGTAAAGAGGTTTATAATGATACAGATACAGAGACGGAATGCAGTGTGTGTGTGTGTGTTAATTGTAAAACTTATGTTCACTGTGAGTGGGGTTTCCCCTCTTTGTAACACATCAGTGTTAAATGGCCAAAGTGCCAGGGTTCGTGTTTGTGTGTGTGTGTGTGTGTGTGTGTGTGTGTGTGTGTGTGTGTGTGTGTGTGTGTGTGCGTGCATGTGTGTGTGTGTACACGTACTCTTACCGGAGGATTAACGGGCTGGAAGTCTCGCCCCGG
>JAOVVF010000022.1:14396799-14415047 GCA_028565595.1 Duopalatinus emarginatus | reverse complement strand
TGTGTGTGTGTGTGTGTGTGTGTGTGTGTGTGTGTGTGTGCGTGCATGTGTGTGTGTGTGTGTGTGTGTGTGTGTGTAAAAGAAAGAGAGAGAGAGAGAAAGAACCAGCTTCCACTTGTGATCTAATATGTCAGATGGAGCAGCCTGTGAAACAGACAGCCTTTCCACTCACTTATTTTTAGAGGGATAATCGTAAAATGAAAAAGAGTCCAGATTTAAAGCTCGTTTAGGAAGCTTTCCATGAGCCTCTGCCAACCTATACGCCGTCCAAAGGAAACAACGGCACAACTGTCGGCCTTTTCACTTTTCCTCCGTGAAGCTTTCGACTTGGGCAAAATAATCGTAAAAGACGGCGTGACATTTGCACTGAAATAAAGAGGCTCGCTGAGGGACGAGGATAATGTCTTCCAGAGCGTGAACACCGCCTGGGTCCAGAAGCGTCCTCACACACTTGCGTGTATGACGTTTCCATGTATGTTGATTTAGTATCGATTGTTGGATGTTTGATCAGTAGAACTGGTAAAGCCATTCAGACAGGAGTCTTGAGGATTTTTAGTCAACTAAAGATAACAATGTGTTATTGCTTACCTTAATATATTAAGCAGCTAGTTGCTCAAATGACGTTCATGTTATTTTAGAACCTCAATAACCAAGAACTGTAAATCCCATTCAGGTTTTCTTCCATGATATTTTATAAACAAGTCCAGGATAAAAATGAAAGTTTTGATATTTAAAAGCTATAAACAGAATAAGCGACATCAAATATAATCAATAGTACATTATAAGCTTCTAAGATGTCCTTAAATGTGTGAAAGGTGTAAGAAAAAACACTCTAGACACACTTTAGGGTTGTGCTGTTATAGAAAAACAATCAACATCCTGAAATTACTGATATGACTGTTGATTATTTTCCGATAACAGCAAGTCTCAACAACCTCTCATACTAGGACAAAAACTACTCATTACAAATTAAATGTCCTTTTTATCCGTTTGGAGATAAACCAGTCAGCTCTGGTTATCAATGACATTATACAACAACTAATACTAAACAAAAATAGAAATGCAAAACTTTTCTTTTTGCTCCCATTTTGCTGAACTCAAAGATCTAAGACTTTTGTCGGATGAACTCAAAGATCTAAGACTATGTAAACAAAAAGCCTTTTTCTCTCAAATACTATTCACAAATTTGTCTAAATCTGTGTTAGTGAGCACTTCTCCTTTGCGGAGATAATGTATCCACCTCACAGGTGTGGCAAGATGCTGGTTAGACAGCATGATTATTGCACAGGTGTGCCTTAGGCTGGCTACAATAAAAGGCCACTCCAAAATGACCAGTTTTATCACACAGCACAATGTCACAGATGTCGCAAGTGCAACTGGCATGCTGACTGCAGAGATGTCCAGCAGAGGGCCTCATGTAAATCGAGTGGCCCATGGTGGTGGTGGATCTTGTCACGGTATCTCTGCGCATTTAAAAAATGCCGTAAGTAAAATGCATCCGTGTTCATTGTCTATTATGCCTTCCCATACCATAACCCCACCACCACCATGGGCCGCTTGATTCACAATGTTGACATTACTTGCGACATTGTGCTGTGTGATAAAACCGCACATTTTAGAGCGGCCTCTAAATATTGTTATTGGAAGAGTATTGGTATTATCTTATTAGCCAGTCTACTGCTAATAGGCACACAAAGTTAGAATGGTATGAGTGTATTAGTCTGTCTGTGTCTGTGTGTGTGTGTGTGTGTGTGTGTGTGTGTGTGTGTGTGTGTGTGTGTACCTGTGGGTGAACTGTAGGACACAGCCACATCTCCGGTCAGGTCAGCTGGTGTGTAGTGGCCGTTCAGAAAAGCTGAGAATGCCATGACTACATGAGAGCCAGCCCCTGCAGACACAAGCATTAGATTGAAGGCCAAATATAAAAACTCTGATGACAAACCCAGAATCAGATGAGTGAGTGACATGGCTTATTAAACCTCACTACATTTTATGAGACGAAATTCTCTCAGAAATACGAGTGTTGTTGCTTCATAAAATACATAAGCCAAACAGGTTCCAGAATGCAAATTTCAGATTAATTGTGGCGTTTCCCATTTGCATATTCAAATAATCAGGATTTTATCACGTATCATGTAGGTACGTCTACACTTTTATTTATTATTTGTATGTATTTGTTTGTTCATTGGATCACCTGTTTACACAATTAATAGGGAAAAATACTAACCGTGATTTGTGAATATAGACAAAAATTTAGTAATTAGGGCTTAATGCGAAGTTAACGCGATAATAACGCATTAAAGCGATCTCAAATTATCGTGATTATCGTGAATAGTGCCGTTAACGCAAATTCTAATTTGGCCCTGCGATTCACCCGTAGTTCATGTTGAGGCTTGTCTCACGCTGCTTCAGTAAGAGTAAGGCTGCGTCCGAAATGGCATACTTAGTACATCCGGGAACCTTTCACATACTACCTGTTATGTACTAGGTATTCGGACGCATTGCATCATGTTGCATACTAACTAGTATGGGAGTATGGCATTTCGGACGCAGCCTAAGTGTGAGTGATGGCGAAAGATCTGTTAAACAGGAAGTTTTATTTAATTTGTGTTTTGTATGTTCAGTACTGTCTAGTATGTGGGTGAATAAACTCCCTTACCATTTTCTCTTGTCCCAGCAGTTTTTAACAAGTCCTTTTAGCATAACATGTGTTCGCCATTTTAATTGTAACATTTCACTTTAAAGCCTTATTCATTTACATAGATTAAAAAAATTTGATTATTCGCGATTAACTATGTACACAAGTACACAAGAGAGTAATTAATATAGACATAAAACAGTATTTATTTTTTTGTTTGTAACTGTACACAGATTTAGTTTTATAAGAACATTTTTTTCTGTAATGTATCTTATATCTTTCCCCATTTTCCGTACACACCAATCAGCCTCGCATTAAAATCACTAAACCACTGACAGGTGAAGTGAATAACATCTTATCTTATTTCAGTGGCACCTGTCAAGGGGTGGGATGTATTAGGCTGCAAGTGAACAGTAAGCTGTCAAAGCTGATGTGTTGGAAGGAAGAAAAATGGGCAAATGCAAGTGCATTTTAATGATTCTGACAAAACTGTGATGTGTACACGACAGAGCATGTTCAAAACACCAGGTCTTGTGAAGTGTTCCCAGTATACAATGGATAGTACCTACCAAAAGTGGTCCAAGGAAGGACAACCGGTGAACCAGTGACAGGGTCATGGGCACCCAAAACTCACTGATGTGTGTGGGGGTGAAGGCTAGACTGCTTGGACTTGTGGAGTCCATTCCTTGATGGGTCGGCAGTTTTAATATTATGGCTGATTGGTGTAGTTGTGGTCGATTCCTACAGGCTATTTTTTTTCTTATTTTATGATAGCTATTAACCCAGGAGGATAAATGTGCTTCGTTTATGACATGTGATGTGCCAGTTAAGCACGTTTTCATATTACAGGGCAGTGTAACCCATTCTGATTAATCTGCTCTCTACTGCATACAGACTTTCGTGATAATTGATATAAAAGAGAGATGATGTCGGTCCTCACACACACACAGAGCACAGCTGATGTTTGGTGCTAATTAAATCTGTGTTAATGTGATGTGTTAAACATGATGGTTTAGGAGCCAGGATGTCAAAAAGATAACAGGATGAGAAAGGGGAGGAGAGACTGCATTTTTATCCGCTAACGTCATGAGCAGTGAGGTTGAATTTAAAGGGTGATAAAAAGAAGCAGTTTGAAGGTACTGTCTGTTTTATATAAGAAACCGTGTCTCTGTGTGTATCTCTCTCTCTCACACAAACACACACAGACTCTCACACTAACGTACACACGGTTCTCTCGAGGGTCCCGCCTGGTGCGCGTCAGTTCACAGGTTAACGAGGCATGTGTTAGGGGCCAGTACAGGTGAGTGAGCTGCAGCTATGTCTCAGGATTCCCAAGAACCACCGACTGATTAAGTGCTCTACCAGCCTGTGGCTGATTTTTCAGGTCTTTCCTTTTTTTCCCCCTGCAGCCCTCCTTCTTCAGGCAAGACAATCCAAGCAGAAACCACAATTTTGCTCATATCTAATTTATCTTAGGTTGTTAAATCAATATCTTTCCTTCTCTTAAACAGTAGCAACAAAAAATAAATAAATAAATAAATTGACTAGCAACCATCTCATTGTCTTTGCCCATTTGGCACAATCACATCACTTTCCTGAGCTTCTTTGACTGTCACTATGATCTACAATTTCCTTTTTAAACCTTTTAACCCACAAAATGGAAACGCATCAAAACGTTTCCTCACAATCAATATACACAAGCAAAACAAATCTACAGCAATAATTAGCATTCATTCATTTTCTTGCTAGCTTGTTTTTTTTTTAAGATGGCTTCAGGATAAAATATAATTCTAAGATACAGTACAGGAAGTAAAAAGGCACCAGGTTTTCCATATGTGGGCTAAGTAGATTGCCAAGTCATTCATATTAATTGTAGTGTGTTGAGTGTAGTCTCTGGGTAAGAACATTAAAGCTAGAAGACTAGCTAATTAGCTAAACAGACATCAGACATTCAGATGTTTTGCTCAAGATTTCAAATCCTAAGATGTTTTTTCTACATTTTCATGAATCTTGAACCATATTTTTCTCTCTACCACCTCCCTCTTTCAATCTGTCTGCAAGGGCGAGCTTTTAACCTCTCCATTCCAGGACTATGGACAAACACACAACCCCTCCAACTCCAACAACACTCGTGCTTCACTCCCACACCATTAGCTGCAGCTAGGAAAGGAAAGTGCAACATAAGGGAGAAAGGAGGAAGAAATAACTCTGTACCCTCAGGGGTTCTGAGTAAACTAGAGGGCATTTTGGTTGACCTCTCTTGATCCTCTGCGACCTTACTGGCCCTCACTAGGGACGCGTTCTTGAGAGGGGTCATGGCCGAGCTGATACGCACTTCATGCTCGACACAAAGGGAGCACTTAAGGGAGGCATTCTCTGGTGGACGAGTTCATCGGTGGTAGATTTGATGTTGGGAGTGTGTGTGGGGTCGCTTCTGGCCGATGGGGAAATGACGACCTCTGACCCACGGGGTGTGTAAAAGCAGTGGCTACATGCCCTCTGAGCACTTAGGATCAGTTTAGACTGGTGTTTTGTGATGTAGAAAAGGGTCAGACATAAGGAGAGAGGGTCAAAATTGTGAGTAAGTTAATAAGGCATCAAAATAGCCAGCAATTTCCCCTGATTCACACAACAGTAAGATTTTGATTCAACCACAAAAACACCAAAACGCTCAAGCAATATGCATAGATCAGCCAAAACCGTTGACAGGTGAGGGTGAAGTGATAATCTTGATACACTGGCAAATAAGAAGCAAGTGAACAGTCATTTTTCAAAATTAATGTGTTGAAAGCAGAAGAAATGGGCAAGTAGTAACTCTGACAAAGATCAAATCATAATGGTTAAATGACGTAAAGGTCAGATTGTCTCCAAAAGTGCAGGTCTTGTTGGGTGTTCCAAATATACAATGGTTAGTACCTATAAAAAGTGGTCAGAGGAAGGACAACTGGTGAACCGGTGACTGGGTCATGGGCACCTAAGGCTCACTGATGTCCTTAGGGGGTGAAGCCTAGCCCATCTGGTCTAATGCCTTAAAAGATCCACAAGTATTTGTTGCTCAATGAGCCAGAGCTGTTTTTTAACATTGTAGCTGATCAGCGTACATTATAGTGACACTGAGATTAAGCACAAGTCAATACTGACTCCAAAATAAGTAAGCTGCTTTTTAGTATTAATCAGTCAACATGGAGAAAAATTTATTTTGCTTTGTTTACATTGGTAACTCCGATGTGCTGCTTATAATAAACTCCTCAAGCAGAGGTTTATGTTTAATGTGTTCTATAATTTAACAAGTGTTCTCAGTGAGACTGGGCAATAAAACTTGGCTGCTGTGAATCACACCTTGCAGAAAAGTGTGCATTGATCACACAAATAAACTGGTCTCTATTAGGCCAGGAGTTTCTCATTGCTCATTGTGTGTGCTTAATTCACTGCACCTTGATCTAATTTAATGACTACACTGACTTCGGTGATACTTGTAATGTATATGAAGACGCTGTAGTTTCTCCTATATCTCCTGGTATTTTTTTATATAGCACAGTTTACAGTTTGTTTGCTCGATAATTAATCATAGAGCACATCCAAAATCTGTAGTTTTGCCTCTTCTGTTCTGGCAAAGCACTAACAAAATTAGGATCGGTGAGGTGAGGGTAGAAAGAGAAGCTGTGATTTCTGAGATATATATATATATATATATATAGGATATATAAAAGAAGGTATACAAGTTTAAATTCTAAACAATCCTTCATTTAGTTGATGAAGGATTTGGAGTTTGGAAACTCTTCTACCTTAAAAAGCACCCAATCACCCAAGACATTGTGTATTTTACACCCAAAATAAAGCTGCAAGTCGAATGCATTTAATAATGAATAAAGGCTTATATCTGCCAGTTTAGCATCTCTGTGTACACACATCTCAGCCAATTCAGTTACCTTTCCTGTTTTCAATTAAGCCTTTCTTTGCAATTTCTGGACCTTGTAAGTGCACTATGAAAACAAATCCGGTCCGTGTGTGTGTGTGTGTGTGTGTGTGTGTGTGTTTGGGGTTTTTTTCTGGCCGTCATGCTTAATTTAAACATATCCAATAATACCTGGATTTTGAGCTGAAGTACTACAGAGATCCTGTTAGTCCTGGACAAAAAGTTCTGGCATGATGAATTAAGTTTAGCTTAGGTTTAGATATTAAGAAGCTTGACAGTTTGAGGGCTGTGTGTCACAGTTTTAGACACCTGGGTTGAAAAACAGCTTTCAAACACTCAAAACACATTTACACAACTTTCAGTGCAAACTGACTAAAAATCGGAAAAAGACAGAGTTAATGCCCGTACTATTAGGCCTGCCAATCCAGGGAGGGCCAGCATGTAGTTTTTAAAACAGCGGCTCAGTCAGTTTGCATGGTGCAAAAAAAAAAAAAAAAAAAAAAACTGATCGTTTTATAAACTGCTTACTTGTTTTTTTAGCTCCAGTGCAAAACTGGCGAAGCAGAAACCTCAGACCTCTAATTAAACATGTCTTAGTTGATCGGTTACATAAACCGTTCCTTTAAAAGCTAATCAACGTGATTTGTTTAGGAAAGAAAATATCTGTAGTCGTAGAGCAGGAATGTACGTCAACTCGTGAATGTTACACACCAAAACACAGGAACCGATATGTGTCGATGGTTACACCCATTATAGCTGAAAGTGAGAAAGGATGAATAAAAGAGCACGAAAGACTGGAAACAAAGAAGCCTGTGTGTGTGTGTGTGTGTGTGTGTGTGTGTGTGTGTGTGTATCACAGGGAAACATAGCATCTATGAGTCACATGAGCTGGAATAACAATACCAAAAAAAGGGCGTTTTCCCAAATTCTCCATATACCTATAATCAATTCTGGACTCTTTTGAAACTTCTGGTTTGCTGAAGGTGATCTTTCATCTTCATAGTGCTCATCATCATTATGCTCATCATCATCAACTTCATTATCATCACAGGATTGTGTTCCTAACAACAAATTAGGGTTTTTTAGATTAGGGACATTCATGGAGAACCCCCCCAAGTCAAAACTATCAGATATTCCTGTCCTTGTGGGGATATTTTACACATTCACTCTGGTGAGAAAGACACACTAAGACCGAGAGAGGGAGAGAGAGAGAGAGAGAGAGAGACAGACAGAGAGAGAGAGAGACCAAGAGAGAGAGAGAGAGAGAGAGAGAGAGAGAGAGAGAAAGAGAGAGAGAGAGGGTGTGGTGGATAGAAGAATAAACCAGGATTAGGCTACTTTTCCACTTTTATATATATACTTTTTTCACAGAGAGTCAGATTTCCATGAAAAGGAAACAGCGATGCCATGATGAGTCACTGCCAAGAAGACTTAACGTCACCTGCCCTGAGAATTCAGCAAATAACCTTAAGCCTGAATCTGGATGTATTCATCGACTCGTCGTTATTGCTACATGAACCAAAAAGGTGTTTCTCAAAAATCCGGTTGACTTCTGACACCAACACACAAGATGAAGAAATCGATAAGGAGAGCCTCGCTCGGAAGTTCCGAACACGACACGAGGGAGTTAACCTTCTCTGTCTCTTCAATTGGCGGAACTGAAATTTAATCGAGCCGGCGATGGCTGCCAGGAGTCACGGCACAAGAGCCGGTACATTTGCCTTAACATTTGAGATAAAGATCAAGAGGCATGAAAGGCGGCTTGTTCAGATTAGCGCCTGAAGGACTTATTCGTTGTGTGTTTGCAAACGGATGAATGGTGTGTGTGTGCTGAATGCTTCTCACACACTGTATATATAAATTCAGAAGAAAGCCATAAAGATAAAGATAAGCTGGAATGTGAAGCGTGTCAGCCAGAAAAAGACTCAAGCATCCTTCTAGTGAAATTGTGTGCGTTAAACTTCCTCAACCGCTGCCAGGTTCTAATGGCTCAGCCCGGTAGGGTTGCCCTGGTGAATGACAGGTTAGGGTTGGGAGAAACTCTAGACGATGGCACTGGAGTGAAAGGTGTGTGTGTTAAGCGCTGGTCAGGTTTGGCATCACTTTGCCCGATGATGCCTTTATTTTGGATTGTGGTCATACTACCGCTCTGGCAGCACTTTCTCTACATATCCCCCGCTTTAAAACAGCCGTGCTAAATTCTTTAATCTGATTGGTCAGAAGGTGGTGATTTGTTTTTTATAACAGTACCTCTAGCTGCATGGTATATATTAATTCATTTACATGCCAGAAAGACAAGCCTATACAAAACGCATAGCACTACCTATGAACTTCATTAACTGTGTGTATATCCCCATCAGTGTGTATATAAAGCGACAGACATCTACAGAAGCTTTATAACGGTATGAGGTTTGTTTAGCTGCCATTTCATGGGACCCCTGGTATGTCTACAAACGTCTCTAACAGCTGAACGCTATGTGCGCCTCCTTTCTGACGAGTTACATCCGTTCATGTCCTGCATCCTTTCTGATGGGTTCGGGACTTTGAGCCACCACACGCGTCTAAAGAGGTGCCAAATTATGGTTAGAGGAACACACGTCTGAGTTCGAGGTTTCGGCTTTCCGTCACCTGATCTCAGAATCTGCAGGAAGTATGGCGTTTATTGCCTATAGAATAATTTCCACAAGCTTGCGTTGTCCATGTAGTCATATTTCTGCAGTGTTCTTCTGGCACTGCAGTGTATATTATCACATCCGTTTTAACTGATTATGCAGTTATGTTGCACTTTTTATCCATTTCTAGTTACATTTAATGTTGGGGAACAGACACAAAAACAAGTCAACCTCTGTTGCAGCAGCTATAAACAACCATTGCAGCTTGTCACATGACCAAGAAACCGTAAAGTGCGAAAAAATGTTAACTTCTGTCCTTTACAAAGCACTGACACTAAAGACTCCTCACATAAACACCACCATCCTAAAAGTCTCTACTCAGAAGACTTCTCTATACCAATAACTACACAGGTTTTCAAAAAATAGGTTTGTGTCAAGCATCTGTTGAACGAGTCCAAGTGGAAGTTAATACTAGAAAACGATAATGTTTATAATATTAGAACAAGTGCTTTAATATAAAGCTGTAAAATAAATAATATCGCCCACACCTTTTGCAGTGGTATAAAAATACTAATATGGTGAGTTAATAAGTTCAAGCATTCTTCTCTGAACATCCATGCTCCTCTGACATCATCGCTCTTAATCATAAGGCTAAAGAAACACCAGCCTTTGACCTGCGCTCTTGATCAAAGCATTCAGGCAGGCTTCCTGCCGCTCGGGTGGGGGGTTGGGGGGTATGAGTGAATGTGTGTGTTCGGCTGTATTCGATGCCGAGTCCTGACTAAAGTCCTCACTTGCACACACAAAGAGAGGATGTAACCTGCTAATCTGTCTCCTAGCTGCTAGCCTTTGATCTGTCAGATCTGTTACAGTGCTGATAATAAGCATTCGCGAGCCTCTCTGGACTCTCGCGCCAAACAAATGGGAGAGGAGATAAAGAGTGAAAGATGACGTTTATCGAGACTGGGTATCACATATCAGTCTCTTGCTCTATCTCCACTGTGTCCACCTTCATCACAACAGCACGGAGTGAAACAACTCAGCACTGATGTATTCGTTCACCTGTTTTACTTGGAGCAGGATGTTTTTTCCAAGCTTTGAGGTCGAGGCTGTGAGGCTGTCAGTTACAGCCGTCTCTTTTTTTTTTAAACCTAGCGGACATTTTAAATGGTGTATGTCGGTTTTCCGTACCCATACATACCATCATACATGTCACTGAAACGCAACAAGTAACAGGAACGGAATGGAGAGAAGAGAGAACGCACCTGACAAGTCTAATACGAACTGGTCCTGAGTGACAGCCAGAGGTGGCTGCACACACACACTCATCTTCGCACTCTGGACAGCAAAACGGCTGCTCACTTTAACCTGGGAAAAACACAGAGGACACTTTAATTATATATAGTTTAGAATAAACTTTACACTAGACATGTGCTTAGTATTTATGTTATGTGAAGGAACACGTACAGAGAGCTGCTTATTATTGCAAAATAAAGTCCGACAGCGTGATGCAGGTCTTGAACCACCCTGAAGAGATTTAGTTTATAATAATAAACTAAATAAGCTCCCTGTACATTACCCCGCTTATTACACAGCTCTTAGTGTTATTCATGTTAAAATGTTTCTCCAAATATATTAAAAACGAACAGCAGAAATCTCTTCAATGGTATTTTCTGATGCGTTGTCACTTTGAGACTTGAAAGCTGCCGGTTGGATCCTCCAGACCGAAAAGTGACGACTGAAGTGCCCTTGACCAAGGCACCAAATCCCTCAACTGTCAATAGGGTTGTTCATCATTTCGGGCTAGTGTATTCACTTCCCCCTAGTGTGTGTTTTGCACTGCACAGATGGAGGTCAAATTCCTCTGTGTGCAAGCACAGTAGAGCAATCACTTCACTTTCACTTTTACTTGTTAATTGACATGATTGGACATGGCCCTCTAGCGTCTAGGAATCAGAGCTCCATCCATAGCAATGGTCTGTTCAGAAACAGCAGGCCTTAGAATGCTGTAACTGACCAATCAAAATCTGGTATTGAACAAAGCCGTGTAATGAGTAAACGACACCATTCAGGGTTGAGCTGTTACGGGAAAATAAACAACAGTTGTGCGGTGTGATAAAGCGGAGCTACTGTTACCACTATGAGGTTCTAATAGTTCTAATGTCCCGAAGCATTTAATTCCTCTTATACTGAAGGAATCTCCCGACAATTCCGATGTTTATTAATTAAAGAATAACACATCATTAGATCCATTTAATGTTGTGGTACGTCTATATTTGAAGACTCTTTCCATATTGTTAAATAAATGGATCTTCTTATCATGTCATTACTTCATCCAGCTACTTTAATCCAGGTATGTGAAACATCTGCCATATAAGCCTAAGTTGTAACTGTAGCAATAATAATATATTCAAAAAGGCTGCTGTAATAGAAAATGAACCTAGCTCTACGGACCAATCAGGATCGAGCATTCAGCTTCCGCAAAAACCCTCGCTCGGAAAGACACATAAGGAAGCAAGAACGCTGTGTGTGTGTATGTGTATGTTTGTACCTTGACTGAAACAGAAGGGACAGCAATGCTGTTGATCTCTGGGATAAGAGCTTGCTGTGGAGAAAAAGATCAGGTGATTAATGTAATTAAGTGATTACAAAAAACACTCAATGTCAAAAACACTCAACTAACCAGCAGACTTAGGATTACACTATGGAAACAAACGTCTGGATTTGACCTGGGTGTGAAAGCACTGGCTTCTCAGTTTAAAAGAATAAAGAGTAACATTCGTGTACATTTTTGCCCGTGTAACACACATATCCACGTAACACTACGGTCAAGTTCTGCACAAATCTATGGGTCTGTCTCAAAACCTAACCTTTACATAGACAGCATTTATAGTATATTATGTCCATTTCCTAAAAGGAGGTTGTCTCAATTCTTAGATGCCTACTGAGATACTTTATTCCGACTGCTTAATTCTGACTGAATATCGAGGGAGATCCATGAGTTGCCTGTAAGCTGTGACCGCAATCTAAGCATTCAGTGTGGCACAACATCTCTCACAAAAACGCTTAATATGGGGGACGGATTATCGTTAAATTTACATTTTTGTAGAAGACGTTTTTCATGCATGGAGGGAAAGGTTAACAGGTTTTGAATTAACTGAGCCTAACATTGTTAGCATAATAAGCAAGTCAATGTCTAACTAGAGATATCAGAGGTTGATCCTATGTTACGGATATGGCAGATGCTTTTCTGGACTCCACAAGCTGGCAGAAACATTCTGCAGGCAATAAACACCGTATTTGCTGCAGAATAGTCCACAATTCTGTTTTGCGAGGTAGATTATTTCTGTGTTCTACAGTGTGTTGCAGTGTTCCTCTAACCATAATTTGGCGTCTCTAGATATGTGTGGTTGTGCATTGTCCTGTTGGAAGAGGCCAAACCCATCAGAATGAATGCAAGGACATGAACTCATCAGAAAGGAGGCACACACAGTGTTCACCTGTCAGAGACATTTGTAGATGTACCAGGGGTCCCAGGAAATGCCAGTACTAGTTTTTCTGGCACTTCAGTATAGGTCTAATGTTGGCTTTGTGTCAATTGTGAATAATGCTTAAAATAAGTCATGTGTATAGCTCTATGTCACAAATGCTTAAAGTGAGAGGTACCGAGATATCGTCCAGGTTGGTGGAGACAATAGCAGTCACAGTCAGGTCATCCTCTGCTTCAGCTTTGGGGATGATGTCTAAGAAAAACAGAAGAGAGAAAAGAAAAACACTGACGTATGTTTAATTTTTTGATGAGATGTGCACTGACATCATTATACGTCAGCCAATCAGAGATGCTCTTAAGGTGGAGCAGTGAAACAGAGTTGTGTCTGGAAACTGAGGCATGACACCGAACACAGTCTGAAGTCTTTCTTTGGTTTTGAATTGAAACGTCTTTTCTGTTTTGAAGTATGCTGGCCTGAATGAAGACAGCGCTACAGTGCAACATTTAAAACAGAGCACTAAACGTCTAAAAACCATGCAGAAGTCATTACAAGGCAGTTGGAAAAAGTCCCATGAGTCAGCTCATCCTGAGGAGCGGTGACCTTCAACTTTTTCAGGTCATTAGAAATGCCAAAGAGCCTTGGGCAACGGCACATTTCAGGAGAAAAGATTAGAGAAAACAAAGCTTATGCACTGGCAACATTTCTAGCCGCTGTCACAGATTAAAAACCGTGAAAAAAACCATGACGATGTGCAGGCTCGGTGAGTAAAACCAGGCTGCTGTAAAGGTCTTCTAACATGATTCAGTTAAAACACGCTTCGAAAACTTTTGCAGATTCGGAGATCAGCGTCCTCCAACACAACAGCTGCTTCTTTATCATCAGATGTTTATCTTCCAACAAGCACCAGGCACTACCATTCACACACCCAACCCTCACCCTGCAGCCTAGATTTACACAGCAGAGACTCTCCCTGCTGCTTCCTGACACAGCGAATGTCCATTTCAGCCTCATAAAACAGCAGAGAGAGGTCCTTTACCCTCCCTTCGTCAGAATGAACACAAAGGTTCTGTTCTATAACACAAAAGGCTTCTAGTCTCCTGCATCACCAAGGGTTAAATCAGGTCAGGATGAAGCCTTGAATCTGCCACCAGCGTGGGCTTTTTGTTATTAGACAAAACACCAGCAGTTAACACTCACCGAGCATTACTTCTGTGATTTGGTGTTAGTACGTCAGTGCACAAAAAGCTCCTCTTAATCCCAGCGCAAGGTCAGATCTCTTCAGCACACAGGAGCGAGATAAATATTTGCCTAGTCTTTCACACCTGTTAGACTGTTTTAAAAAGTGTCCAGGATGTCTTTTCCAGGTTATTCGAGTTGACAGTACTTTCTCCCTGAACAGTTCAGCCAAGTGGCAGTAAAATACCGCTCTGACTATTTGGTTTGTTTTCTTGTCACAGATGTATAATTGTCCTACCTTGGTTCCTGGTGGCTTCCCGGATGACCTTCTGGAGAGCCTTCATTTCAGCCTCCACCTCATCGTAGTTGACCTCCCGGGAATCCACCTTTGGTGCGGTGAAGAAGGACGGATCCGTGCCCATGTAGGAGCACTGCAGGTGACCTTCGGAGCTCAGGGTCACCACCAGGCCTTTAAGATCCCTAAGAAGCACATTTAAAATTTAACTTCAAGAAAAGACATGCAGGAAGCAACCGATTAATTTACTCTTTCTCTACTCTCACAATACCAGAAAAAATACATCAGAAGCGACAAATAGGGATGGGGATATAGTGATGCAACAACGGGCAATAATCAGAACTGGACTGAAGGGGATCATGTACACTGAAATGCTGAAAAAAACAGGTACTGGTACAGACTAGTGGTGGCTCCATAATGATATAGAGTTTGTTTAGCTGACATTCCATGGGACCCCTGATACGTCTACAAGCATCTCTGACAGGTGAACACTTTGTGTGCCTTCTTTCTGATGTCCTGCATCCATTCTGATGGGTTTGGCCTCTTCTAACTGGACAATGCACCATCATACACGTCTAGAAACACCAAGTTATGGTTAGAGGAACACTCATCTGAGTTTGGGGTTTTGCCATTCACACCCAAGTGACCAGATCTCAATGTTATCGAGGACATCTGGGATGGCATGCAACATTCTGTGGAAAACAGAATTGTGAAAAGTTCTGCAGGAAATGTGGTGATCACTGTGTACAGAATATTTCCACACGTTTGTGGGGGACCTACCAAGTGTTAGTATAAGTACCAGTTTTTCTAGCACCTCATTGTACTTTTGAAGAAACAAATGTAAAAGAAACAAATTAGACATATGTACGGTGTGAAGAGTTATATATATGAAGTGTGTCATTTTTTTTAAACAAAAACAAAACAACAATAACCAAGGAGTATGAATTGAGTACTGTGGTCAGTATCACAGCGTCTGGACTGATTAATGATGACATTAAAGGTAAAGCAGACAGCAAACTGCAGTGATTGAAAATCAGCTATTCAGACTCGATGTAAACATACTCAGGTTCTTCCCAAAGCAAAACAAAACACAGGCTTGTCCAGTGCAACTCTGCTCCGTACAAGGGAAATGTTTCAACTAGGTAATGTGCTTCAGGTTTGAACTCAGACAAAGCGACATTCATCTAAGGCCTTGCTTTTTAAATTTTCATATCAGTTACTCATTTCATATCTACATCACCGTATTTAACGATTGCTTCTGCGGATGATATCAGTAAAGAGCGTCAGAACAAAACAAGATGCTGTGTGTCCAGAGTCATGGACAATGAGGTTCTTTGAGGACATATCTTTTTTTTTTTGTGCAAGCGTGTCATATGGTTCAGAGATTCAGATCTCAGAGCTGTACGAGGAGATCTGGGGAAGTCTGTGTGAATAACCAGCGTGGTTCTGCTCAGGTCTGAGAGCAGCAGTAATGCTAACTGGAAGCAGATGTGTTTCGTGGGCAGTTAGCTTATAAGAGGCAATAACTCTGGTTGAGAGGGATCCAGCACAGCGGCTGCACCTGCAAAGGGAGGTGCAAATCTGCCTGCTTTGTTAATAAAACTCCACAGCCCATGCCAGATTTCTGGGGTTGTCCAGCCTCCCGGATTTTCTGCCAAACAGCTCAAGCTTCTAACTAACATCAGCGCTCAAGTTTTAACCTGTGATGGTCACAGCTGACCCGATGCTCTTGCTTACTGTCTCCCAGGTGACCCCGTACGATATCTTCAACCATGACTTTAGGCTGCTTTTTGCCAAGTATATACAGTTCCCTTTGGGCGTTTGTGAGGATTTTATGAAACAGAGTTTTCACGGTACATGAAACGATCAGTGTCCTGGAGCGATTTTGCAAACAAAAACATAACAGGAAAAGAACCCGACGGCCATATGTGAAAAACATGGGATGACCCAAAGGCCCCCTGAGTCCTGTTTGATACGGGTTTGCCTTGCTTTTCTGAGCTGAATTGCAAACCAAAACAAACAAGCATGTCCACACGTTGTCAGATTTTTGAGAGACAAATGTGGCAATAAACATGTGTGAACATGGCAGCATTCAGCATTCTCTACTTGTGATAAATAAATCTGGAGCAATTACAAAACCAGGAACTGATTCTCAGAATATTCCTATTAAAAAAAAAACTGCTTTTCAAACCACAGGCATAAAGCATGGAAAATGAAATCAGGAATCCACAAACATTCAGGTCAGTTTGCATTTTTTCCCCATATCTCTGGACAATTTGGTGTAAACTCCTCATAATTCTATCAGCGTTTCAATTCGAAAACAAAGTTACTTACAATCAAACTGTACAGGCAGCTGTTCAGTTCTTTTAATAACCATTTCTGCAAAATACCTTTTTGTAAAATTCTTACATAAACTCCATGAAAGGATTTTTGGGAGACAGTGAGGATGATAAACATGAGCATACCTGACAACGATCAGCATGCTCAAGGTATCATACAAAAAAATTAATTACAAAAGCAGAAACTGATTCTGTTTTAAAACTTTATATTTTAATACATACAAAACAAAATCACAGACATCCTGCCTCATCGCTCCTTGGAGTATCAAGTATAGGCTCTTGGTACACACAGAAAGAAAAGAAAGAGGGGGCATAGTAAGGAAGGAAAGAGAGAGAAGAAGAAGTAAATAATGAGTGAAGGATAGAAAAATGAAAGGAAGGGACAAAGTAAATAATGAAGGAAAAGATAAATAAGGAAAGAAGAACAAAAAAAGAAAGCAGGGATGGAAGGAAGGAATGAAGCATGGACGGATGGATGGATGGACTCGAAAAAGAAAGGGAACAAGCTAAGAAAGAAAGAAAGGTGGAAAGGATGAAAAAAATAAAGAAACAAAGAAACACATGGGAGCTAAAACGGATAGAAGAATGGAAGAAAGGAGGGACAGATGGATGTAAGAGTGATTGTTTCCTTTAGATATTGACTAATAAAATGACTAATATCTTGAAATTACAAACTATTCCACATCATCTGATGCTCTTCTTAGAACCTTCAGGAACATGTGATATACGCAGAAATGTAGTTTTACTGTAATTACTGTGAGTACTTCTGGTTTCTTGTGCTGTTCTGTACTGTAGTGATGAACACGCACTCTATAAGAACATCTTTAGTCATTGTAAGACATAAAGAGATGTGGATCACAGAGTCTGGTATGGATTTCAGCTCGGGGTTAGAAGTACTCCATCTGAACAGACCCTACTGTAACCCCACAGTGTCAAACTGCCTTCACTTATCACTTTCCCCCTGGATTAGAGAGACCATTAAAGCCTTGCTTGGGCTGTAACATGCTACTTGTTCACTTCTTGATTAGAGCAGACAGTGCACAAACGTCTGTACAGAGTCTGATATTTCTGTACCCTTTTCCTGCTCTGCTCTTTTTCACAAACTTTATCATCCATGATCTTCAGCACTCGATGACTCTGTCCATTGTCTGAAGGAGAACTGTGGCAGACGTGGTGTAATCCTAAAATCGGTTGTTGTCAGACTAATCAGAAGCTTTCTGTTCAAACGGGTTATAGGCTGTAAATAAAACTAGGTAGTATCTATTATTTTGTGATTTGACCCACAGCACTTATGCTCTTTGAAGTCGTCTGGAGTCATTTTTAACTACCAGATATGAGATTAGCTCTCTGTGGGGAGATGCTTTAAAAACCAGCGCTCAGTTGGGCAGTAATTGCTGCATGCATTTCCATTCATCTAACTTTAACTTGTACACGTGTGTAACATAGGTACTGGTGTGTGTGTGTTTGTGTGTGCGTGTGTGTTCCTATGGTGCACTCTGGTTGTGTGGGATCTGTGTTTTGCTGTGCTGAACAGTGTGATTGCTGTGGGCAGGTCAGTGGAGGGGACTCAGCTAGCTGGGTGGTAAAACACTCCAGCTGTGAGACTACAGTACAGAAAACACACAGCAACCGGTTCAGGACACACTCCACATACCACTGCTCACACACTTTCCTAAGCCAGGAAGGATGGAAGCAATGAAGGACGCAAGGGTAGAAGGGTGGATGCAAGGATGGAGAGACGAATGGAAGAAGTAAATCAAGGAAGCAAAGAAGGATGAAAG
>JAOVVF010000022.1:14379684-14396699 GCA_028565595.1 Duopalatinus emarginatus | reverse complement strand
TAAGAAAGGATTGACTGAATCTAGGAATAAAGGAAGAAATTATGGGAGAATGAAAGTGCAAAAAGGAAGAAAAACAAAGCAAAGTAGGGCCCAAATATAAGAAAGAAAGAAAGAAAGAAAGAAAGAAAGAAAGAAAGAAAGAAAGAAAACAAGAAAGAAAGAAAGGAAGCAAAGAAGGATGAAAGTAAGAAAGGATTGACTGAATCTAGGAATAAAGGAAGAAATTATGGGAGAATGAAAGTGCAAAAAGGAAGAAAAACAAGGCAAAGTAGGGCCGAAATATAAGAAAGAAAGAAAGAAAGAAAGAAAGAAAGAAAGAAAGAAAGAAAGAAAGAAAACAAGAAAGAAAGAAAACAAGAAAGAAAGAAAGAAAGAAACCAAAACAAGAATGGAAAAAAAAAAGAAATAAAGTAAAAAAGAAGAAAGGAAGGAAGAAAAGAAGGAAGGAAGGAAGGACAAAAACAAGAAAGAAAAAAAAGAGAAAGAAAGAAAGAAAGAAAGAAAGAAAGAAAGAAAGAAGTAATGTAAAAGGGAAATATGGAAGCAAAGACAGTAGAAGGGAATAAATGAATAAGCAAATAAAGGAAGCAAGGAAGGAAATAAGGACCAAATCAACAAAGGAAGGAAGAAAGGAAAGAAGGGAGGAAGACAGAAATAAAAAAAAGTAGGAAGGAAAGACCAAATTAACAAAGAAAGGAAAGAAGCAAGGAGGGATGGAAGAAGTCAGGAAAGAAAGCAAGTATAAACGGATGAAAGCAAGAAAGGAGGAAAAAAGCTGAAGGAAGAAAAAAAGTAGAAAAGTAGAATAAAATGTGTCGTATAATCACAGTAACAGTAAGTAAGTAAAAGTGCTTCATCGCACCACCAAATTATTGTTTATTATTTTTGTATAACAGCAGGAGAGGTTTTCATTTGTCATGTAATGTAAGCTGAATAAAAATCTACAAGGCTAAATGTAGCTGGCTGATGTAGAATAGTAATAATAGTAATAATAGTACTTTGGCAGCCCTGAAATTAAACACACAAACTTGTGTACAGCGAGTTCCTGTAATAATGTAATAATGGACTGCATGTTTTTACATCAGAACAGCACTTCAGCAGTAATCATTAAGATTACATGTTCGATATGAGAAGCTTTACATCAGTATAAAAAAAAAAAGACGAGCATATATAAGTGTAGTCTTTGCCCTGGCTTCTGTAAACCCACTCTGAAGTCAAAACTCAAACAAAAATCACAGTTATTAGTCATCAGTGTTTGGATTACAATTGTTTAAAATTGCGGTGCGATTATGGCAGTTTCAGATGTGATATTTCGAGTTGCGGCCACTCCTTATCTGTTTGGATTGGCCACCAGATACGGGACATCTTGGAGCAATTTTCCCGTGTAGTGGATTCAGCTGTGAGGCTGGACGAGGATGTGAAATGACTGCGGGCCAACGTGCTACTTCATAGTGTGTGTGAGCGGGGCTGCTTAATAATCCGCGGCCTTGATCAAAAGCCCAGCTTCCTAAATGAATCCAAGCACAAAGATCATGGTAAGATGGTAAAGCAAGCATCGCGGTTAGTCAGGATGCTGTTAGGAACACCAGAGGTGATCCTTCAGAAAGCAGACATGCTTTAATAGCCATGGCGTCTATTTCTACAATGCGTGGACAAGGGTTAGAGTCCTGTGTGGTGAAGTGAGCTCAGGACAAAAAGCTCATTTAGATGGTGCTGACAGACAGGACAAACGGGACAAAACCAGAGCAAGTGACCCAAAGAGTGATGAAGAGGTACTCTGAGAGAAAGAGAGAGAGATGAAGAAGAACCTCTCACTTATCCCAGGCTACAGCAGTATCTGTTACCTTATCAGATGAGAAGGAATCTGAGCGGATGGTCTCACAAAAACACTCATCATCTTAAGCCTGGGACACAAAGATCCTTCACTTATCTGCTCTCGCTTTTTTCTCCGGTTAGGCCAGAAAAAAAGTAAAGCTTCTCGTCAAGTACATTCAGTAAAAGCAGAAATATTACAGATGCATACTGTATATACACCAATCTGACATAAAATTAACACCGCCTGCCTAAAGCCACCAAAACAGCTCTGACCCACTGAGCCATGTACCTCCACAAGACTTCCGAAGTCGTGCAAGAGGTTAGCAACAGATCCACCCCCAGCACATCAGTAAGCCTTGGATGTCCATGACCCTGTCTCCGGTTCACTTGTTGTCCTTGTTTGGACCCCTTTCGATAGGAACTAACCACTACATACCAGTAAAACCCCACAAGACTTTCTGTTATGGAGTCCCAGGCATCTAGACATCACAACTGGGTCCTGGATTAAATACAGACGAATTACTACGCTTGCCCATTTTTTCCTGCCTCCAACACATAAGATTTGAGAACTGACTGTTTACTTGCTGTCTGATATTGTCAGGTATGTTATTCACTTCACCTGTCAGTGGTTTTGTTGTTGTAATGTTCAATTCAATTCAATTAAATTTTATTTGTATAGCGCTTTTAACAATGAACATTGTCTCAAAGCAGCTTTACAGAAAATAATGAAAAGAGTTATACATTTATAAAATTATTAGAAATTTTATCCCTGTTATAATGTTATGGCCGATCGGTTTGTATGGCGTACATGGTGTATATTAGGAAACTTTCTTTTGCCTTAAGGAAACGTTATCATTTTTACATATGCTTCGTATATATACTCCATCCACTGTAGACGTTGAAGGTGAACATGTCACTGATAGCCTGGAAAGACCTCTATATCCGCTCACTGACAAGGAACACAATACAAGGAATGTTCTGTTGATGGACATGAGCTTCCATGCTGTGCGCTCTCACTTTCAGAATCCACGAATTCAGCTGCACTGCCACATCGTCCACATGAACACGTTCGACAGAAATACGACTGAAAAATGATTCATGTTAAGATCATGATTAACTTTATAACCTGTAAAGCCATTAAAAACAGAATGTCACTCTTGTATGGCTGATAACTGAGGTGTGGATAAAATAACCTAGAAAGAGCCTGAATATCCTGAATCAGTATTTACTCATTAATCAGTGAAAAGATGACTAGTCAACTACATTTTAGAATGAATAGTCATGCAACTGCCAGGAGGTTTATTTAATGATTAGTTGTCAGGAAGCAATGATATTTTGCACATATGGCTTTTCAGGTGAAATAATAAAACGGACTAAAAGGTAATTCATTAGCTAGTAATGAACAGTAATTAAAAATATAAATGAACATGTCACTCTTCCATCTGGTCTTTTGAGATATTCAGCAGTGAAATGTTTGAACAGCTTCTTCACTGTTGCTCACTTAAACAGGCTCCTCCATCATCAGGCTTCAGTTAATCAGTTTGCCAGAAAAATGGCCTTGTGTAGGCATTCATTTTCATTACACAGTGAAATTGGGTCTGAAACCTTGACTGGACTTATTCACTACTTTAAACTTCATCTGTATTGTATTATTTTATCAGTTTAGATTTTTTTTTGCTCAGCAGTTTTTATTTCACATGTCTGTAGACCCCCTAATTAGGTGGTATTTTTTGCTTTGGGGTAACGAGAGTGGTGAAAGTGAGCATGTAAAACATACATTCAGCAAAGGCTGTATTTAAAAATAAAGGCACAGCATGTAATCCTGCCGCTGACGGGACCATAAGCCAACCTGGACCTCTCAGCCCAAGCCTCAGAATAAATAATAACATATGACAGTTATACTTTTCCATTTTATCCCCAGATGAAATGGGATATAAAACTAAACTGTGACCTCACCCGGGAGGAAGCGGGCACACTTACGGGAAGTTTGCGACACGCACGGCCACGGGCACACAGGCGAGCTGAGCCACCCACTTCAGCATCGTGTCCTGATACACCAGCAGCATGTTGTTATGGTTGGCCACCAGGATGTTGGTTGTACCCTCGGAAACTATGGACAAAGGAAGATGGTCAGTGCCATCTATTACATGACAAAGGTAGGTTGTGTGTGTGAGAGAGAGAACCAGAGAGGCCGCACACGGAGTGGAATGTCAGGGAGGTCAGGTTAATGACAGGCTCCTGCTCGAACCCAGAAAACCACTTCAAACCAGCCTGTGCTCATCTGTTTCTCACTTTCACGAAAAGCCCTGGGATTAAGAACAACGCCTACGACAGCTATTTAGGCCTCTGTCACCCGCTCTTACACTCATATGTATACACACACCGCTTTGCTTTGCTGTTTGTAGGGTTGAATCCTGTAAAGGAACCTTTTATCACACAGATGTATGTGTTACACTTAGTAGCTTTATGCACAGATTTTCACCAATGCAAACTGATCAACCCTGATTCCATAACCTGAATAAACTGGGAAGTGTTCCTCAAGTGGGAAGTTTCAGTTTCAGTGCATCAAATCTAAAGTTATGCATATGTGTATTCTAGCATGTTCAGCATTTTAATCATGCATGCTGATTACAGTCACAACGAAACCTCATCCAAATGTAACAACTGAACCGACAGCATCTGTGATCGTAGCAAAGTTGCTCAGTGTTTCAGATGTACATGAAATTCGGTAACAAGGTTCTGGTTGTTAAAGAGCATAAATCACTCACATTCAGATCAGCCTCAGATTAGGTTTACTCTATTTTAAACTAGAAATCAACGTGGTCTAGTTTTGTAAATTAGAAGACAGAATATTGGGTTTAATGCTTACATTAAATTACATTGGATTATTTTTGGGAAACTCTGCCCTGATCATAAATGGTGGATTAAAATAAAAATGGGCTGCAGAGAAAGAAAAGAAAATAAGAGTGGGGTAAAGAGTGGGGCACATTTACAAAGTGAAAATGTAAATGAATTTTTTTTATCATAGCCAAACGGATGCCTGTTCATTTTTTTCCGAAAGCACTATTTCCCCAGCCAAAACAATGACAATTCAAATGGCTTGGAACTTTAATATAAAACAAGCGCGCTATATTACAAAGGCAGGAAATGATTTTCCACACCAGGTTCATTCATCCGTTCATCCTGTCAGAACTGCCAGAGCTGAGTTACAGCCCTCTCTCCCTCTCAGTACTGCTACTTACAATCCAAACCATTCTCTAATGAGAACAGATTTGTACCCAAGAACGTCTGTGCCTTAAAAAACCCTCACCCTTTTGAGTCTGTTCTTAGTAATGATGTCTCAGGGAGTTTTTCTTTCCCAAGATCACCTCTGGGCTTGTTCTCAGTCTGGATTTCTGCACCATGGCTCTAGTGAGACAGTGCTATGTATAAACTAGAAATAAATACACTGTCATGTTGTATTATTATTTAGGAGATTTGAAGTTTTTTAAGCCTGTAGTGTTCTTAAGCAGAAAAAGTATCCAAGCAGAAGAAATGACACATCCTCTTGACACATTTATGGGCAAGAAGGCAGAGAGAGCTTTCCTCCAAGTGTTCTACTGGCCACTGTTATAATCCAAGTTATACTGGTTAGTGACACAACAGTCACATGTAGCAGTTTGAAACATTGCCCGGTTTTATGCATCACAGAGGACATGTGTGTGTTACTGATCAATAGTCCAGAAGCTACAGTTCGTGCAGCTCAGACATTTCCGGGGATTTTTTTTTCTGTGCACAAATTTCCAAAGACTGAATGTGTCCAATTTACAGACTAATCTTAATGGCTATAATGAGGTTAAATGTATAACATGAACTTATGGATAAAGCAGTGTATCAAAGTGTATGTTTGGGGTGTTTACCCCACTTGGCTGTCTGAAAATGTTAAAAAAAAAAAGACGATGGATGAAACCGGAGTCTTTCCTCCAATATTTTTCTTTTACGAAGCCCAACGTAGAGACACAGAGCAGGTCTGTGCTCCGCGCCGTCTCGGTCCCTAACCCAACACACACAGGAATCTGCATGTTTTATCTGATAAACCAGAGATGTTGCACAAATAAAGGCATCCTGGCACGTTAGGAAGGGCACGGCTTTACGCTGGGACTTTGCTGACCGTGCTGTCACAAGTAATAAGTACTGAGTGCAGTGGATTTCCTCCTAAGGAACAGTTAAGAATAACTGGCTCAGTGAGTAGCAAATGTAGCAGCAGCCTGCCATGAAAGGGAGCCAAAGTCTACGGTGTGACAAAAGTATATTTTTAAATACCCAGATTTGTTTTCCAGAAAATTCGGTCTCTGGCAGACGGCTGGGAGAATTTCTGTCTGATTTTGAGCGAAGGGGGCAAAAGTGATCGGGATTGACGTTAACAGGGGAAAGCTGGCACAGATGGATTGGATCGTTCTGTTACCTGAGGCGTAGGGAAGGAAGCAGCTGGGGTTGTACTCGAGTTTCTTCATGAAGCGGATTTGGCCGTTGTCCCGGAGGCAGAACAGGTTCCTTTCCCCAAGCACGAAGATGGAAGAGGCTGAGGGGGAGACGGAGGGGACGTAGATATCCAGCGCCTGCTCTCCTAACACTAGCGTCCATTCAGCCTAAAACACACACGCATACACACAGCTATAAGTATAACTGGTAACAAAATGGCTCACAAATGCATAAACATTATACGCATACATACTACATACTATATGTCAATTTAGTTTTATAAAGAGCTATGTTGTTACTGTGTGTTACTTCAATGTAATTAAATAAATACCAGTGCATACTTTTTATCCATTTACAGTTATATAAAACATAAAACATGTTATTCATTATTCTTCCCTCAGAACCACATCATGCAAACACACTAACCGTGAGCCTCTTCCCAGAGCTCTTGCTTTGCTGCTCCGAGTTCTGTCTGGTGTCTGCATCCGTAGCGACCGCTAGCGTCTCGTACCTGCAACCGGACCAGAGCGAAAATGGCATCGTGGCATCAATAAACCCACACGGCATAAATCAGCGCAGCATATACATCTTATTAATGGTATTACAGTCATGAAGTCATGAGAAGCCTCATGTCGGAAATTTAAACTGTCAGCGTCGTTTCCATTACAGAGAACTTCCTGTATAAAGAACTGGTTAGTTTCCATACTTATTAGATGCTACTAATAGAGGAAGTGGCTGCAGCCAAGGTTTGCGAATGCTTTGCTGTCAGCGTAAAACCGTCTGCTCACCAACAGCCAAGGATAAGAAACAGTGTAGGGGTCGATTATTCCGTCTCATGCGCGTGAAGTGTAAGCGAGCACACGCGGCTCACTTAGGGGATGCTCACCTACGCACATGTATGTATAAGAGTTAACGTTTGTGTCTGGGTCTATGTAAACGCACGCACGAGTGTGAGGGATATGTAAAGCACATGTGTGTGTACGTGCTCGAGTGGTTGGCGGCAAAAGTGGAATAAAAGACGTGAATTGGGCCGCTGAAGTCGATGATAGAATATGAGATGATGAAGATATCAGTAGGGTGATCTCTCACTTTTTAGGTGCTGCATTTTGTCTGATGCTTTCAGTTACGGTTTCTGTTTTTTGGGGTCACGGACACCATCAACATGTTTGATCCGAAAAAGAATAATAATACAAGGAAAATATCTGAAGAAGTAACTAACCTAGCAAAGTCAACTTTTCCAGATGTTTCTCTTTTGTACTTTTCTTACGATCATGAATAACATAATATGTACTGTATACGCAAAAGTGTCACAAAAACTGGTACAGACAAGCCTATGCAAAAGACAGAGACTGATGGCTCTATAATGGTACAGGTTTAATTCATGTCCTGCATTCATTCTGATCAGTTTGGCCTCTTCCAACAAGACAATGCACGGTCATATGTCTAGAGATGCCAAATTATGGTTAGAGGAACACTTATCTAAGTTTGGGGTCACCCACCAAGTTGCCCTTTGCCAAGTCATCAGATCTCAGTGTTATTGAACACATCTAGGATGTCATGCAATGCACTGTGCAATAAATTTGGAGGACGTTTGGTGTTTATTGCCTGCAGCTTGTGGAGCTTGTGGAGTCCATGCCCTGTGGGGGACCTGGCCTAGACTGATGTACCAGATTTTCTGGCACTTCAGTGTACATGACCTTAAATTATACGTCCTAAAAAAAGAGAAAATTCCTGAAGACAGTGAAATGAATTGATAAATTCCTCTGGAGTTGAACATACAATTCCAAACAAAGTGATAACAGCCTTGATGTAGAGGGCCAATAGGCTTACACACACACACAAACACACACACACACACACACACACACACAGAGCTGAGAGACTCCATCTAGGTATTGGTAGGTTGAACTGGCCTTAGTCTCAGTAGTAAAAGACTATGTGTGTGTGTGTGTGTGTGTGTGTGTGTGTGTGTGTGTGTGTGTGTGTATTGTATTCACTCATAGTCCAACATGGCAAGAAGTCCCGCCAGAGGAAACAACAAAAGTCATTTAGATGAAAGAAGATCTCATTCAGACCTGGCGCGAGAAGTACATATATCACACAGCTTCCTCAGAATCCTCCCGGCACGCAGGAAAACGTCTCGACCGGCTGAATAAACGAAAACCTGGGCGGCCTGAAATTCACACCAGTACACAGCGAGAGTCCGGTGGTGGAGGACACTGCCTTAACCGCTCCTGCCATCGAAACCATTTTTTTAATATATACAATCGCCCACCATTCTCATTCCACGATTCAGCATTTTAGGCAAACCTCCACCTCCACCCTCAGAAACATGTTCCCCCTTTATTATATGCAGTTATATACAGTCTGATGGATTGAGTATAAATACCATGCTATCGTTTCAGGAGAATCTGTCTGAATGCATTTCCTGCATTTTTAAACCTCCAAATATTTAAATGATATGAAATAATAGATGGTGGCGATCGGCAATTGGAAATTTCATTAGGACGTGAGAAACAGTCCTCGGCTTGCTGCTAACTGGACTCAGCTGTGGAAACAGCAGCACAGCCGCGCAAACGCCTACTCGACCATCTGCGCTGTCCAATGGCTACTATTTTTTACTATTTCTACCCACAATTCCCCCCGTCCTTCTTCCCCTCACATGCCGGAGACAGAGGATGTGGTCAGTCGGATGACAAGTGAGAATAAGAATGGCCTGCACTGCTCATATATAAGTTATATGAAAACTTTTGCTGGCTTATATGTGTGGTTCCCCACTCCCCCTTTCTGTCAGACCGGCCAAAGAAAACGACAGAATACTGCTACAACAGCTTGGACTACATTCAAAGCAATGGCAGTAGTTCGTTTAAGTGACATTTTTGCCCTGAGTGACTTATTGCTAATTGCAGGGACAGCTCCCCTGAGGCAACTTTGGGGTAAGTGCCTTGCTAATGGCACTGAGAGAAATCAGCTACAATTTAACCCTTGACCTTTTGAACCATGGCCAAGTTCTCAAGCCTCATGCCCCCTCTTGTTAAAAAAAAAGCTTCATCAGCTAAAATTGTGAACGGATTGTAGGAAGAATTTTTTTATATTTTTCATTCAGGATGTAGCACATAATTAACGTTTGAGTCGCTCTCAGCTCAAATAATATGATATAATGTTATAGTGATATAGCTATAGTGTTATAGCTATTACAACAGAGTTTCATGGCCACAACGTAAGAAATAAAAATACTTAGGTTTGAGAATAAAGTCGTAATATTTGAGGAAAAAAAGTGAAACATTTTGAGAAGAAAATCATAATATCTGATATTAGGATTAAGATTATAAAATGGTGGCATTTTGAGAATATAGTAATAATACTACACCAAAATGGTACATTTAGATTTTTATCTTGTAATATCAGATTTGTTTCTTGACATGTAATAGTAATAAGAAGAAGAAGAAAAAGAAGAATTCTTTTATTATTGTTATTATTATTATTTTTTCAAAATATTATAACTTGACTTCTGAAATCTTCGTATTCTTTTTTAAACAGTGGTCCTAAAAAGCCACAGTGGTATATAATGTGCCGCTCACAGCATGCTAGTTGTAATACAATACTCACTAATGTCTTCTTCGCGATTGCAATGTGCCTCACAACCAGCAGAGGGCTCTGAAAATGACAAACTACGTCTTAAGGTGTTCGCAAAACATAACCAACCTGTTAACGACCCCAGCAGACAATTAAAGGCATGTGATGACCGGTCCAGTGTTTAGGTTACCTAGAAAATGAACTGACAAAGCTAACAACTGGTAGCTAACATTGCATAATAACGCCTGAAGATCAGTTTAGACAGGGCAAGGGAGTGTCAACTAGCGGTGCAAACCAGGAGCAGTGGTGGCTCAGTGGTTAAGGTTCTGGGTTACTGATCAGAAGTTCAGAGGATCAAGCTCAAGCACCACCAAGTTGCCACAAGGCCTTTAACTGCTCCAGGGTCTTTGTATCATAGTGGACCCTGTGCTTCATAACCAGCTGGGATATGTAAAAAAAAAAAAAGCTTTTCATTGTGCTGTAATGTGTATGTGACAAAAATAAAGGCTTCTTCTTCTAAACTTGACTATAGTTATTATAAATTTCTTCAGAAGTGTCTGAGTTAAAATGTCAGTGGTCAGCATTGTTGTATTTAAAGCTGCTGTGTTTTATCTGGCTTGGGTCTTTGTTTTTTCTTGACAGGTTTATCCATGAGGTTACTGGCTTTCTTTCTCTGGTTGCAAAATCAGTATTTTTTTAACATGTTGTGGATTAAGAAAGAACAAGAATCCATTTCATGAGTCTGACCTGTAGCACTCCACCTGACGGGAGGAGGAGACGGTGATGAAGGCGTCGGTTCGTGTGCAGTAACACAGCGGCCCTGGGAGTAAAAATCCGGGAAGGAAGCGCCCAAACGCGTAGCTCTCCTGCTCGAAGAACATCAGCATGCCGTCCATGGACTGGATGCAAATGAAGTGATGTCCTGCGTGAGTAAAAAACATAAGAAAGCATGCTGAGACACACAGCGGCAACAAAAACCACAACTATTCAGACAAACCTCATTCTCATCAGTGAAAATAAACCAGCAGCTGCATTATGATGAGGATGACCAGCTGTATTACAGAAGTGTTATTGCGTTCTGGGTTGACTTGGTCTCTAAGCGCACATGCTGATGTGTGTATGGAGGCTTTGTCAACACTACACGCTGGCTCTGTGGCTCAGGCTCACATCCACACTTTATGGCACAGAAAACGAAGGCTCGCAATGTGCTGTAAAAAAAAATACAGACGCTACTAATTAGGTCTCACAGCTCCAATAAAAAAGATTGCACGCTCGTCAACAAGGGGTCAACGGGAACCATCAACAAAGACCTACTCCTACGCATATGGAAAGCCAATGAGTGCACGCGTGTGCAAGTGAGTAGGTGTGAGTGAGTGATAATGATTTTTGGACGGTGCAGCGCAGAGTAATGAGTGCTAGTAGTGTAATTAGTGGACCAGACAGGGTTTGGGTCAGCACTAGGCCACCATGCACTCACACTCACACACACACACACACACACACTACATTCCTTTCAGAACTACTGTCTCCTTCCTGGCTTTTGAAGCACCTCCTGCTCTGGGGACATCATTAATATCACCATATATAAGATTAATTAGGCCATTTTGTTTTCCACAAGATGTTCGGGACTGTAATTCAGCACAGAGCTTACTTCAGCAATTCTCTCTCACACACGCAAACTCAGACCACATTTACATTACCACTGTACCACATTTTCCCAAACACATTACCTCGAGTGTTATTTATTTATTTATTTTTAATGGCATAAAATGAGAGACAGACTCTGCTGCCACCGTGTGGTTAATCATGATATTGCATGTACATAGAAACAAAGCAAGCCCATAATAATGCTCCAATCCTCTTAAGCATACAGATGGACATTGCTCTATTTATAGGAGCATTATTATAATTTGTCCTTTATCCAGTCTGAGGACAATGAAGAGGCCAGACATTATTAAGTACCTTCTGCATAAACACAAACACACCTTTGCTGAGATACTTCTTAAGCAATGGTGTACTTTCTGTTTATTTTTGTTAGTTTTACTAGACATTTACACATATAAATAAATAGTCTTTATAAGGAATATCACACTATCAATGCTGTCATTGATAAGAAAATAATCAATGACAGAATGGTGTGATGTGACCTAATATAAAGTGGAGGGCTGTGCAACACGGAAATCCTACACCTCAGAATACAACAGAACTGTGGAGCGTTTTGCAGGAAGTATGATGTTAATTGCCAGAATATTTCCACAAGTTTGTGGACTCCTTCCACCATAGCGGACCACCAAATATAAGACTGGTGTACAGGTTTTTCTGGCACATCAGTGAACATTTATTACAGAGTGTCACTTTATGATTATAAATTTAGGAATGTATTTTACTCATATATAATATAATATAGATTGGTATATGCATTGCATTGGTATGTAACTGTTTCCACAACGTCCAGTTCATGAGGAGGTGTTTCTAGGGTACTCAGTGCTAAAAGTGGATGTCTTTATTACTGCTGCTCCCTGCGTAGTGCACTACACAAAAGAAAGTTTATAGTAAATTATAAATGTCTTATACTACTTGTAAGCTAATTTAGCAAAAACGTGAAAGATATAAACATCATATCACATCCTAAAAATGTCTCAGGTGATCAATTTTATTTGGCACAAGTGGGAAAATCGTGTAGATTTTGTTCCTTCTGAAAAAAAATGATAACCCCCTGGAACTAAAGCAGTCATTCACTGGCTAAGTGCTTACCGGTGACCCCTCCGAAGGAGCCGTAGGTCATGTTGCAGGCTGTTCTCTGCAGGTTGTGTTCGTAAACCAGTCGGAGCTGGTACTGATCGCCATGTTCTACATTTCCAGCGGTACCTGAAAACGGTAGACAGGAAGAACATAGTGTTAGTGGCTCAAGAAGGGGGGGGGGTGTTCCACATGAAGCTCTGATTTCTTTGTTGTCCGAGTTCATATTGATCACTTAAGATAAAAGATTTCTCTATTTTCACGCTCTCCAATTGCTCAGAAAGTGTTGATTAATACACATTATAGCAAACCCTTCACAGGAACATCTTTGTAGACCACCACATAATCCGAGACAAATAAGAAATGTGTTCCTATTTAAAAAACATATAAAATTTCATTGATATGAGGAAGTTTAAATTTAACATTTATGGAAGGCAGCTCCAGTGTCAGTGCTTTATAACGCTCATTAACATTCACTGCGCTTTCTGTGTAACATGACCTCCAAAAACCTACAAAGTGGCAGAAAAACTGGCACAGACTCTGAAAAAAAGCTAGTACAGACTGGTGGTGGCTAAATAATGGTCTGTTTGTTTAGCTGGCTTTTCATGGAACATCTCTGATAGGTGAACGTCATGTGTGCCTCCTTTCTTTTAGACCTACACCCTTTTGTGTACTGAACTCATTCTGCATTCCAGCAGGACAATGCATCATGTTACACATCTGGAGACACCAAATTAGGGTTAGAGGAACACTCATCTGAGTTTGGGGTTTTGTCATTCCTACCTAAGTAACTATTTAGCTGCTATAACCTAAGTGACAACAGGAACTAACTTGTCTCAAGAATTAAATGTGACAATTAAAGGTTATAAATTATGATTTGGCATGAAATAAAAACATAATTGTTGGCGAATGACTGTAGTGTCAGAGGAATAAAACACTTAAGGATCTGCTGTTTTTTTTTTTTAAACCTGTCATTGATTACCTTCCTATAATCACAGTGTGACAGTGTTTTATTACTTCTGTTATGCGTTTGTTTCATAGACACATCAATTAGTCCAGGTGCTGCATGCATGCTGGATTTCATCCGTGATGCCCTTCCTGTCTGATTTCTAACTACATCTGTCTGAAGCCTAACATTCACAATACGTCTTCACAGCACAGGACGCTAACCTGAGACGGCGTAGATGGACAGTTTCCTGGGATGCAACACTGCCAAGTGAAGCAGCTCGGAGCACCTAGAGACACAAAACAGAAGACTATCAGGAGACATCCTGAACCCAGAAACAAGACATTTTTTCCAACATCTTGTCTCAGTAATCAAATTAAATTGTCCCGGGTGTATAAGCACTGAACACACCCACGTTCCTCAATCTGACAGAAACATTCCTGATGTGACAGACCTGAGACAGAAACTGTACTCGATTAGTGGTTTTGCATGTGAAGCTGTCATGTCTTTCAACCCGGAGACATAGTTTGGGGAACAGAAACCCAAAAAGCAGCATTCTGAAACATGGCCCCAAACCACAGCATGTAACTGTGTGCGCCAAAATAATATACAAGTACTTTCAGTACAATCTACGTCCTGTATGTCGGGAAACCAGTGAAAAGAGATCAAATCAGATAAGATGGTTTCAACCGAGACTCTTAAAGAAAAAAAATAAATAAATAAAAAATAACCACAGATCAAAGAATATAACCACATGCCCTACCAGCTGCCAAACAAAAGAACAGCCAACTGGAGCGCAATGATGGCTAATGTGATAACCACAAGAAGACTATACAGTATTATATATTATATAAATATCTGAATCCTGTGGCTTGTCCTGGTTGTTCTTGTTCGACTTCAGAGCTCTATAAACAACCAGGAAGCCAAACAGAAAAATAACCCTAGCAATATATATTATAATCATGACTCAAGGCTGTGAGAATGTGGTGAGAAACTGCCTGAATATGATTAGAGGTAACACATAGAAGACAGCATCTAAGACCCTCTGCTGTGTTCACATTTTCACTCTTATCCCCTGAAACCCCTAAACCAGGTAACTGTGGGCTATATAGACTGACGCAGGAAGACAGAGGCTCATCCTGACCCAGTGATGACTTACGAAACAAACTTGCCCACTTCCACCTGGATGATAGGGTCTCGCAGTTGAACCTCCAGCAGCTGGGCATCTACTCCGCTCTGCTCTCCCGGCCTGGTGGCATGGGGGGCAAAAATACGCAGCATTCCCATGTAGCTGCCCACCACCACCTTATCTGTAGAGGGCAGAGACACCCATAGAGTAGAGCTTTATACATAAACATAGATACACACGTGCATACATACACCAATCAGCCATGACATAAACACCACAAAACCAGCGGCATCTCTTTACAACGGCACATGTTACAGAGTCTTATGTATTAGGCAGCAAATTAACAATCGGTTCTTGAAGGCAATGTGTTGGAAGCTGGGAAAACGGGTAAGTGTTAGAATCGGACCGACTTCGACAAGGGTCAAATTGTGATAGTTAGATGACAGGATCAGAGCATCTCCAATAAAATGGGATGTTCCTGGTATGTAGTAGTTAAAACCTAATAAAAGTGGTCCAAGGAAGGACCACAGTGATAGGGGTCATGGGCACCCAAGGCTCCTTCATGTGTATGGGTGTGAAAGTTAGCCTGTCCCTAACAAGAGTCTGTGGACCAAGTCAGTCCCTGTTATATATCTTACAGCTATGTCTTTCCCCCACCAATGTCACAGGAAATACACGCTTACTATAAAACTAATAACAAGTGCATTCATATAAACCTGTGAGGTGCAGCTGCACAGTTTTTAGAGCTGCTGTTATAGAAAATGAATGCAATTCTGACCAATCAGAATGGACAACAGTGTGGTGAAAACCCATTACATTTGAAATTCACTAGAAAAAAAAAACTGCACCGTGTTATTACTCATAGTTAAAACCTTCTGTGACTGCCTTGAAATGTTAGACTTACACTCCTCCATTTAGAAACCTGAAAGCTTTCATTTCACATATAAAATGAAAAAATTGATAGGTTTCCTTTAACACACGTCTAGCAGACATGTCACTTGCTCACCGTAGCCACTTCCGCTGTTATCCACATCTCCAACACAGAGGCAGCCCTGGTCAAACTCCTCCCCCTCACCCAGCCGGGCCGACCACCACTCCCGCGCCTTAAACAGGGACATCTCACTGCTCTGGAAAATAGGAAAAAAGTTACAGTTTTAAACCTATACATTCTATATTCATGTGCTTTGCTTCCGTATCAATATATCCACACTGATCCCCACCCCAAAATATCCACATCTGGAATAAGGGGAAAAACCTATATATTTCTACCACAGCACTGCTAAATGTCAGATGAAAGTGAACTACTCTGTTGATCATTGTACAGTGGAACTGACCTCTGCATTTGATCCATCCATGCAGTGAAACACACACACACACACACACACACACACACACGTGAACACACGTGAACACACGTGAACACACGTGAACACACGTGAACACACACTACAGGGCACACACAGCCCCTATCTGCAGGACCCAGGGAGCAGTTGGGGGTTAGGTGTTTTCTCAAGGGCACTTCAGTTGCAGGGCTCGAAGCTGGTATCTGGTATCAAAATTGGTTCCTTAAACACAAGCCTATGATCAGAAGGTGTCATTTAATTTTTTTTTAAAACAGTAGAAGTAATTCTGGCTGCAAAGCCAAGGAAAATACACCAAACTCCTCACAGACAGACACAGGATCAACGATCGAACCCACAACCCTTAGATCCCTGGAGCTGTGTAGCACATTCTACCTGCAGCACCACCATGCCATGCAGTGATGTTAAGTAATTGGACCTTATTTCGAGAGTATTAAATAAAACTAAAAATATTACTTTTTATAAATAAAAAAATATTAATAAGTGTGAAAACAATTGCTGGTATTGCTGGAGAACTTTGCAAATGACAAAACACGACTGAAGTACCCTTGAACAAGGCACCTAACCCCCCAACTGCTCCCTGGACGCCTTGGTTTGGGCCTGGCCCGACACGCTCCAGGCAAGCGTGTTCACTCCCCCCTAGTGTTTAACAGTGTGTATGTATTTTAATGCACCGAGGTCACAACTCTGCTTCTTATCAGACTACATCACAACACCTCAGTGTTGATTCTTTTCTTAGAACAGCACAACCCCAAGATTTTAATTCCTTGTTTCTCTGGTCAACGGCGGGCACATCAGATGGCCAAGGATTTCATTAGGGGATGTTCAAGCGGCTTTACTAAATGCTGAGTAGCAAGTGGACAGGTGGACGTGATAGCTAATCCAGAAATGACAGAGAGAGACAGAGAGAGAGAGAGAGAGAGAGAGAGAGAGAGAGAGAGAGAGAGAGAACGAAGGGAGAGCGAGAAAGAAAGACAGAGAGACACAC
>JAOVVF010000022.1:14369177-14379584 GCA_028565595.1 Duopalatinus emarginatus | reverse complement strand
GAGAGAGAGAGAGAGAGAGAGAGAGAACAGAGGGAGAACGAGTAAGAAAGACAGAGAGACACACAGAGAGCATAAGAGAGAGAGAGAGAGAGAGAGAGAGAGAGAGAGAGAGAACAGAGGGAGAACGAGTAAGAAAGACAGAGAGACACACAGAGAGCATAAGAAAGAGAGAGAGACAGAGAGAGAGAGAGAGAGAGAGAGACAATCCTACATACTGCAAATAAGGACCCTAACATAAGCCACAGCAGCCCTGCCCAAATTTCTGTATGGGTTATGGGGCAAATTCCTCTGTGTGCAAGCACAGTAGGAAAACAGTTCACTTTCACTTTCACTTATTTATAGCTTATATCATGAATAGTAATGATATGCTAATGAGGCATACACGCCCCCTGTCTTATTTGCATATTTAAATATAGAAAACTGTAATGCTGTTATTAATATGATCAATAATAACAATAATATAGGATATATTTACACTCGAGCATGGTTTAAATTGTTGTCTAATATTTAAATAATGATGTTTTATTTTATTATAACCTGTAGAGTAGGACTTCTCTACACCCAGCTGGACATTTAAAGCTACATTAAACACAGCTACAGTAGCTAAACTGCTAAAACCATACAGCAATGAATCTATAATCACATTTCAGACGTTATATATACACATATATATATATATTTAATTTTATTTACCTTTCACACTTAAAGCTGACACGCCAGTTTAAATGCTAACGTTAATAATCCTAAGTACTTAAGCTAGTTACAGTTAGCTAGCTCGGTGTTTAAAGACGAGAAAATCCTGGACCAATCCCAAATGACTCCACACTCCCTAGATAGTTCACTACAAACGCGTACTGAACTGCTCAGTAGAACACCCTATGTAGTGCACCAAATCTCCTTGCAAGTGGTTATTTGTTATTCAGCCCATCTGAAGTGCCGCTACAAGAGCTAATATAGCGACAGTGTTCAATATTAAAAAGGATTTTAGCTAATACTCAGTATAAACACATGGGGAATGAGTGGTGCTGCCTGTACCGCTTACCGAGAACCACGGGTGAAGTCCTGAGAAAGCGTTACCGGTGTTTCACGAGCGTCAGCATCTCATCTCGTGCACTCACGCCTCGGTTGCCATGGCACTGTCACTAACTTTAGCATCGCAGTGAAGCGGGTCACGATAAAACTACAATCAATAAAGGGGTGGCCAAAATAAAAGTCTGATCACGTCTGTAAAGGTGTATTTCTCCGTTAATTTCCGGGGTCGTTATTGTTGTTTTTTAATACAATATTATCCACAGTAGTTATATTAATTCTGAAAAGCAGTAGGCAGTAAATAGAATCTTTTCAGCACGACCATTTCCGGTACATCAAAATACCCGGACGTTGTAATAAGTAGACCCCGCCCAGCCTACGCTTATCGCGGCCGATTAGATTTTAATTTCAAAATAAAAGTGGATTCCTAACTTAGCTGTCATATCAGGTTTCTTCTTATATATTCCAGATTACTAAATTTGTGTTGCTAATTTTGTATCTAAGTAAAAACAATCTGTTTGTACATTATATTAGATGTATATTTCTAAAATTATAGTGTTTTTTCTCTCTTTCTTCTTTTTACATTACAATAGTCCGGTAGGCCTTTCTGTGGTTGTGGTCTGTAGTTAAGGTTGACAACTTCACACACACCATAAATAACAGGACTGACATTTCTACTGTCTAAGGTTTAGCGGTTTTTTCAGGGCAGTGGAAAAGATACGTCAAGTGTAGGCCACGCCCACTTTCAGGGTTCAATACAAATACACCATGTGGACAAAAGTATTCAGACACCATCACATTACACCTATAGGATCTGTTATCTTATATAGAGTGTCTAAGGGAATGTTTGCCCATTCATCCAGAAGAAGATGAATAAGGTCAGACACTGAGGACCTGGTTCACAGTCTTCATTGTGGTTCATCTCTAAGGTGTTTGATGGGGTTTGATGACTTTATGGACCTTGTGTTGGTCACTCGGGCACAGTCATGCTGAAACAGAAAAGGACCTTCCCCAAACAAAGCTTGAAGCATACATCGGTCCAAAATGTCTGTATGCTGAAGCATCTTCACTGGAACTAAGGGGACAAGACCAGTCCCTGAAAAACAATCCATAGCATTATTCCTCCTACACCAAACTTTACATTTGGCACAATGCAGTCAGGCACTTAACATTCTCCTGACTTTCACCAAACCTAGACTCATCCATTAGCCTACCAGATAGAGCGTGATTCATTGTAGAACACTTTTCCAGTGTCCAGTGGCAGCGTGCTTAACACCACTCCATCCAGTGCTTAGTAATGTAACGCTTACATGCACATGATCAATAGAAATCCATGCCATTAAACTCCTAGTGCACAGTTTTTGTGCTGATGTTGATGCCAGAGAAGGTTTGGAAGTCTGTAGTTATTTAGTCAGCAAAGCATTGGCGAGTTTTATACACTATGCGTCTCAGTACTTGGTGACCCCATTGTGTAACTTTACATGGTCTGAGTTGCTGTGGTTGCTAAACACTTATACTGTGTAATAATACCTCTGACCGTTGATTGTGGAATATCTAGCAGGGACGAAATTTCACAATCTGACTTGTTGCAAAAGTGGCATCCTATTACAGTACCTCATATGAATTCACCGAGCTCTTTAGAGCAACCCATTCCTTTACACATATGTCCGTAAAGGCAGACTGCATGCCTAGGTGCTTGATTTTATACACCTGTGGCAATGGAAGTCAAAGAAACACCAGAATTCCATGATTGAGAGGTTGGTCCCAATATTTACATCCATTTAGTGTATTTACAGCACTATGACTAAGCTCACTGCACACACAAGCATTACAAACATCTTTCAAGGATAAAGATTAAAACAGACTCATGTTTCAGAAAACAGCACTTTATAACACAGGAGCAAAAAAACATTTACATTTCAAAATACTGGCCTTGACTCTGAAGACTGAGCGAACACTTGAGCCCATGTTTTTCAGCCTTAGGTTAAAATCTCTACACAGCTACAGTTCAGGCTAAAATCTTTTTTTTTCCCTTTTACAATTACACAGATCTTGTACACTGTGTACAAGACTTCCTTCTATATCTAAACGGAAGAAGCAACGATCATGTCATGTGACCTTTCTGACTGTGGTTCAAATCAGCTTCAGATAAACCAAGTGCAGATGAATATTGAGGACACATTGTGACATACTGTATGTCAAGTCCACAGCATGGTGTTGTCACTAAATCACGGCAAAACAAACAAAAAATGAAAAGCATCAGGTGCTTGTTTACACACAATTCAAGTGCACCCAAGACCCAGTGTCCACTGCATACAGTTTGAATATCAGGACATTGTCTTCGCCAATGTCACACCACTTGAAGGGGTGAGTCTGTTTAACATGTCTGATATCAATAAACCCTAAATTGTGTACTCTGAATAAAAGATCTACTCATTTCTATTCCGATATTTTTGCATCATCCAATTTTATGAATATGAAGTCTATGTTATTGAGATGGAAATTAACCTCTGTATACTGGGAACACTAAACAAGACCTGGTGTTTTAAAGATGCTCTGACCCTGTCATCTATCCAGCACAACTTGGCCTTGTAAAGGTTACTCAGATCCTTACACTTGCCCATTTTTCTTGCTTTCAACACACTGTTTACTTGTTGCCTAACATATTCCACCGCTTGTCAGGTTCCACTGTAATGAGATAAACAATGTTATACATTTACATTTACGGCTTTTGGCAGACAACCTTATCCTAAGCAGTTTGTCATTTTACATACTGAACAGCTGACCATTAAGGGTCTTGCTCGAGGTCCCAGCAGTAGCAGCCTGGTGTTGCTGAGGTTTGAACTCAAAACATTCTGATCAGAAGTCCAACATAACCGCTGAGCTACTACCACCCCTTATTCACTTCACCCGTCATTGGTTTGGTGGTTTGAATGTCACGGCTGATCGGTGTATATGTATGCAATGTAAATGTGAACGTACACAATCGCCCTCACTATCCCACAATCCAGTAATTGCATACGGCGGACCTGCAGTCTACAGACAGCGCCCCCTTGTGGAGAATCTTTTCCCTGATATACGTTAGCGAGTTGCAGAAGACGTACAGAATTTTAAAAGTGCTGGAGTTCCTATTTTCCTGCCTCCACAGGCACAGTGCTTAAATTGATAGTGCCAGGTGTGATCAGTCAGTCACAGACAGTATCCTGTAAGCATTATCTAACTGAACATTATTTAACTCTAAGCGCTACAATAAGTCGAAGGAACTAAAACGCATGCTTCTGATCATGCTAAAACGTTTCGCTCCGCCCCTTTTCCCCATCTTCGTTCAGCAGAATCAGAGCGTGCATTACTAAAAACACAGCAAACTGTAATATATATGGTGCTGAAATATAACCATAATGTTTTATATCCTGTAACAAGCCTTAAAATATATTTTAATGAAATAAAAATAATCTAGTAAAAATACAATCTAGACCTTCTCTGCTCTGACGAATTGATATATACATATATAGAGGGGCTGCTAAAGCACAGGCGGATGTATAAAATGTAAAAGCTCTAAATGAGGATGATGGGAACCAATCAGTCGTCGTCACTGTCGCTGCCTGATTCACTCAGCTGCAAATCGTTTCCTGAGGAGAGAGCAAACACAAATAGGTAAAAAAAATCACTGCTCCGGGCCAGTGTGTAAACTAGTGTGTATGTTTCGCAGCACAGATAGGGTAAATGCAGAGGTCACATTTCTCTGTGTACAAGCAAATAGTTCACGTTTAGATGTTTATACAAAGCAGTTTTTTGAGGTAGCTTCACGTCAAATAATTAAAAAACTTAAATAAATACGTTTTTATAATACTCCTTCCATACACGTGAGCATGTTGCGAAGCCAAAAGTGACCCTTTTTTTTATATATTGACCCTTTTTTCTTGTGTCCGTGTGTGATATTTACTCAGGGTGTTCATTAGCTGGTTGTTGCCCTGGGATTTGTCCGTGCCGTTGCTCACAGCTTCTCGGCTGGGGGACAGGTGGACGTTTGCGCTCTCCTGTTCTCCGTCACTGCTGGAACTGTCGTCGTCTCCGCTGCCTGAACCACTTCCCGAGTCAGAGGAGCTGCTGCTGCCACTGCTGCTCATCTGCTCAATGATCTCCACCTCCGCACGCAGCTCTGAGAGAGAGAGAGAGAGAGAGAAATGAAAAAGGGGTAATGAGAGAGAAAGACATGAAAAGAAATAAAGGGAGAAAGAAAGAGAGAAAAGGAGATAAAAGAAATTGAGAGAGAGATTCAGGTTGTGGTCGATGTGAGGTTATGATTTGTTCTCAGTGTATAAAGTGTAAGTGAAAGTGAAAGTATATACAGGAGACACTCATCTGTCTCACCTCTCTTGATGTCATCCAGTTGGGGTTCAGGAGACGGGTTGTCTTTACTCGGAGACGTCTTCACCCCGCTGCTGGGTTTAGTGGGAGTTCGGAATTGAGACACAGGCTGACTGGATCTCACCGACTGCTGCTCGATCCGAGCCTGGATCTTACTGCTGCCCTCGGCTCTGACGCAACAACACAGGGGTCAAAGGTCAACCAATCCTTAGAGGTGACTTGCTTATATTGCGTCATTAATACATGATACAAAATTTTACATACAGATCTTTAGGCATCACTTTAACACTTTAATTGTGCCACAGGAAAACAACACTGATATTCTATAAAAACAGTCTACACAGATACACACACTCACCTGGTCTTCTTGACCTGAATACTGCTGCTCAGCTTCTCCAGCACAAACTCGCCGGTGTCGTGGTTGATGATCAGGACACAGTCTTTCTGATAAGGCCGTTTGTTGCCTTTGAAGACCGTCATGGGAGGAGTCGAACCCTTGTAATGACAACGATTAATTGAAAATGCATGTAGGTAAGATCAGGTACTGTGAATGTAAAGAAGAAGACAATACAGTGCTCACTGGTATGTGCGGGAGCGTAATGGTGACCTCGTCTCCTTTTCCCACCTGCAGCTCTCCCTCACATGACGTGTCGATGGAGGCCGGCTTAAAATCATCTGCGATAATAAAGTGTAATTTTTACATGCTATAAAACATGTAAAATAAAAACCTTATGGCGCAGAGAGCAACCAAGAAACAACAAAAGAAAGAAAGAAACAAACAAACAAATAAGAAGAAAGAAAAAGAAAAAAGACACTGGAGACTCCACAAATGAGAAAGAGACAGACAGACACTGGAAAGATCTTCCACAAATGACAATGGACTAAATGAAGGGATGAAAGAAGGACAGAAGAAAGGAAGGAATGAAGGGAGGAAAAAAAAGAAAGAGAGCAAGGGGGAAGGAGAAAGCAATGAAGGAAGAAAGGAATGGAGGGAGGCAGGCAGGAAGGGAAAAAGAAATTTAGGAGAGAGGTAGGAAGGAAGGGAAAGGGAAGGGAGGAGAGGAGAGAAGGGGGAAACGAGAAAGAAAAAGAAAAAAGGAAGGAAGAAGGGAGGGAGAAAGCAAGAGAGGAAGGAAAGAAGAACACACTCATTTCAAAAATGAGAGAGACAGAAAAAAAGACCCAGGACTCCTTCCACTAATAATAAATAAACATCAACTCAAGTTCAATTCACGAGTGTGTGAGTATAAAGCTGTGTGTTGAATATCAATACTGTCAGAGCTGAACACCTTCTGACCAATCAGATTTCAGCAGTGCTTCTGGTGTTATATAGGGGTGGTAAAGGGTGGCCATCATACTGACAGGTGGACATAACACTGATAATAATAATAATAATAATAATAATAATAATAATAATAATAATAATTACATTAATAATAAAGAACAGAAATGTAGACTGTAATAATGATTTAAATCAACAGGAATAATAATAATAATAATAATAATAATAAAAGTTTGCATGATGGTGTGACACTAGAATGAATTAACATTAGCTAGGCATTTTTAAATATCTTGTTACCAGTGTGATACAGTAATGTGGGGCCTCGTGTGAAATCTCGCGATAGTAGAGTAGGGGACGAGCTGAGTGATATTAGACAGTCAGTTTAGAGAAATGGAGATATATTACATGTACAGACATACAGATACAGACAGTTAGCTATATAATACTGTAGACTCACATCTGATGGTGTGGAAAGAGGACTTGGCTCTCTTCTCGAAGCTTTCTCCCAGCTTTAAAACATGTTCCTCTTTATCCAGCAGCGCATTACAGCTTCCGTTCATGACTGGAAATCTCACTAATCACAGCCACATTTATTCTCCTGCACACAGATTCTCTCTGTACTGTCTACACCAAACCATAGCACACACTACTTGTTGACATCGGATGCTTTCCGGTCACGTTTCCAAAATAAAAGTCTCCAGTTGGACGCCGGAACAAGAAACCAGGAAAACACGCCACAAAACAAACAAGCAAACAAACAAACAATTTACAATATTCAAATATTATTCATTATTAAAAAAAAAAATATCTAAGTGCATATATAAATAAATGGAGTATTTTTAAATTACTTTTAGTGTTACCTAAATAAGCAATTCATTAAAATAGATTTAATTTAATTTAAAAAGGCGTTTTTCTAGGCCTTTATTTTAATTCTAGCAATTTATTTTAATTAATTTTAAGTTTACCATTTTTACAGGCTTTTTGAACTGACTTCTTAAGATGCTAGGGGGAAATAAAATCACATAAGTACCTATTTTTTAGCTGTCGGTTATTTAAATTAATAATTTAAATTATATTATAAATGTTAAAATGTTATATATTTTTAAAAACATAAATACATGTTCATATTGTAGCTGGGTTATTTGTTAATAAAACGGATAAATAAACTAATGAATTAATTAAGTACATTCTATCCGAATCATGCACAGTTTTTTTTATTTTGTTGTGCAGATCTTTTTGTCACAAATAAAAAAATGTATTTTTAATAGAGCTGCTGACGCACATGGCGTGACGCTGATTCGGTTACCGTAAATGTAGAAATACACTCTCCTATAAAAACATTACACATTTAACAAATACAATTTTTTAATAATAATTCACACATGCTGTATAAAGAACATATGATGTATTTTGAATAACTATACCTAAAATTCTGATGGTGTTTTAGAAAAACACGTGATGTATAATGTACATTAGGGTGTGCTCGTGTATTATATATATATTACTGTAACAGAACGGAAGATTGAACCATTCCGCGTCAGAAAACATTTCAACCAATCATATTTCGGCACACACGCCGGGGGGCGTGACTACAGAGAGAAGGCGGTAGTGAGTGTGTAGTGAATCAGACAGAGAATGTCTGAATGTAATGAACCTGTAGAGATATAATGTCAGCTCCAGAGCCCACACTTATCATGTTATTCAGTGGAAAGCGGAAGTCTGGAAAGGACTACGTGACAGATTTAATACAGAAAAGGTGATTATTTTTGTCTTAAAAATTAAAATCACTTGCTAACGGGGCTCAACATGTATTTGGGTCGGATTCTTCAGCTCAGACTTTGTTTAAAGGGGCAATAAGCAACTTTATCTTAGCCCATAATAGTACATACAACCTAGACAACATGTACAAAGTGATGGGGATAATGAATGAATCTATATTATTAGCATAGTTTTATTAAGAATCAATCAACTTTCTGTACTTTCTATTGATCTGTGTTTATTGTTTTATGTGTGTGTATGTGTGTGTATTGGGGGGGGGGGGTAGGTTAAGTCCACAGATGTGCTGCATCCTCCGGCTTTCTGCTCCACTTAAAGAGCAATATGCACAGGTATAAACAAACTCATACTGCTCCATAAATAATCAATTTCAATTTTTCTTTATTTTTGCATAAATGTGATCTAAAACTTTATCAAATCCTAAAACTAGATGAAAAGAACCAAATCAACCAATCAGACACAAAGATTACACTTGGTTATTAATTTATTGAGGAAAAGAATAATGTATAATAGTCCAATATTCTATGTCTGAGAGTGTATGTGACAATCCTTCAGAATTTGCTGGTATAATTCTGCATTCAACGTTCCATCAAAAATGCCATGCTGTCCTGCACCAGATGCAGCAAAACAGGCCCATACCATGATGAGGATTTTATGCCGGAATACATTGTTTTCCATTCTTCAAACGTAACGTAAACCACAAAGATCTATTTTGGTTACGTTGTTCTAATAGCCTCTGGCTTGTTCATGTAAACTTTAGCAAACTCTTTGCAACACTGCTATGTACACCATTGTTGTTCAGTGTTCCCCTGATGGTGAACCCTAACCTAAGCCAATGTCAGAAAGGCCTTTAATTGTTTAGAAGTTACCCTGGATTCCGTTGTGTCCTCTTTAGAGATCCCGGTGGTCCTCGGAAATCTTTGTTTGTGCCCTGATATGCTTTCACAAATGTGTTGTGAAGATCAGACTATTCCCCACTCACATCCCATTGACTGACGACACTAATCCTAACCTAAAGCTACACCAGTAAGGGCCCTTGGGCAAGACTCCTAACACTATATTGGCCTACCTGTAATACCAGTAACCTCGTAAATTGCTCTAGAGCGTCTGCGAAATGCCATAAATGTAGAGATTCACTGACAGATATATAATATATTTAAATTGTTTTCCTCAATAAATAACTAACTAAGTCTAATCCTTTTGTTTCATTGATTTGGTTCTCTTTATATGTTTTTAGGATTGTGATAACTTGAAAAAGTTTTAGATCATTTTTTTTTGTGGAAATACAGAAAATTCTAAACGTTCTTCACAAACTTTCACTATAAATCACTTGAAACATAAACTGATTAAAAATTCCTCACTTTATTAGGAGCATGGGTTGGACTATGGGCAGCTTTTGGGAGCAGGGCAGTATAAGGAACAGCACCGGGCAGAGATGATCAGATGGGGGGAGAACAGGAGGCAGCAGGACCCCGGTTTCTTCTGCCGCAAAGTGGTCTGTGGAGCCACTCGGCCTGTGTGGGTGAGTACTAGGATTAACATGATTTGAACACTAATAACCAAGACTACACTAAAACCAAAAATCACTACACTCCTGCTGAAAAATCTGCTCAGTATGATCAAGTACCAGCTGACAAAACAAAAGAGCATGTCTGCTGCAGGCAGAAAATCAATTTCTACATCACAGACAATATTTACAGTGGCTTGCAAAAGTATTCATACCCCTTGAACTTTTCCATATTTTGTCACATTACAACCACAAACAAATATGGTGGACGACCTTGTCTTGGTAGGTTTACAGTTGTGCCATACTTTTTCCATTTCCAGATAATGGATTGAACAGTGCTCCGTGAGATGTTCAAAGCTTGGGAAATATTTTTATAGCCTAAGCCTGCTTTAAACTTCTCCACAACCTTATTCCTGACCTGTCTGGTGTGTTCTTTGGACTTCAT
>JAOVVF010000022.1:14346511-14361630 GCA_028565595.1 Duopalatinus emarginatus | reverse complement strand
GAGAGAGAGAGAGAGAGAGAGAGAGAGAGAGAGAGAGAGAGAGAGAGAGAGAACTGATTACATACCAGAAATGATGAAATCAGACTGGATGGAGCAGTGACAGTGAAAGGGAATGAACACAGAGTCCTGGCCTCGACATAGTTCAGGAATGAGCCGCTAGCAAAGGCAACATGGAGAGTGGGAGGGAGAAAACGTAGGCGAAAGCAAGCGAGTGTGCTTGCTAGAGAAAGCAGCACTACATTCAGTGCGCACAGCTCCCTTTATATCCAAGTCATGTTTAAACGTCTAAAATTATTCAGGAAGCCAATAACGGTGATTATAAATATCACTTGTGATTGAGCTGTAACTGGCAAGCTTAGCTGATAGGATGCTATATTACTAAGGAGCATCAGATTATTGTACATTAAATAATGAGCTACTCAGAGAGAGAGAATTCAGCCTTTACACACTTCCATTAAAGTGACAGGCTGGTTGTAATCAGCTAAGATCACAAGTAACAATGTGCAGTTTATAATAAACCTACACTGTTGGGATACAAATGACATGATTTTGACCGAATTATCATATAAAGTCATTATCATGCAGCCGTACTACACACACAGAAAACTGTAATGAGTCACTCTGTACTCCAGATCAATACCATGCAGGAAACCACTCTTACCAAGCTGCTGATCCTGTTATTCTGTAGCATGATCTAAAACGCACCAACATCTCAGCACAGCTCTCACAGAGCTTCACAGCAGCGTATGAAGTGCAAACAATAAGGTTGCAATGCATCAGACTAGTGTGGGAGGGCAACTACAGGCCTACTTTTTCATCTGTTAGAGCATGATGCGTTCTCTGAAACTCCTCTGTGGAGGAACCACAGAACGAAAAAAGGACGTTTTAATGCCGAGTAGCATTATTAGTAACTCAAGCAATTCATGGCAGGGGACTAACAGCTCCAGGGTGTTGCCCTGCTCCATATAATGATTATCTTAAAAAATTTTGAAAAGGTAGCTGACTTACTTTGCTTTCTTAGTGGCTAAGACAGTGGACGTGTTATCGGACAGTCATAAATTCAAAGCTACCACTACTTTTGCAAGGCCCTGAACCCTCAACTGCTTGGCTGCGTAAATAAATTAAATAAATCCAAGTTTCTCTGGATAAGGGCGTCTTCCAAATGCCATAAACATAAGAGTACCAAAGAAATCAAAAGATCAACATTTGTGAAAACTATCCTATTCTAAATAAAATGTGGTCTTAATGTAGCACTGCATGTCCTTAACCTTGACAAAGAGTCATAATAAACCATCATGTGTGTCTGACTAGCGCTGTTATTCTCTCAGAACTCCACCAGTTTATTTCTTAAGGTGGCTAGGATTTTTTAAGTTAATAGCTCGTAGGAGAAATTAACAATTTTTACACAAGAAAATTAAAGGAAACACGAGAAATTCCACTCATGATTAAGTGTGTAAATGTACACAGCAATAGTCCAACAATGTAAAATCTAAATACAGATTATGGTGTTAAGTTATACACAAACATAACGAGGATTTTGCAAACCCCAGTCAATTCATTTATACCACTGGACTTGAATTTCTCAGGTTTGTCAGTGTTTGTACATACACATATTCTTTGAAAAGATCACCCATGTCCTGCACATGTGAATTTATCTAACCATTAACAACCAATGCTGAAAATGTGGTGTGATAAGCTGCTTGTACTACAGTAACAGCATTGGGGTGTGTCGCGTCACCATCATGTGTGTAAATACAGCATATGTACCAAATGACATCTTTTTCAAAAGTTAATAAGGAATAGTTTTTCCTATTTCTGATTGGTGAACCTACCAGCATATTCAGCAGACAACTAGAAAAGAACATGAAATCTAAACTACATAAACTGCATTTTGCAACATGACAACCTTGCCCTAAAAAATGAGCGCAACTTTCAGGCTCCACGTGAGAAAAGCTTGCACTGTTCTGTAATCATGGCGAACCTGAGCGGATGTGCTTGATAAACTGAAAGCCCAGTGTTATTTATTAGACATACTGTGGCTGTCCTCTTATCTATTCTGTGATGTAAATACAGACAGACTTTGTGGTACATGGACACAGCATAGAAAGACAGTGTGTTTAATGAGTGCTGTTAGTACTCATTCATAGGTGCTTTAAAGTGTTAAAGCACTGCCCACACCACTGTGGGCTCTCAAGCACATGCAGGTCACTCCACTGCACACACATGCCAAGTATTTACATGATCATGACATTAAGAACATGGTCCAGCTCGTCTCTATAGGCCTTGCACTCAGTTTCTGTGCATTCATCTGTGGGCGTACATAAAGCGATCAGAGGGGCGCATAGAGTTTTGTTGAAGGATCTCAGGATATAGTTTCAGAGCCACCTACCTTCCAAATCATCGATTGTCTTCTCGAGTTTGGTGACTGTTCTTTCAGCAAACTCGGCACGGGTCTCAGCCTGAGGAAGAAATACAGCAGGGACATGTCATTTTCTAGATGCACCACCAAATGTAGTCAGCAAGGCAAGTTAATTTGCCACTAAAGTTACAAACCTTATACAACTAACAAATCAGCACACCAATCTCTACCACTTTACTATTGTACATGCATTCTGCTTCTGTTGTTTCTGACAATGACACACACACACACACACACCAAAAAAAAAAAAAAAAAAAAAGACAAAAGGATGTTGCTAAAAACAGCCTCTGAGTGCCAGATACAAGTGCTTCAGAGGAACTACTTCCTATTTTGGTTTGTTCAACTAAAAACCGTGAATAAATCGGTTTCACATAACACAGAATTTCTGAAACGCTAAACTGGCTGATTTTTTTTATTGTTAGCAAGATTATTTGTAACTCCACTACAAACAAAGTAGTTCAGATAACTCTTTGTTCCCATGGAGGAAAACGATTTCAACAGCATTTAAAGACATCCAGCTGTGTGCCAATTGTTTGAGAAAGAACCAGATTTGACTGAAGAACAGGTGTCCAAAAACTTTTGGCCATAGTGTAAAAACACAACATATTGTGTTTTAGCTTAAAATTCCACCGTGGTGAATGCCAAGCATTGTATAAACTTGTTTTGATAAACTCACTTCAGTCACAGGTGACACAGTGTACCAAAAGGATAAGAAAAGAAACCGAGAAAATAAATAAATAAATAGATAGATAGATAGATAAATTGCCTGAAAAAGGATTGCTAGCTAAGGGTGATTTTCTTAGACAATGAACAGCACAATTTGATCAAGCGTTTCAGTAGTTATATTTCACAGCAAAACAGACATCATCCAAATGAATTCTTTTTGCAATCAGAAACCTGCTTTAAAAAGTTTGATGCCCCACTTTTAAAACGCTAGTGGCTGAGATTCACGTAAAAGAGATTTTAAAGATTTCAATTCAGGAAAGTCTATAGTTTTTAGAGCTATATATATAATTTTACAATGTAATTTCACAGTCTGCCGCTAATAAAAGGTGACTGCCAAGTAACGGTACTGGAAATAAAACCACCTCACTGAGCATGTGTGTGTAAAACTGAGTATAAACCCCACCTCCTTCAGCTTATCCGTGAGAATCTTGATCTCTTCCTCGTACTTGTCCTCTTTCTGGGAATACTGAAATGAACAAACACAAGTGGCAGCCAATCAGAGAACCACATTGTTCAAAACCAGATGCTTTATCAGACACACCAAGGCCTCATGTGATTGAGCAGTAAACCTTTGTCTTCTATTCGCAAGTTCATTGATTCAGCCAATTGATTCCAGATGCAGAGTTTGTGCACTTAATCTGAGCGCACGTTTACAGACAAGTCAGAATTTGTCACCCAGCACATATGTAAAACACATACTGCATCTTCCTTCAACACTGTGCTGTCATGAACTAACAGAGCACCTGTTCTGCTTTCCTGGGTCATTGGGGGAAGTTAAAGAAGCCAGAAGCTAAGCTATTAATAAATGAGCTCCCTCAAGGTTCAGGAAGACCGCTTTAATGCAAAAATATTTCCACCACCTGAGCTGAATCAGCTAGAGCTCAAACATTCACAGAGCTGCAGTTATCTGGAGTACTGACGTCATGCAAAATGCCCTTGTCTATCCATAGCTGGCTAAAAAAAAAAAGTAAGAAATGAGCAGATACAAAGCACTGACTGAAAACCACAAGCCTCTAAATACACAGACAGTGTTTCTGAGTAAACATGCTTCAAGGTTTAAATTACAAGCGGGACAAACTTCGGCATTTAAGAGACTGGTTTAAAGGCATTCACTTCCACCCTGTACTTGGAGCTTTACTATCATGGCTGATGTATGCTATAGCAGCACAGAATTCTGAACAAAATATGGTTACATCTCTACAAGATAAATCACATGGCAGGCTCCAGTTCAATCATATAAAAACAGTTTATAACAGTTACGTCAGATATGAACAGGCTTGAGTGCTTCAGAATGATCCCAAAACAAAAGAACTAAAAACAATAGAAACACTTCAGCTAAAAGTGTGTTCCATTTTGTATCACTTCCCTTGACTACACTGAGCGCATGTAACACAGACTTGCAATGATCATACCCTCAGTGGTGGTTTCTATGACGACTTATGTTTCCTAAATATGGCCAGTAACAGATCGTGCAGCAAAACTGTGAAATATTGTCTGGTCTGGTCGGCAAACAGTGAATAAGATAAGCACAGGACCGGTAGATTCAAACATGCAGCTGGTTATGATCGACAGAAATTATGCATTCAGTATTAAACTTTACTCTTTTTTACTATCCATGACAGTTTTTAAAATAAGAACAGACAAAGTTCATTCAAATAATGATTAAGAACAGTACAGAGGCCTGGAGCTAAGCAGCCGTGGTCATTTGATAAGGCCGGGTTCGTATGCTACTGATAAGTAAATGACGCTTTTACATCTTCACCAGTTTTCCCATAAGTACTGTAGTATCTTATAGCTTAGAACTTCTTATAATCCCATAAGCATGCAGAAATTCCCAATCCCTACTTTCCTACCTTCTCAGATTGGGCCTCCAAGGACTTTAAGGTATTGGTGACATTTCTCAGCTCCTCCTCCAATTCCGCACATTTGCTGCAGTTTTTTTTTTATTTCACATTTCGGTGTTTGACAGAGAGAAGGGGAATTGGGGGGAAAGTAGAAACACATTGAAAAGAGTCAGGATGTGAAAAGAAGGGAAAGAAGAAGAATTGAGAAAGTAATGGAAGCAAATGGAAGATATAGGAATAAACATGACAAAAATGAGGAGAAAGGGGAAGAGGGGAGAGGGCACAAAAAAGACAAATTTACAACACAACACAGACAGACAAAAAAAAACAAAAAAAACAAAAAAAAAACACTACGGACATCTAGTGCATGATCTGGGTGTAATTAGTTCATCCCTCAACAGAAAAGAGCCATGTCGGATTCTAGGTGAACTAAAAATAGTCAACTGTAACGTGGCAACCAAAAAACTGAGCAAGTGGAGATGATCACATGGAGTGAAAATCAAATAGTGAACCACATTCATGCAGTTAATCAAGCATAAATCACGCAGATCATTCACTTAGTCGAGAAAGGATGAAAAAAGGAGACAGATGGGCAAACAGGAGGATGAAAGTAGCCGGGTCTGTTGCGGTTTGGGGATTTTCAAACACCTGTCTGAACCTCTCTAACCCTCCACTGAGGAGAAAAAGGTACATGGAGCATGGTCACCAAGCCCCGGGTTCAACAAGAATACCAGTTCTGGGCAGCTCGGTATAACATACAAAACCGAGGCCCACTTTCACTTATCCCTGGGGCCTGTAAGAGGAACCCACTGGGAAACAGAACTGGGCCAGTACCTTGTCTTCAGCTGCCTGCAGACTCTTCAGCGTTTGGTCATAATTCTTCAGCAGCTCCTCCAACCGGCGTCTTTCTCTGTTTTTTTGCGATGGGTGAGAAAGGAAGAGGAAGTAGGAGGGGCGAGGCATGACAAGCCAGACCCAAAGCACATGCAGGTAGGGATGGGTGTGTGGAAGTTTTTAAAACATGCACGCACCAGTCACACACATGGGGGGAAAAGGAGGAAGCACAGATAATGTTCAGTCATGATATGTTCAGCATTCCCACTTTTATGGTGTTCTGAATGACAAGCACTCTGCAAGAGCTGCACTTACAATTTTTCTGCCATTTAATTATGTACTTATTTAAGCTTCAAAGATAAAGCGAACCTTTTTCGCCAAAGACAGAGACATAAAGGTGGGCTTGCTCTTGATGTGCACTGAAAACAACATATAATTAAGTAAAAAGTGGGTCTAAAGACTCCCGCATGACAGAGCGGGAATCCTGATGGCTCTGGCGAGGGATTTCGGAGCTACTAAGTGATGGTGGGTGATGCAGATGTTAATTTGCAGGCACGAGTGGCTAAAAGAGGAACTCTAAAATGTAACCTGTCAGCTTAAGATAAAGCAAAGTCACCCATGTGTGCAGGATAAAAAGCAAAAATAGCTCTTTTGTAAATAAATGGGTGGGCAGCTGGGTGTGTGTGATTTGGGCTACTGGCCACCAACAACTAACGTGTGTCTTTAATGACTGAAACCCTGACTCACGCCTCAGCAACTTCTGCTCGCTCCTCTGTGCGCTCCAAATCACCCTCGATGATGACAAGCTTACGAGCCACCTGCAAACACACACACGCACGCACGCATACACACACACACGCGCACACACACACACACACACGCACGCATACACACACGCACGCACGCATACACACACACACGCACGCATACACACACACACGCACGCATACACTTAGAGAAATAAGAGAAGAAAGTTTCAGCTCAGGGAAGAAACAGGCTAGGGTAAAACTTTACCTCCTCGTATTTCCTGTCGGCTTCCTCAGCAATGTGCTTGGCCTCTTTCAGCTGCATCTCCTGCAGCTCCATCTTCTCCTCATCCTTCAGGGCCCTGTTCTCAATCACCTTCATGCCCCTGAGATATACACACACACACAAACCAAACATTTGGACTGCGATACATCAATGACCAGCTGTTTTAGATTATATGCAGCTTGTCCAAGAATATAGACAAATCTAAGATGTACATGAAATCTAGTAGATTTTAAAGTAACCCAGCTAAACATTTACCCATGTACCCGTGTGTCATTATCTTTTCACACTCTACACTAGGAGTGTTATGGTTATGAAAATTTCAGTTTCGATGTATTAATTAGCCATTTATAAAACAACCTAGTGGCATCAACTTTATTAAATTTATTATAAATTCTTTGCGCAAGCCTCACTCTCTACACAAGAATGGTTGTGCAATACTGAATGTATGGGATATCAACCATTTAACAGGAAACAAAAGAAAACACAAAAGAAACAACCTAATTGTTTTTGTTCTTTTCTTATTTTTGAGAAAGATTTTTCGTTAATAAAATCATAAAATCTTGCACATTCAATATTTGCACTCTCAACAGAGTGTGGCTGCCAAAAATATATATAATAATCTAACTAGCATGACAGTGTAGCCAAAAATAGTTGTACTTGTATCAGGTCATCAATGCCTTGTTCTTCTGTGCCTTTGTTGTGCATGTCATCTCTTAGCTGAAAATAATGTCTCTAGTATGATTCAGGGCAAGCGCAAAAAGAGGGGAGAATAATTGGAGTGAAAATTATTTAAACTAGCACACTGGAAACGTCAATGGTGAAGCAACTTTAATCATACACCAAAACTAAGCCTGAAACCAAACCCGTACTATACTTTACAATTCTAATGCTGTAATAATATAGTATAATTGCAATTGGTATAAATACATGAATAAGGAATGTAATTTCTTCTGAAGTATCAAACTACAGCCCCAGGGTGTGACAGCTTTCCACACCCAAGGGTAATATCAGGTTCTTCAACGCTTTAGCACGATAACAAACAATTTATTCAAACACCTATGAGATACTGATAATATATATAGCCATCTGGAACAGCGGTATGGACAATAATTTTAATAAGTTTCTCAATTTATCACTAACAGAAATATTGAAGACTTCCATAATTTTCATCCATTCCTTAATTCGTCCCTTCATTTGTTCATGCAAGTGTCAAGTGGTGCGCACACACAACAGAGAAGTGCAAAATACCACAAGTCCCACCCAAAACCAGGTGAGCATCTTACTCTGATTTGAATACATCACCAGAAATCATGTGTCTTAAAGGGGTTACGTTTAGGTCAGGGCATCCCAGGACAGGGGACACAACCTCATGCAGGCTCACTTGATTCACTTCAATCATGTATTTAGTCAAATATTATTAGAAATATGGAAGACAGATTTTCAAACTCTTACTGAGAGACACTTTCAGGCAAGCCATGTTTAAATGAATAGGTTATTTCAGTCTCTCTCACACTTATTCTGACACGTTGTGCTAGCACAGCTCAGCAACATAAATGGACACGTTGCCACATTCAGCTATCTACCATAAACTATCGGAAAACTTTGTCTAGCCACACTTGTGCCCACCTGATCATCTGATTATAGTTGGAGTTTCCAGGGAGGGAGATCACCAGGAACAGAGCAGGTGATTAGTGTTGTAGACTGTTACTGAGTACTGATATTAACTGCTTTTCCTATTACAGCAAGTGAGTAAATTAAAAAGCCTTTCATGTAGCTTTAAAATGTACTGAAAAGTTTGTTTTACAATTTTCAGGATAAGTAAATACTTCTAAATTTAAAATGACATTTTTGAGGCTTGAAGTCACGAAAATTGTTTTTGAACCACCGGTTTACTTTAATTTAAAATCCTCAGTCAGATTCTGCTGCATGTTCCTCTTTATCATCATTTAATTCCTACAGTATACAGTATATTGGACTACTTATATAATTTGCCCAAAATAGCTGATTCTTTGGACATTTTGACAACGTCTCTAAAATTGTATTTAGCAGATAAAGATTTGGTCTAGCTGAGACCTAGGGCTAGATTTAAATCTGCACAGCACAAAATGCGGCACCTGCTGGTGTAATGAGCAGACCAGAATGGGAATATGAGCCCTAACACTAACCTAAGATATACATTAAGCAACGCACAGCTTATCATTTAAAATAACAATTGCTCTAAATAATTTAGTGTTTAGGGCTTGGCTCATCCAGGTCAAGCCCACACACACACCTCTCGCTCTCATCTGCAGCCTTCTCTGCCTCCTCCAGTTTCTGCAAAGCTGTGGCGAGTCTCTCCTGGGCTCGATCCAGTTCCTCTTCAACCAGCTGGATGCGCCTGTTCAGTGAAGCAACGTCCGCCTCGGCCTACGTACGGGCCAGGAAGAAAGCGAAGGAGAATGCGTGAGGAAGAAAGAACATGAATGAGTCTTTAACATTTACCCTCGACACAGCTCAGTGCACACCACAGCTTGACTGAGCGGTCTCCGACACATGGCTTTTTTATAAGCTCATCCTAATTAGTGCACTCTGAATAACCATTTCACACCTGGCTATGTTTTTACAATCAAAAGAATTAAAGTGGTACAAAAATTAATAGAAAAAAAATAGAGTCTAAAGAGAGAGCAGATGGGAACCAGACGGATGAGGATTGTTTGGTGAAGGGGGCGGTGGTGGCTGCAGGAAAACTTAACATGTGCACATACCAGGGGTCCCTGCAACTAGGTCAAAATATTCAACCACAATAAGGAATGTGAGAAACCTAAAAAAAAATGCAAGCAACAGGAAAGAAAAATGCTGCTGCCATGGCAATGATACGACAGCTCATGAGGGAGATAATCTCACCAACTCTGCTTAATGCAAACACTATTGCCATGGAGATAAGAAAACGCACTGTCTGGACCCAAAAAAAAAGCCTCCAGTTAAAACAAACAAATCAATAAATACTATATTTTAGGAGCTGCTGCTACTTCTATAACCTCCTGCATGATGATTTACAGGTGGAGGTGTGCAGCTGGAGAACGAGCGCGTTTTGCATTTTTGAATTTGCAAAAACCGGACGGCGCTGCGGTGAGCATCGCTTCCTGTCTGGCTCCAGCCCAAAGGAGAGCCCGCAATCAGTTGGCAAGCACACTTCCTGTGGCAGCTGAGCATGACACCACTGAGACTGGAAACCTCCTTCATCCTAGACCGACATTCCCAACAAAGGTCCGACACAGAAGTCTGACAAAGTCACTGTTAGAGTGACACGTCTCTGTGTGACTTCTTTTAAAGGAACCAAATCAACCAGTCCAACTGCTCTTTGTTTAGCTCCTTGAGATAACACTAGTGAAAAACACTGCACATCGCTAACCATTCTGTCTTTCCCCCCTCTCTTTCTAACTTATCAGTTTCTTTGGGACCCCATATTTTACAACATACAGATATCTAATGTGGATGTTTTTCTAAAAATCTGGACCAGTAAATCTCTCTAGCTCTATGCAACATTATGTCATTTCAAACACATACTACTCGTATACACATTTACAATTACACTTCCAAAATTATTTAGAAAATTAGGGGGGAAAATGTGGCCTGTCTTGTTAATGAGAAGAGAAGAGCAAACACCTCTGTCCACCAGCTTTCCTTATTTCTGAAAGCACCGACACTGGAAACTCCTTCTTTACAGAAAACAACCATTTTAATAACAATTATATGCTTTTAATTGATAGATTAAAAACAATAAGAGTGCCAGATTTTAGATCCAACCCCCCTCTCTCTACTTAAAACAGGATTCTGGGTATCTGATTGGATGTGCAGGTATGAATTCAAATATGCTACTTCTATAGTACAATTTCAAACACCAGTTTCTACTCACACTAAAGTTAAATCTAATCCAACAAAAAAGTATCAAAACCTACGGTTTGACTTACATCTCTACCCTCAGATCTGCTGTTTTAGAGAATTCCTCAACACTTTCTAACCCTGATCAGACTGAAAAACCCAACTCATTATCGGTCTAATATGGGCACACTTATTACCCGCCTCTGAAATATGTGCAATTTCCTTTGAGCAAGACTCTTAACTGTGAACTGATCAGTGGTTTCCTGTCTCAGCGACAAAACCCAGAAATCACCACATCCACACTGTGAATTAAAGACGTTTAACCTGATCTGTATAAGTCAGTCACGTTAACATGATGACTCTTTCTGCTGGTGTAATGACAGGATTTAGGGTGATTTTACCTGCTCTCTGGCTCGTTTCTCCTCCTCGACCTGTCTCTGCAGGACCTCGGCTCTCTCCTCGGCTTCATCCGCCTGTTGCTGCAGAACTTTAATCTTGCGCTTCACCGCTTCTACACTGTTTACTCCGGCCATTTTATAACTACAACCTGTTTTTGTCTCTTTAAACGCTGAAAAGGACGCTGTTTAGTTCAGAGAGAAGCTCAGAGCTGGTAATTAGCGTAATTTAAATACAAATCAGAGCCGTTAAAATCTGTGCGCGCGAGAAACACTTTCACCGACAATTATATAAATATTAGCTTATTCTTAAGCAGAAATATTTTTACACTTTTACTTCTTCTAACAAACTTCACTATCAAACACAAACGAGCGTTTTTAGAAAGAAAACGAGTGCGATAGACGAAGAGTTAGCTTAGCTTAGCTTAGCTTAATGTTCCGGTTGTATAAGCTAGCCGATGGCGCGAGCTAGCCTGAGCGGATGTTTAAATTTAAGGCGACCAACTGATTTATTTTTTTCCTTTTCCGTAAAATATCTCGATGCTTTCTTCTTTTCTGAAAGAAAATCCACCAAACTGTCCAAAGGATTTGCGTATAAAAGTAATAAAACAGCAGCAGAGGCTAAAGGCAAGAAGTAGGGTGTTTCTGTCTCTTCCGAGCTCGCGCACCACCTCCTTTTCTCTCTACTCTCTCACTCATTAGCCCACTTCCAGCTTCCTCATATTAAAGCCACTTCCGTTTTACCCCGCCCTGAAGGCGGAAGTGACGCATCCTCCTTGTATTGTCGTTAAAAGTCTTCCGTTTTTTCTTTTTTTTATTTATGAAACATGTCAAACAATTAAAATATAATGTGATTTGGAAAACTGTTTGTATTAGTCATTATTTGATATTAAAACGTATTTGCAAAATGTAGCCACTTTATGGCGGAACTTTTAAATTAACTTGACACCGTGGACGTTACATAAAGGCGGGTGTAGTAAACGGGATTCGAAAAGGACGCCAAAAATCTCTGAGGCCCCCTAGTGTCGGGCTGCAGTACCAGTTCAAGTTCAAGTTCAGTACAGTATCGTCACAGCACTGTAATAGTAGTTGCCCGTAATATTATTGCAGTAACAGTAACAATAAAAATAACGACATTAGTTACAATAGTAGGCTCGTTGGGGGAAGGGGGGGGCGTGGCCTAGTGGCTAGGGAACTGGTCTCGTGACCAGAAGGTCGTGGGCTCGATCCCCGCCCAGGGCAAGACACGACTGAGGTGCCCCCAAGCAAGGCACCCAACTCCCCCACTGCCCCCCGGGCGCCATGGCCCGGGGCTGCCCCCCGCCCCGGGCAAGCGTGCCCACTGCCCCCAGCGTTCACCAGCGTGTGTGTGTGCCTCACTGCACGGATGGGTTAAATGCGGAGGTCACATTCCTCTGTGTGCAAACACAGTAGGCAAATAGTTCACTGTCATCTTTCAGATGTAAGAGTGAAAGTGAACTAGTCTTTTGACCACTGTGCAGTGGAATCGACCTAAGCTTTTGACCTATCCGTGCAGTGAAACACACACACACACACACACACACACACTTGTGAACACACACAAGGGGCAGGGAGCACATGTGCCCAGAGCGGTGGGCATCCCCCATAAACATATTGGTAGTCACTGGTAGTCAAATATAATTGCTTTTTTTCGACTTTTCCCCTAAAATACCTGCCTAATAAAGGTAAATTGCACGTTTGTACTGTTTTTACAATCCGTCCATAATCCCTGTAACACAAAATAAATCAGAATTGCACCACTAATGCTTTCAGCTAGAGTTTTCAGGTAGTTATTAAATGTAATAGATTTAGTGGTAAAGAAAAATAAAGAAATAAAGAAAAAAGTGTTAAAAAGACTTTTTGCCACATTATTAGTATAAACTAATATGCATTTTTCAAAATTTTTCTTTTTGCTTATACCTGTAAATATAAACATTTATACTTGCCTTTCTTCATGCTTGCAATGTTGCAGTGTTTTGATGGACCCCTGAAGAAGCGTCTATATAAGCGTCTATATGTTTATAGCCCAATGCTTAATAACAGATTGGTTTGTGCTAAGAAATGTTGTTGGAGGAACAGGTGTGTATATTGGACACTGATCTTCAGCACTGAACAATCTGTATGTGTCCTGTACCAAGTCATGTTTGTGTCTGGTTTTATTATTCTGATCCTGTCCTGCCTATTCTTCAGTGAGTCTCAGTCCACACTCAGACCTGTCTTTGTCTTTGTCCTTGTTTCTACACACTTAAAAGAGCTGCTCACAATTTAATATTTTTAATAGCATTATATGATCAAAGTATTGTACCATTGTATTGACTCAGTTCAGATGGTTGCAATATAGATAAACTGAGTTTTACTGTTTTATCTGCAGAAGAATTCAGGGAGTTACATTAGTGTAATTTTAACCTCCAGGACGTGTCTCTGGGAGCTGGTTATCCCAGTATTTAAACTCTTGCTTGTGCCCCAAGAGAAGGGTGTTCACCCTAAAGCAGAGGGTCTTCATGCTCCTGCTCCTGGAAGTGCTTGCCTTCTTTACCCTCATCATCATCATGGCCATACTTGGTCATGCTTCTGCCAACGAAGACCTGAACCCCATGCTCAACCCCAATATCAGAGTGGGCAACATGTGAACAGAGTGCAGCTGACATGGAAGATGGAAAAACAAGCAGGGAGTACAGGATGGCTGTCCTGGGGGCCGGGACCAGTGCATAAATGCTTGTTATCCTTGTGGGTCACTGTTGTGACTCCTTAATTTGACCAGTTATAAAAGTCTTTATTAGATACGATTTAATAGTAGACCGTATTTAACACTTTGCAGTGCATTCGTGTCTGTGTGAATGCACTAACTGGATGTGTGTGTGTGTGTGTGTGTTTGGTGGGAGGGAGAAAGCGGTCTGAAAGTAATTAGTCTATGTAAATTTTATTTTACAAACAAAAATTTGAGAATTCAATCAGTTTTAGTTCCATGATAACGAATACCAAAGCTGTCCAAAGCTCCAAACAGAAATAAGTGAGACATTGCAGTGAAGGTTATGGGTGTGTTTGTGTACACATACACAATCATTAATATGTTTCAGGCCATGTTTTCGAATAAAGCGAGTTTTTAAAATCACTTATAAATCCCGTATGATATGAACGTATCAGTAGTCACTCAGTTTTGGGAGATCCCAACAGGGGAGGCCAACATCCCTGACTATGTTGGAGAGCAGTTACATTTGATATCCAGACTATGAGGAATTAATAGTGTATGATTATTACATTAGTGTAATTTTAACCTCCAGGACGTGTCTCTGGGAGCTGGTTATCCCAGTATTTAAACCGGAAAAGCTTGTTCTGAGGCGTCTTTCCATTATTGACATCCTTCATACAGGTTTTGTTGTAACCACCTCTGTTTCTGTACATGATATATATATATAATTTTATTTGTCAGGAATTGCTTGTGCCCCAAGAGAAGGGTGTTCACCCTAAAGCAGAGGGTCTTCATGCTCCTGCTCCTGGAAGTGCTTGCCTTCTTTACCCTCATCATCATCATGGCCATACTTGGTCATGCTTCTGCCAACGAAGACCTGAACCCCATGCTCAACCCCAATATCAGAGTGGGCAACATGTGAACAGAGTGCAGCTGACATGGAAGATGGAAAAACAAGCAGGGAGTACAGGATGGCTGTCCTGGGGGCCGGGACCAGTGCGTAAATGCTTGTTATCCTTGTGGGTCACTGTTGTGGGTCACTCCTTAATTTGACCAGTTATAAAAGTCTTTATTAGATACGATTTAATAGTAGACCGTATTTAACACTTTTGCATTCGTGTCTGTGTGAATGCACTAACTGGATGTGTGTGTGTGTGTGTGTGTGTGTGTGTGTGTGTGTGTGTGTGTTTGGTGGGAGGGAGAAAGCGGTCTGAAAGTAAATAGTCTATGTAAATTTTATTTTACAAACAAAAATTTGAGAATTCAATCAGTTTTAGTTCCATGATAACGAATACCAA
>JAOVVF010000022.1:14316877-14331965 GCA_028565595.1 Duopalatinus emarginatus | reverse complement strand
ATTTGGAATAAGGCTGTAACGTAACAAAATGTGGAAAAAGTGAAGCGCTGTGAATACTTTCCGGATGCACTGTAAGTGTTCAACCCATCTCACTGAACCACAAAAAGAGACAAAAACAAAGCAGAAATGTTTTGTAATTACTACAGTATATTTAAACATCACAATGCAAGCAGTTAAGTTCAAGTAATAAAAAAAACAATAAAATTACAACATAAAAGTCTTAAAAAGGTTTAGAGTAAGATACAAGTTCCTTCTTTTCAGCACATTTCTTTTTTTCCAAAACCGTCCAAATATTTGTACAGATACATAATATACACAAAGTACAGAGAAAAAAAACCCTTCATTGACCAGTAATGAGCTAGTTCGTCTACTTTAGAACAACCACGCGGGATGAAGTCGATTAAAATGCTAATGAGCTGATGGAGCATACTACTACTGAGTCTGGTGGGTGATTGGGGAGAGGGAGGGTATTAGAGTATATCTGATGTTCTACATGCATGACCAAAATGTACTAAACATGATCACTGTCATCTAATCTATAGAATTGTGTATAATGTACGATTTAGATTTCGATTAACTGCCGAACACCTTTGGCCTTCTTTTTAAAACAGTTGTCACCTTGTCTTGCGATGACTGGTCACCCATTTTTGTTTTCTCAAACTGAGAGCTGCGAACCCTTTCGAGTATAAAAGTATAAAATTTTGTCTAGCATTGCACTTTAATTTTTAACCACTTCTATAAATTATTGTACGATGACCATGTTTGGGCATCACTTCGGTTTTATGACATACAGTACATGATTTCATCATGATTACATCCATCTTATCATTTTTTTTAAAAATTTTCAGCCTCTTTTCTAGTTCAGTCATTTCCACTAAATAGTAAAAATAATAATAAACATGAGAGTGGCAAGCACTTAGTGCTCGGCTCCCTGAAAAAGGCAGGCAGTTGTAGGCTACAGTTCATGATAAAGAGGTTTATTCTGAGATAAATTATTAAGACAAATGCTCCTCAAGTCCATGAATATAAAGGCAAAACAAATCCTTCTTTCTCCGCTCTGCTTGAAAATCTCATCCTGAAGATTTTTTCTCTCGTGGAGAGTGGAGGCGTTGTGTAGCGTTTTGTATACGGGAAATTCAGACCGGTACGGATGTTAACTGTGGCCGGAGTCGCCGTCCGGTGCTTCGGTTATGCACTCGCTCTCCTCTGGGATGTCCTGCAGATCTAAACACACCCACACCCAGAGAATTGCATGAGACATGAAACCAGCAATGATCAAAGGTATTAGGTGGGACTCTGTGTGTGTGTGTGTGTGTGTGTATAGTTAAGTGATGATGTAACAGTGTGCTGTCAGTCTTTAAAGAGCCGTGTGTATAGAGGCAGAGGGGGTTAAATATTGACAGAGAATAGCAGCACCCACCCAGAGTGTAAACAGAAAGAGACAGAGATATGGGATATTACATTCTGACACACCTATACACTGTTGGAGAGGTTTAAAAACAACCATTGTTAAATAGTTATATGGGTAGTACAAAATGAAAACATCACGTGACTGTTTATTATAACTAAAACAGAAATCCACCGTGAACGACTTTCCTATTTATCTTTATAAGTAACATTTTCCTTTTAACATTACCCACAGTGTCCTTCGACTACCTGTTCATGAAGGTAGTCTGATGCAGCAGTGCTTTAGTCCTCAGGTAATTTCACCTATAAGCTATTCCTGCCATTATCACCACCACATGTGCATCCTCTCGATCGCTAACTAGCCGAGACGAAACGCTAAAGTCACATAGCTGCAGCTCATTCTCTAAAGTTTGCACCATACTGGATTCCTACACTAGATTCCTCTTTAGGATGATGAACATAAGCCTCTGTTTTAACAGCAAATCCAGATCACTATTGTTTTAAGTGAGCTAGCAAGAACGAAGTCATTCGTCACTACATGACGAAGTCACTACATATTTAAGTCGTCTCCAGTGCTCACCTCTGGGACTGTCTGAGCGGGGAGAAATCCGAACTTCTTCCTCTTCTTCAGAATCTTCTTCCTCGCTTCCCTCCTGAACACCGTCTAACTGGTCAGCTTCCTGACAGGCCAGTGGGGCAAGGGGTGTGTGGCTTCCATCACTTCCTCTCCGCTGAAAGATGATAAAAGAAAGACTGTTTAAGGCACATATGTCACAACAGCTACTTATTAACTCTCTATTTCACCTTAATAGCTCTCTATTTCACTTCTATGACTCTTTATTTCATCTTAATATCTCTATTCTGTCTTAATAACGATTTCCTCTTAAAAAGCTCATTTCATTTTAAGAACGCTCTATTTAGCCTTAACATTTCAGTATCTTTATTATGCCTTAATAACTCTTCATTTCCCCTTAAGAACCCTATTTCACCTTAACAAATTACTGCTCACCTTAATAACTTCCTATTTCAGCTAAATAATTCAATATTTCACCTTAATAACGTTCTATTTCATGTTAATGACTCACTAATAATAATAATAACAATAATAATAGCACAATTATTATTATGATTAATTTTAATTATTAATGTTATTCCGTATGCTGTTTTGCAAATATGAAGTAAATCCAAACAAATTAAATGTAAAGTACATGGTGTTATTGCTCACAAAATTTTTTTGCTCAATGCTCAAACTGCTTGCTGACTCTGTTGTTCACATCTTAGTCCTGGGATGTCCTAAGCATACACTGAGAGAAAGTGTTCACCTGTGTGGTTGCTGTGTCTGTACTGTCCCGTCTGCTTGTACCCTGCAGCTCCCTCAGCTGTGCCTCTATCTGTGCCCTCGCTCGTTCACTCTCCCTCAGTCGGGCCTCGAGCGGGCGCAGACGACACACCTCATCATGCAGCAGGGCATAGTGTCTCTGCAGCAGGGCCTGATCTGCACCTGCACCGGGCAACACGCCCTCCATCAGGGCATCACGTGACAGAGAGCGGCTCAGGCGCAGAGGGGCGGAGCCGAGAGGGCTAGGAGTGGAGGTGGATGGAGTAGAGCAGGAGGTGGAGGTGGAACCGTCACGCATACACAGTTCCAGGATGGAGTCTTGTCTGATCACTGCTGCCTGGAGGGAGGATGGAAAATAAAACTTTTAGACGACTTTTTAGACGAAAGAATTTTGCAGACTGAAAAAAATCAGACATAAAGATAAAATTAAAACTAATTGTAAATGAAATAATTGTGCACTGTTTCACAGACGGACCTGTACTGCGTGGAGATGTTTACTGAGATTTACGAGTCTTTGGCAAACTTCCTAAAACACAAAAAGACCACAGAAGTGTTAGCATCAGAATTACAAATAACTAATAATAATAATTACTATTATCTTACTGTTTGTTACAGGAATAAACCTGTACCTCATTGGGAGTTCTGTCATGCAACTGGTTGCCGTTTCTGTCCTGCAGAAAGAAAAACATTATACATTATAACTACTTAAATCCTTCACGGTGAGCTTATAGTATTGGTCTAAGACAGGGGTTTTGATAGCCAGGAACTCATTCAAGATCCATATTCCAGATCATAGCAGAGATTTCATTGTTTGAACAACGTTTGAAACAGCCAATGTAATAATGGTCGAAAACTGACAAAATTACAACATTTCTGCTGAACATCCTCTTAGATTAAATGAATTCCTGCTGGTGAAGCCACTGTTTTGTCTTACAGGGTGTGTAAACTTCTGAATATCTTGTTTATTGATTTAAACTGAGTGTTTTTGGAGGATGTAAGCCCACAGCTTATGTTTCCACAATCTTACTTTTTCTGACGGGCTGTTCCCATTATGACTTCCATTCACCGAAATTGTCTCTCCATCTATATTTTGAGAAAAAAAAAAAGTGAAGCAAGAGTTTAATGACATCTTACAGACATTAAACCAGTTCCACTTTCAGTGCTGGAAAAGGTGAAGACTTACTGCTGACTGGTGCCTCTGTGTGGTTCTGGTCGCTGTTGGAACTGCAGGAATGAGGAAGCTCGATACTGGAGCCTAGAAGCAGTTCACTTAATCTGTCCACTAAATTTAGATCATGGAAAAAAAGACAACATTAAATTTGAATTCTTTACATTCTATAGTTTGTTTTTATTTTACTGTATTTAACATTGTCAGACCTTCAGCGATGGCGTTGTTGAGCAGATTTTCAGCCTGAGGTGCGTGCGGTGTGTCTGCTCTGAACATGTTTCTGGAACTGGTAGGCATTGTGAACTCTTGACCTCTAGTTACCTCAGCCAGGTCAGAAAACAGGGTCACGCGCTCCTGTAGGAGTTCTAAGACCTCACGGTCTTTCTGCTGAATATCAGCTGATGGAGAGATAAAGAAGGAGAAATGGATAGAGAGAGAGAAAGAGAGAGAGAGAGAGAGAAAGGAAATCCGTTTACATAACTAAATGGGGTAATTCAGCATCAAGCAATCTTCTGGTGGAATTCCAAAGAATGGGAATATCTTTCTGTTATTCTGTTATTCTAACATTTTGTTTTCTAGATAGAGAATCCCGGTTGCAAAACCAAATGTTGCAATGTATCACTGAAAAAATTGAACCAATCACTAAAATTTACGTCTTAAGACTTTACTGCATGTTCATGTAGTCAATTGGCTCATTTCCGGATCTGAAGTCAGCTGACTCAGAATTTCCACTGTACAGTTTTCCCTGGTCAGTGTTATTTCAGCGATGAGAACGGAACATGTCTCGGTACAGACCTCTGAGTCTACGCAGAAGAGCTTTGTCCTCTGTCTCGATCAGAGGGAAATCTTCCCTAGACGGACATCTGTGGAAGAGGAAAGTTTGACATATTGAAATTACTGAATGTCTTTATTACAAAACTCCATGCACATGGCTCACATACACATATATATATAAGCGCATGTGTATACTGTAACTGACCTGCTGACGGCCTCCTGGATGATTTTCATCCAGTTATTTCTGTCATCTTTGGAGGCGCCATGCAGCTCATACATCTCTGGAGGGGTGGAGTCACTGATCAGGAACATCCCCCTCTCCTGATTGGCTATATCTCTGACGATCAGGTTCTGGAGCGACAGAACTGATGGCTTGTCCTTTAGTTAGAGGAAGAATGTAGACAGGGCGTTGTTTGTTTACTGTGCATCTGGAATTTTTTAAATGCTTATTTACTTAAATAGTGAAACAAAATCATTTCCACGTTTCTGAAACCCCTTTAACTCACTTACCAGGCACGGGAAGAAATATTTCTGGTCTTTTTCCTGCAGGAGCACCAGGATGTCAGTCATCAACAAGACCTGCACATCTGTGAAAAAAATAAACAGTGTTACTGAGGAACGTAAACACTGGGTCATAATCAGACTCCTTGGAAACACTCAAACACACGCTACCTTTGAGTCTTGAGCCCTGTGCGGTTTTTAGCAGCAGCGTTCCCTCATGAAGGAGTCTTCTCCGGAGCAATTCTCCACCACTGAAGGCTCCCCCACCCCTCACTTCAGTCTCGGCCCGTGGGTCAAGCCGAGCCCGGATCTCCTGCAGTCTCTGCGTCAACTCCAACTCCTGAACCTGCTGATCCACAGAACTCAGGAGCTCACGGATCAGCACTAGTGACTGACTTAGAGACTCGACTTCCTCCTCGTTTCCTGTGTGATCAAAACCACGCAGAGTTCATATTAGCTTTATGTCCAAAAAGTGGGGAAAAAAATGACTGACTGCAAAAATCTATTTTATCATGTAACTGCCATAATGTTAAGCTAGATGTTGTAGACCTTTTGCTATATAAGTCCATATAAGTCCACATTACTATAACACTGGGATCTTTAGCCGACTGTGAAAGCGACTGTGAGAAACCAGTTAACATTATCTGACAAATCAGAATATACAAATATATCAGTCTGAGGAGTTTGTCGTTATGAAAAGAAACAGCGTCCCACCTTTTGTATTATCGAGTATGCGTTGGATCAGCACTGGGTACTTGGTGATGCGCTGTGTGACCAGCAGGATGCATTCCTGGACACCATGGCGACGAAGAAGTGATCCTCTACTTACCCGCTGCTCAGGAAGAAAAAAACAAAATAAAACATCAGAATTGATTTGTAAAATTGTGCAAAAACAGGTACAAGTCTCTTTATCTTTCTCTCTATTCAGGACGATTTTTCATGTGTTTTCATGATGTTTCCTGACTTTGAGTCTGTCTTCTGTCACTCACCCGGATAAAGTTCTGAAACCTCTTGTCCCGTGCGAGCAGCTCCTTGTAGAGCTTCACGGCTCTGAGGTGCCGACTGCAGAATTCGGCGTAGCACTTGCGCATCTCGTCTGCGTTGTGACCTAAAAACTGGACAGAGGAATTGCACAGGTGATCTTTATTCTCTACAAAACGTGAACACAGAGTCTCTTTAGAAGCACAGATGCAGTGCCTACCTGCTCTACAAGCAGGTCTCCAAGCTGCTGGATGGTGAAGTTGGTGGTGCTCCCCGGTGCCAGGCTGTGGTTTCGTCGGGTCAGCAGTTGGCTGACGAAGCGAGAGTGCAGCGCCACCAGCTGGTCCAGGCATGGGAAGACGGCGTGCACGACACCCGGCTCTAGCAGCACCTCCTCCAGCATACCGCGTCGAAACACACCCTCCATGATTCGTAGTGTTCGCACGTGGTGAAGCTCTGTCTGGATCAGCTCTGTGTCAAAGGATAAGGTGATGTCAGTAACCTGGTGATATCAGCTTATAAGCACTTTAATCAGCTTGGTTATTAATCATTAATCTGTACATTCTGACAAGAACAGCATGGCCCTTAATGGAAAAAAAAACTTTTTACCCCGCTAACACACAACCTTGTGCTAAACAAATTTACTTAAACATAAACATTGAAGTTCAACTTATATCATTGGTCTAAGGAAAAAAATGCTGCTATACATGTTGCATCACATCACATCGCATCATCTGCCCAAGAAAGGCTGGTCTCTAACCTATAATCTATTTCAATCTGTTAATGAACTTTTGCCATAACATTTTTAAGGAATGTGTCTTTAAATAGTGTAACATAACCCACATTTACTGCAGTGAATTTGTTACAATTTTTTTTTACAATTTTAACATTCATCAGTGAAGATTAAAAGTAATTTGATGCCTGTGTATATCTGTTATAACTGTTATAACACTCCTGGTGTAGTGTTGTCTCTGCTCAAGCCAAATGATGCCTCTGATCAGAAAACTCCAGATGCTCCAGAGTCCTAGATAACTAGACCAACTCACCATAGATGACGTCTTGCCTCTTGATGACATCTTTGCGGTGAGTCTGTCGGTAGGATGCATCCACCGCCACGCTCCATGAGTCTGCTTTGAAGTCTCGGCCTTCCTTCTCCAGCTCCTCCAGCATTGATGCATAATACACCTCTCCTGTGTAAAGAGAAATGAAAAAAAAATGACATGCATGAAAATGTTAGACAAATGCTGTTTGTGTTTGTTATAATACAACCGGATAATCAGTCACTTTCATTAATTTTCTGTCTTACCGTCATCGTTCAGAGACTCCATGGACATGGCTCTGTTCCTGAAGTTCAGAGAGTCAGTTGACTGAGAGAGGATTCGTCTCAGGCCCAGAGGAGAGTCATCATTCAGATTTCTACAAACACAAACACACACACACACACACACACACACACAAATACATAAATTCAAGACAAGATTAACAATTGCAATTCATTATCAATAACACATAATTTGACCAATACAGAATAACACATGGATTTCATCTATGTATATCTACAAAAGGGTGCACACATTTAAGACCAGGACTAAGAGCTGGTTTTATTTCTTTCTTTATTAAAACAATTTTTGCTCGCAGAAAAACTGATAACGGATTGTTCTTTACCCTGTAACTGTTTTAAAAATTCTAAATATAACCTCAGTTGCTAAATCGTTCTCAGTCGCTCACCCTGCGATGTTGTTGGTGGAGACGCTCTTGCTGAGGGAGAGAGTGGAACGTCCTCGCCGAGAACCGAGGAGAGACTGACGGAGACTGTCAGAGGGGTAGATTGCTGAACTCGGCCGCTCCTTGATGATGGGAGCTGAAATATATGAAACAGAGAGAGAGAGAGGGAGAGAAAACCAAGCTGTCAATCAAACAAATCTGGAGTAAATATTGGGAAACAGAAATACATAAAGTATATCGTAAATAGAAAAAAATGTACAAATCCACAAAAGGTGAAATGTCCAACATAAAATTACACTGTTTAATTCTGTATAATCCTTGATATGGTGAGTTTTATTGTCAAGAGACAACATTTATAGAAGGAGTCTCCAGTGTCAGCACTTTTGTCCAGTCAGCAGTAAACATTTCCCCTTAAAGGATAGTATGGAGGAGGTTGCACTTAAGCTTTCCCAGTAGCATGACATGTTTTATTATTATATTCCTACGATAACATTATCAAACACTTAATAATCCCTCAATAAATTGGACGTGTTAAATCTAACACAAGCATGCTTTAGGCAGACTTGCCCTCATGCTGAAGATAACGAACCAAAACTGTGAAAAATGTCACTGGCCGTGTTTCTGTGTATTATGATTAGCAGTGAGTAGAAGAAGATCTTGTTTAACCAGAGTAGCCTGGTGTCTAACCGGTTCAGAGCATGTACAATAACTGTACAACCAGCAGGAGACAGTGTCGCTCCTCTAGTCTACTCATGACTGAAGGAGGTGTTAAAAGCGACATGCTGAGAAGGGAGATCAGAACACAAGAAAGCAAAAAGCATCTGTTCAGGAGGAAAAGGGAGGCACTTACTTTTGGTGCGTAGGGCGACATTCTGAAGAGCTGAACTGTTCCTCCCCAGTGCCAACTTCTGCTGCTATAGGAGGAGAAATACCAGTTCAGTTTTTCAGTATGTATTCAACACATATATTACATGCAGAGAACAATACCACAAATATACAGCATGATTACATAAATACCTGCTAGAAGTGTAAGAATATAGCACAAATTCATCACACACACATTTCTTTATATAATCTTTAAAATCATAAATTGTTACATTGGCAAAACAAATTCTCTTTTTTATGTTCTAATAAAAACGAACAATTTACAGTAAAATTCCAGGAAGCACAACACACTGTGGGATATCTAATGGTCAAAAAGTCATAAAAACTGGTTGAATCAATGCGATCTAGTTGAGTTAATTCTGGGGGTTCAGTGGTGACAGCTTTGAATTACAGATCAGAAGGTTGTGTGTTTAAGAACTGCCATGCTGACATGTCTGAGTCCTTAAGCAAGATCCTTAACCTTCAGCTCAGTTCAGTCATATCCTGCCTCAGTTGTAAGATGGCATAAACAAATGTTACATGTTATTTTAGATGAAACTGGAAACTAGGCTACAGCAAAATTACTGTAAATTTTCACAGTAAACGTTTTACAGTGCAACTGTTTTAACAAACTACATTAAAAAAAGATTATGCTTAACATTACGCATGTTACTAACATTAAACACTCAGAAGTTAAAAAGGAGAAGATGACATCATTAGAAACTACTACATCATATACTACGAGATACACAAATGTCTTGAGTATGTTTTACACAAATTCTAAACTGGTAGCTAAACATAACATAACGTGTAGAAAACTGTATTAAATCATTGTTCTGATATTACTTTAGGTTTCTGTCTGTGTTTTGTACCTTCTGCTTCATTTTAGCACAGTTTGCCAGCGTGTCTCGGCAACGGTTGTGGATGGTGACGTTGCAAGCTGCAAAACAAAAACAAACAAAAAAAAATCACATTTGATTGTGAGCAGACAAAAGTTTACACATGAATGTAAGGAATCGCTACCGCCAAAATTCCAATATTTAAAATGTTGTAATGTTTTCAAATTCTGGTTGTCTTTACAACTTCCTGTCAGCAATAAATGTAATTAATCACTGACTATGCCTTGATTTACTGATTTAGAGCAAATAACTATAAATCTCACACATCTGTTTGGCCATTTAAACTCAATTTGCACACCCCCCCCCATTTATTGTTTGGGATTGAGCTCTAAGCTGCATTTTGTTGCTGATGTACAAGTAAACATATTCATAATTGATCGTTGCCATAAAGACCATTGTCAATCACCATGTAATGAAACGCAGGGGTTCTATATTCATGACTTTCCATTAGACACAGTCAAACCGTGTGAAACTGTACTAACTGGAGCACTCACGGACAGTTGTACCAGTCAGCAGTGTGTGAAGAAAAACAGCTGCATCCAGCCTGCCTACACTCCCTCTGTTCCACCATTACCAAATCTTCATGGCATATGAAAACACAACCCTGCACGACCTCACATATTTTCAAAATGAGGGCATCCCGAGTGGAGCCTTCTATCACTACACAGCTACAAGCTATACTTTATCCTTATATATGTTTTCATTATGTTTTATATAAACCTGATCTGACTGAAGGGATGTGTTGCAGAAAAAGGATTGCATCATGATACTTGAAGAGCCATCACATCGGCACATCTGTAATATTTAACTTTGCTCCTGAAGTTCCTGAAATTATATATTTGGGAAATGTTATGAATGTGAACTGGCTCAATTTAATACAATTATAAGTTACTATCAGAATTTGTTTGCTTATGATATATAGGTCAAAATCAACATAGATAAGCTGAAAATCTTCCTGACCTAAAACAAAAAATTGTAAAACAAAACTTTAAAAACTATCAACCCAAGTTCTAGGATTGATACAAAAATGTATATAAACAGTAACTGTTGGTCGGTGTTGCCGAAATATTGACATCCTCCGCAGTCTACAGTAATGTTTCCAAAGAAACAAACCAGTCACAGGCATTAATATTGCAGATGTTTGATGGTGGGCCTCATTCGTCAAACTGTATCTGAATTAATTTACAGTAAAAAAAAATCACTCACAGGTACACTTACATTACAAAGGTCTACCGAAAGTTCAGTTTGGTGCACAAAAACAGTAACTTACCAAAATAAAGAAAGTGAATTAACAAAATAAGACTGAACAAAAAAAATCATTGATAAGGGTGGTGTCTGCAGTGTCTACACTCTGCAACAGACAGTTACAAAGCTATAAAAATAGGTGAGCTGATGAGCTGTTTATACGTATATAAGCTAGACGTATATCATAACAAGATTTGCTGACTTTCCACAAAATTGAATGTAACTATAAATGGATAAAAACAGTAATGTGTTGTTCTTTAATAATCAATCGCAGATTGCTGAGGAATAAACACTTTGAGATGTGCTGTTATAAGAAAATATATGGCATATTGTCCTCTGGTTCTGGAGGACAGTTAGGTAAGTGATTAACAGAATAAGCTGTCTCCAACTAATTAAACAAACTAAACCTGATGATGTATATGGGTGAGTAAGACACCAAGCTTTTAGGTGTACATATTTTTGCCATCGGTTGACTTCAGCAAAAATCTTTCACTACGGTTTATTTGGCATGTGTGGATTGGTTATCATTAGCCTTTTCACAACATATCTGAAAGCTTTCTGACGCACTTCATGCAGCTGCATACTTGTCTCAATCACAACTGCCAATCTCTCAAACCATCATTCCTCATTCTGGATGAAAGAAACCAGGAACAAAAGAAAATGCTTTCTCAGCTCTCGCGCTCTCTCTCTCTCTCTCTTTCTCTCCATCTCCGACCCCCCTCCTGCTCAGCTCTCATTTCTCCACATTGTTCTAGAGACCATGCTTCCTGTGCAGTGTTTTGTAGACAGGAAGTGTGTAAGAGTTGGCAGGAGAACAGTTAAATGGTGATTAGGGTCACGGGTGGGTATGTCAAGGGGCCCTAACAGGGGCACTTTACTCACTTCATCCGAGGTCGTCTTCTGTTCAAGCTTGACATCATGTCATAGTGATCTGAACAACACTGAATTGCATTGAATTACTTAATTTACATTTTATAAACAAACAGATACACCCGGGTACATCACTAGTATTATATGTAAAAAAAGAGAAAACATTCATCAAGGTACACAATATGATTATTGTGGATTATATATCATCATCATCACTATCCCTGTGTTCCAATCAGTGGTAGGCTGCCTAATTAAGGTGCATTAAGGTGCACCTGGGCAGTGTTTGACACATTTGAGTTTTTTTTTTTATCCATAAGATAGTCGATGAGCATGATAAGATTGATGAGCATCAGATGAGCATATTTTATGTTTGTTCAGCAAGGAGTAGATTGTGCACTTATAGGAAGATAATTACTGACACAATTCTCTTTTCACCTACAAGTCCATTTTTTTCAATAACCCCAATAACAGAAAGTTTTACTTCTCTTATGCCACAGCAATTCACCAAGTTTAAATTTGTGACTGGCGTCATACTTTTTATAAGTACACCTTAATTTTAGTTTCTGTTGTTGTTTACGTTATAGCAGCTATAAACACCCAATCCATCACCAGCCTCTATTTTGTCTCTTGTATAAAATTAATATATACCCTGCAACTTGTTGTGTTACAAAAGATCCTGAAGATGGTCAGGTGTCAAATAACTTGAAGTTAAAGTCAGAGCTTTAGCTATGACTGTTACAAAGCTCTGACAGTGGAGACTCCCTCCAAAAATGATCAATAAACACAAAACTTTATGTATCATTAATAATATATCATTGATTACACGTACGTTATTGTTTATGTTTATGTGAAGCATCTGCAAAATATTAAGTCCCGGTGATAGACAGACGGACAGATAGGTAGGGGGAAAATGCATGCATGTTATAGTATGTTATAGTATGTTATCACATATTAGAATGCATATCAATATAAAGCTTCACCTGAAACTACTATCACTACAATAAATTACTGCTGTCATTAATTAACTAACCAATCAGAAGCAAGAATTTCACCGTGGTATATGGTGCTATAATTTCTTCTCTAAAGAACACAAAGGTATGAACTTTGTAGAAATGTTTTAGTTTCCACATCTACTTGTGATGACACAGCAGACGTGACACTTTTACAAAAACAAGACTAAAAAGAGAAAAGACGTGAAGGAAAACACCAGATGACTGGCCTGATTAGAGTCGGCTGATGCGGTCATTTCCCGATTTACAGATAAATCTGTTGCTATTATTAACCCCAGACATAATGGACTTGGCATGATTTTCAGGGAAAAAATGGGAAGAGTACTTTTGTTTGTGGGTCGGCACTCCAGCTCTCCGCATTTCTCAAGGGCTACATTTTCTTCCCATTTATAGCCTTAAGAGCTTTGGCACGGCCAAACCGCCGCAAACTCGGCTACATCGCTAAACTTAGGGATGCAATTCTTATACGTGCACAGGGCTCGAGCAGACTTCTGTTTTCCAGAAGTAAATGAGGGACACACCCGTCTCGCACGAGGTTCTCCAAAAAGCTTGTAATAAGAAGCACAGTGGGCCCATTCATGCGCACAGTCTACCCTCTGGTCTGGTACTTGCCTTTCCTAGACACATACACAGCCCCACCAACGCTAAATAAACACTGTGCTCTGACTAGCCAAACTAACGTTGCTGTAACAATCCTGCTCTATTCATGCTTTCTTCCTGATCTTTTTTGTTCCCATGAATCGTTCTGTCTGTGAGAAAGACAGACCACATATATAGCAGACGACTTGGCCACTCATTATTACATAACGTCCGCCAAATCAAATGTTCACGTCACGGCATTCAGATTAACCGACAATATGACAATCGAAGTTCGACCGTGTATCTAAAAGGTTGCACTCAGGTTCTACCTGAAACCAGTTCAAACCTCCAAACTGGAACCAGCATAGCAACTGTAACCAGGTGTAGGCAGGGCTTATAGTTCAGTTATTTTGCTTTGCATTCACATGAGTCTGTGTAAGAGATGACAAAGAAAACCAAAAGGAGTGTATTAGGCTCTAGAGAATCTAATCCGACGTTTGGGCCACATCCAGTCTGGTCCACCTGATCCCTCACAGCGTGCAATCGAAGGTTTTGGCGTGGTCCTAAATAGGTCAATGTAATTCAGAGCGCTGATATCAGTGCACAGGTCAAGGTAGACTCTGAACACTGTACACGATTTGTAGCGAAGAGAGACTGTTGAAATATGACTATGAACAAATATGAACATGGTGTTTGGTTTCGACAGTTGTGTCTGACTCTGTAGACGACGATCCCAGTGGGAGCTGCAATTCACTCCCATGACTTGCGACACAAAAGCTGAATGTCAATACCACTTCCAAAATGAGCCAATCAATAAAAAGACTTGAATAAATGAACTCCATGAAAGCCCTCCTCCTTTTCCAGCCTTGTGTATGGGCGTTTGTGTGTGTGTGTGTGTGTGTGTGTGTGCGTGCGCGCGTGTGTGAGCTGGAAGATGCTGGTGGAACAGACAGAGTGTTAATCTCTCACGCTGTCCCTGGATTACATGTGACGACAGGGGGAGGAGAATCGCAGCTGTGAACCATGCAGAAAAAGCCACTTTTAGATTGTGTAGACAAAAGAGTGCACACACACACACACACACACACACTGCATTAAAAACTCAGGAGCTTCCCAGAATGCAGTGCAGAATAGTGCTATTATCATCACATGCTAGATTAATAGGGCCTGACTGTACACAACGGGGAGGGAAAGCATAAAGAGTGGCGTGTGGATTCCAGCACTGACTCTTACATCAGTTTTTACACTGATGTGCATCACACAGACAATGCGGCACTAATCAACACAGAGAAGCGAGACTAAAGCAGTGGATCAGTTGAGTCAAAATATCGAATTAGGAATAAACAAATCGATTGTTGATGTGTCAGACAGAGCATCATTTTTTACTCTGTTGACATGTCTAATGTTGGTAATTGTTTATAGAGTTAAGAGACAGAAAGAGTCTCCAGTGTCAGTGCTTAGTAGTGATCCAAAGTAGTAACTTTTGCACTACCCTTCTCTGTGTTGTACTTCTACTTGCTAGCGTAACAAGTTGCCTTGCAGGAGATGTTTGGATGGGACAATTTCTAAGGAGTCTCCAGTGTCAGTGACCAGCTGCAACATTGCTGCAATAATGCAATATTAGCTGTAATACTCGTCTTCAGGACAGATGAATATCAGCTGTAATACTCGTCTTCAGGACAGATGAATATCAGCTGTAATACTCGTCTTCAGGACAGATGAATAT
>JAOVVF010000022.1:14286342-14316777 GCA_028565595.1 Duopalatinus emarginatus | reverse complement strand
AGCTGTAATACTCGTCTTCAGGACAGATGAATATCAGCTGTAATACTCGTCTTCAGGACAGATGAATATTAGCTGTAATACTCATCTTCAGGACAGATGAATATTAGCTGTAATACTCGTCTTCAGGACAGATGAATATCAGCTGTAATACTCGTCTTCAGGACAGATGAATATTAGCTGTAATACTCGTCTTCAGGACAGATGAATATTAGCTGTAATACTCATCTTCAGGACAGATGAATATCAGCTGTAATACTAGGGCAGAGGTGTTTACGTTCGGTGGTGTTCTTTGTAATGTGACCAGCTGCATTTTTTGTCTGATTGACTTTAAGATAAAAAAGCGATGAGGAAAAAAATAGGATACAATGAAACGTTTATAGCTGCTATACGCAAAAACTTGTCTGATTAAAAGTCTAGCTTATACAATGTGTTATTCCTCACTTACTAACAAATTGTAATTGTAGGTGTAATGCTGGAGTTGAGGGTAATAGCACCATTTGTTGCTTTTAATTATTTAATAATTAAGCTCTGGGTGGTAACAGTAACTTGTTAAGCAGTCACAGATTACTGTACATTCACATCTATGGCATTTTTATCCTGAGCGACTTATATTCATCTCATTTGTACACTGAGTGCTAGAGGGTTAAGGGTCTTGCTCAAGGGTTTGTAGTGGTGGGATTTGAACTCATGACCTTCTGATCAGAAGTGCAATGTCTTAACCACTAAGCTTTCAACACTTTCAAATATCCTGAACATTGTTACTATACATTGTTCCTGAACTAATGTGGAGATAAGCTTATAAACTGAATAACCGGTCAATACCGTTTGTTAACAAGTTTAATGATAATTAACACACATTGTTACTAATCTACACATCACCCATAGATTATTAATGCTGAAGTTTGTGGCCAAAAAAATGTATTCTGATTACATATCCTATATATTTCAATATCTCATACCATTCTCATGATGACTGCAAGTTGTATTCAGTGATTGGTGAAAAAGTAAAATAGTCTAATCTGAATCCCTCTCTCATCATTCACAATTTATTCACAACGCCTGACCTCTCAAGTCTAATACCCCCTTTCAATATAATTACACCCTTGGGGCTGAATCGATAGCCCTTCGAGGGCACGTGTGGAGATTTGAGTCCTGGACACTACTCTGAGTGTCCTTGCTAGAATTCCTATACACGTTCAAAGCTTTTGCACCAGTATACGGATATACAAAGACTCGCACATCTGCACATCTGTCCCTCTGGCAACAGACGTATGCAATTACTGGCTTCACCATGGGTCCTCCCTGCTTTCCCATCCCCCCTCTCTGCATCAGTCCCACCCTCCGCCTCTCTTCTACCTCATAACCACAACGTGTCAAGGTTACGAGAGTAAGCTGAGCCTGATGTGCATATTTATGGTCCGATTTTTAAAAAAACAGAAGTTAATTTTTAACCACCTTTTTTATTTATTTAAAAAAAAAATATATAGAAAAACTAGAACAGTGAAGAGAGATGTCTTTTATGTTTTTGTAGTTTTGTGTATTTCTTATTATATATTATTAATATTAGATTTGAGGCAGCTGATAAAAAAAAAGTAAAACAATAAATGCAAAAAATAAAAGAATAACAAAAAAAGACATTAAAAACCTGGGTCTCATAAAGAATGTTCATCATCGATCTGAAAGAGCATGTAACAGGATGTCACATTGCATTTGACACCTCTTACACACGGTTCAGGTCACAACACATTTAATGTGCGTTTAATGGTAGTCACTGTGCTGTATATGGTTCTGCGTTTAACAGACTAGTGCATCATCCATCAGTCCAAACCTGGCATAATGAATATTCATCTAATATTGGTATTAATATTAATGTTTCATTAAGCAGTATGAATGAATATTATTGACTATAAATTATACTGACAGTAACTAATACACAGTACGGAGATCATTATATTCATCTGATCAGCAGAAGCAGGATGGAGACAAAACATTGGATGCTGATCTTAGCACAGTCCTGAGCTCTGCACCCTGTTCATCCACCTCTCTATGCCATCCCATTGGTCTATCTCTTGCAGCATGCATTATCACAACTGCAATTATATTATTACAGAAGCAGATTGAAGGTTCACAGTGTTTTTAAATGGAGTGCAAGGCATAACACAATCCCAGTGTGTCACAAAAAAAACGTAATATTCTATTTTTATCTCTGCATCTGACTACTCTTTTCATTTTCTCTTCTTTCGGTTCAGGTCAATTCAGCGATGCTTTAATGACATACTAGAAAATACTAGATGCTGGGATTTACATGGTTAATAACAGGTTGGCAATAAACTTATTGATCCATATCAACTAAAAGTGACAGATAAAGAATAACCTAAAACATATTCAACTCTCTCTTTCCACATTGGGATATTGGGATACATTTTTGTTAGTTTGATAGTAATAATAATACTCATATAATACTCAATAATATAATCATTTTGTAATTTGTCAAAATTATAAAAATAATAATAATAATCATAATAATATCAGCATAAAAATCACCATGTGTAAAAATGGCACTACTATTTTTTACTCCTGCTGTTGCCTTCTTCCTTTCTCTCTGAAGCCCTGTCTCTCTCTACCAGCCTCTCCTCTTCATCTTTCTCCATCACTTTCTTTCCATCAGCATCTTCCATTTCTACCTCACTGTCTATCTATCTGTCCACCGTCTCTTTGTTTGCTCTCCTTTTCTCCATCCCTCTATCCCCCAGCTGTTCCTGTGGCGCGGTGGAGATGGAGGCAGGCGCCTGACACACTGACTCCATTGTGTGTATGGTGCAGGACGGAGGGTGGGGGTGGGGGGTCCTGTGCCTCAACAGCCGATTGATTTTACAAGGGAGAACGATGGAGGGATATGGAGAGATGGCAGGAGGGAGAGCGCGGCAAGGAGATGGCAGGAGAAATCCTTGCAGTTAGCACCCCTGCCTACAAGTCTGCTTCGATCGGCTGTTATCTGTCTTTATTTCTCTTTTTCATTCTCTCTCTCGGATTTTCCTTTGAGAATAATTTAATTATTACCTTGTTCTTATTCCCTCCACCTTTACTTACACAGACACAGATCTGGTGCTTTCCACTGGATGTGTAACTGGTTTGGATGATGACAAATTGCACATACTATTTCACACCCACAGAGTGTAGATTCCCTGACACTGTGTGCGAATCTCACACACAGACCTCATTTACATGCTAATCTATGAGCTTTATTTAGAAAGAATTTAACTGACAGGCTGTCTGTTAAACAGTGATAAACATAGTGGACCTTGCTCACACTGATGTGAAAGACAAAGCCAAGAACATCATAATCGTCATTTTATCATTGTGGATTATAATTAGGGATAATGGGTAGGGCTGTGTGATATGACCAAAATTGTATATCCTGATATATCTCGATAACGATACATATCACAATACAGCAAGCTTTCTGTAAATTCAGTGAAATTTAAAAAAAATAAAATGACCACACGAAAAATAGATTTCTATACGTTGAATTTTACAAAGTCAAATAATTAAAGATATTTTCTGCAGTATGATGTGCCACAGGAAAAAGACACTTTCACCGTCTGGGTCCAGCTAAAAGTTTTATGTGGCTCCAGTTGCCTTGACAGAGGCTTGTGAGTGTAAACTTCTAGTTTGAGAAAAATAGAAAAAAAAACAGAAACAGAAAAACCTTTTTCTGTTTTTGTTTCATTGTCTGGTGAAGAAAGAAAAGAGATATGATTCGCTTTTACTTTTTGTTTGTTATTTCTGGAAAGGCAAACGAAAAATTACTTATTTCTGTTTCTTGTATTTGGATTTTAAAGCAAAAATCAAATAACCGTTTGTTTTTCTTTTTCAAATTTCTGTTTCTGAAATGAAAAAAAAACCAACAACAACGAATAACCAAATGACAATGACAGTATAGTATAGTAAAATACAGTACAGTATAGTATAGGATGTTATGTTCTGAAAATGTTAGAATTTTTTTTTTTACACATTATTATAATACTGTACGGTAAAAAAGGGATCTGATACTTATAACGCATTAATAATAATAATACAGCATCAATATCTGATCTGACTTACTGTCACAGTTTAATATATACAGTATAGAACCTGTATAGTATTGTATAGTACTTTACAGTATAGTGTAGTGTAAGTATACATGTAGGGGTCTGATACCGAGTATCGGATTGAACATATATTTTCATGGTATAGTGTTATACAGTATAGTAATCTACAGGGTGTTGCTATCAGTGTGTCAAGAGTGGGAGAAGAGGGTTGCATTGACAATCCAACACAATGTGCAGCACTTTGAACACATCTCATGAAAGTAAATATTTCATGAAAGTATAAAGTTAAAGTTAAAACCGTTGTTTTTCTTGTGAAATTCTCAATAAGTTTGATGTGTTACATTGGAAAAAATAAAGTTGGATCCAAAATGTATAGTATCACGTAAGAGTATCAAGTGAGAATGAACTTGGCATATATTCCCAGTAGAGTATAGTTTAGAAGGGATGTAAGGGTGCAGGGATACTCAGTATGTATCTGATTTGTCATGTTTTCCCACTATAGTAGTATACAGTACAGTGCAGTATAGTATAGCTAAGGATGTAAGGGATCTGGTACTGAGTGATATTAGGTACCAGTACCCCCTTATATGACATATTTTATCAGTACAGTACAGGACATTTTAGGGATAGTGACAGTTAGGGATATCAGCTATGACTAAGCAGCATATAGAACATGAGTGTTTAGAAGGTGTGTGTGTTAAACATAGAGAGAGAGAGAGAGAGAGAGAGAGAGACTCACTGGGGCAGCTGAGTGCCTCCTTGGCTGTGATGCTCTTGTTGCAGGCCGAGCAAAGTGTGGTGGCCGATACAGTCAGAGAGGTGAAGAGGTGGCCATTGCTGTAGCGTGCCTCTCTTTCGCGAGCTTCCTTCTCTCGCTCCTTCATGCGCTCCTTCTCTTTGTTCTGCACACACACAGAGGAACAATCACTGGTAAGTTGACCTGAAAAGGGCTGATAAGCCAAAAACCTGACCTTCTTATTAACATCCTCATATTATGTTTATTTTTAACATGACTCTCACTATTTTAAGAAATGTTCTCTAGAAACTTTGAAAACAAAACATTGTGTAATAGTTTAATATATTCTACAAAACAAATGGAAATAGTAAAGCATGGAGTTGTGCAAGCATGTTTTTGAGAGTCTGGGCCAGATGGAAATGCCTGTTCCAGCTGTTCCTGCCATGGGGTTCACTTTATTCTGCACTTCAATCTGAGCACACTGACACACACCACCCTGAGCATTCAGCTCCATGCTGGGCAAGAAAATCTTTTTTTTCTCGGGCCTTTACGGTGAGAAACATTTTTTTTTTATGGTAAGAAACATAGAAAACTAGAAATGAGCTGCAAGATGTTTACAGCATACTGACAGATTTATAAATACCACCTAAAATGATAAATATCACCATGTTGGGTGGCTGGTCCTGACGGCAGTGCAAGCTGATGTCTTGGATTAACATGCAATGTAGCCAAGCCTGTGATTGGTTAATAATATTTGTTCCTGTTACATACATCATTGCTTTTATATTTATAATCACATATAATCTCATCTCTATAATAAGAAAGATTTGTAAAATTTTGAAGCCAGCAGCAACATGTTTTCATTGCCAAGAATTTCTTTTTGCTATTAATGTGTATGCCTCAGATAAGGTTAAAACAAACAGGAAGTTGACAACAAATGTTTTCTATTCATTTCAGCCACTGTTGTGTGTGTGTGTGGGTTTCTAACCGTAATACTGTGATATTTCTATACTAAGTTATCATACTTAGCAATCATAACACCATGACTCCCAACAATACCACTTCACAATTATAATTACAGCATTCAGCAAGACAGGGAAGTCCGTCTCGGTGGGAAATGCAAAAGCCATTGACACAATAGTGTCGCAAGGGAAGTTAAAACTAATATGGAATCGATATCTTCTTCAGTCTTAATATACTACCTATTAATCATGTAATCTGCTTTATCTGCAGTTAAACAGTGTGGACAAAACCCGCCCTCATGCTGGTGATTAAAGTGGATGGAGATTATCATAAATTAGGTGTGGTGATGGAGAAGCTCCATTCTCAAGACAGCGTGTAACGCTTAAAGTAAAAGCAACTGTTAAGTATTATTTGTGAACTTCTTGACTTCAGGGTTGACACTGCATTAACTGAACGAAAGGAGCCTTAAAGTAAATGTGTTATGCTGTGTAATGGTGTTAGGCTGCTGATCACCGTTTTGGGGATTAGTCCGGGTCATGAGCTATGAGCTGGACCTGTGTGAAACATGCTAGAGGAAGTCACAGTTCCTCATCAGACTTCTGCATCAGCTGTGCTTTTTTTGTTCTCTGCATAAACCCGTCCACAGATGTCCAACCACAAGATGCAATTATTATGAGGCCATAAGCTACATATATATATATATATATATATATATATATATATATATATACACACAAGGGTGAGTCAAAAATGATCTGCACTCCAGTTATACTAAAACCTGTCTTATCAGCGCTTTCTGTGCTAGGTCACCATCTCCTCAAGTCACTGCTGTGCAGGTTTGAACATATTATATCAGTTCATTAGTGACTCTAGTGCAAGAAAAATGTCTGCCCCATGTGTGATTTGCATAACAGAAGAGCAGTGTGCAGTGAAAAAGGTTCAACACTCAACAGTGTTTGTTACAGTAAGTTTCTCACTGAAGAGCTGAAGCCTAAAATTCAAACAAAACACAGAGGGCTGCTATCTATCCACACACCGCTGCCCTTACTGTCAACACTCTGCAAAAACTCAGTTTTGAGCATTCTCCCTATAATCCTGATCTTGCCCTATTTGATCTGTTTACTCTCCTGAAAGAAGCCCCAAGACGACAAAGATTTACATCTGATGAAGAGGTGCACTTGTGGCTCACAGCTCAGCCTAAAACATTTTATAAGGAGGGAATATGAAAGTTTGTTGACAGATGGACAAAGTTTAAATATATATACATATATATATATACACACACATGCATGTATGTAATAGTAAAACCGAGTAGTCTAATCGCCTACAAACACTCTTCAGTGCTCCTGAAGTGGTGTGTTCTTGTCACTGAGCATGTTTAGTACTCCGGTGCCTTGCACTGCCAGATGCTCAAGTGTTGCTAAGCTGTTTATATTTTATAAACTCTCTCTGTTTGTTGTGCACTTTTGCATCATCATGGTCGGAGATGATATCTTATGAAGGAAGTATATCGAATGAACTTCCTCTAAGAGAGGGGGGATGGGGTTACCAGGAAAACAAGAAGAGGAGGGAGAGGTTGTTGAGAAAAGGGAGATATTGCAGTTTCTGCATTTATTGCACAAAAAACACTCCTTTCACAAAGCTCTCTGGCTTACACATGAACCATTTTGACTGTGTGTTTGTAAGGACAATAAAGCATAACCTTAATTATAGTAAAAGAATCAACCACAAGTTGGTGTGTATGTCAATACCAGTATGTCCTGAAGTGTACTAGATCTATTCAATCTTTGCTGACGGCAAAACAAGTTCGCTCTTAACGTTGCCATAAACAGTCACTCCTTTATCAGTTTCTCCTTTCTCACGCTCCTAATAAATAAGACACAAACACGGCTTATCATGTTTCCGAGAAACCGTCAGAGTATAAACCTTTTTTCCCTGCTGAAGACTGTCCCATGATGGAAAACGTTGACCAACGTTGAACAAAAATCTACTAACAACAAATGTCACAATTCAACTTCAAATGAATCAGCGTAAGTAGAAACAATAACATATTAAACATATTAAACAAGCACTTTCATATGAACCTGAAATCAAGCACCCTTGTTTCTACAGTGTGCACTACACTGAATCAATGCCACATGCTTCCCCGTGGCTCCCTGGGCTGGAAAGGGTGCGTCCTTGTGCTCTGAATGACACTTAATTAAAGGGGGCATGATTAACATCTGCGCAAATGCGCTGGAAATAACGTGGAAGGCCAAAAACTCTCCAGTGGAATGCAATAAGACTGGCGTCTCACTGTTAAATCAGTAAACAGAAACTATAGATGGCATTCTGGGATTTTGGGTACAGTCCACACATACACAACAGATCAGAATGAAGATCTGTAAACTTAATAACTAAATTTATTAAGAGATGATGAAAAGTAAAACAGTATGTAATATATACACTGAAGTATGAGAAAACCTGGTAGAAACGAGCTTATGCAAAATACCCAGGGTGGTGGTGGCAGTTTGTTTAGCTGACTTTTAAAAAGGTGCCTGATTGTTATAGTAAGATTTTCTCTGAGGAGACGTCTATTAAATATTCTCTAGTCTCCCTCCAGTGTTGGCGCTTTTGTACCAGCCAGAGGTTTCCTGCCACAGGGAAGTCTTCAGGACAAAAGAGATTGCACTTGGAGGTTTTTTTTCTGTAACAGGACTTACTAACTTCACGCAAGAGGAAAAGAGACAGGAACGTGCAGAGACAGGATAAAAATGTATGACACCTCATATTTCCATTAATTAACAACTGGTATATTACTGTTGTATAGGCAGTATAGGGTATGCTGTTATAGGAAAATAATCAACTCTGAAATGTTAATAGTAAGCTTGCTTCATGATAGGTTGCATCACAGTACCCGGTTATTTTCCCATAACAGTACACCCAGAGTGTTTTGTTACTTACATATTCAGCATTTAACAACGGTTAAGGCTAAAAACTGGTACAACCTATGACCTCAGCATCCAACCTGTTACTTGTGATTGTGTCTGTGATGGTTTTATTAACGAATTGACCCCAACAAAGTGTATCATAATGTTAACATAACATGAACGGTTTAGCCTCAGCTGTGATCTTGACCTTAAACCCACAGCTACTCAATTTTATGCTTATAGTGCATATAAACTCTTTTGCAGTTGCCATATGAATATTTGTAACAAAAGATGGTGTGGAGATAATCTGATGATATCTCCAAACTGCATTATCCACCCATGATTTTTTCACTTGTAACCTAACCAAGTCACATCATTTCTGATACTGTGTTGCTCCAGAAACACTACTGCCCCCTCTTGCCCCCTATGTTTCCCAATTTTACCCAAGAAAGCCATTTAACTGTAAAATACAACTTTCTGTTCCTGAACTTTCCATCAGTAGGTCCAAGTTCACTTTGGTGCTTGGACCCCTGAATAGAACGTTGATAATGTGAGCCGTAATCTCCACCACTGTCACAAAATCAATAAAACTCACAGACCCCCTGTTGATGTTTGAGAACCACTTCCCTAAGGGGATAACAATTTGTGCCCCTTCTTTTATCCCTTACTTTATCCCTCTCTCTCAAGTACAGAAGATGAGCACATCTGGCTCTGAGCAATACATGACTGTCACCACTTTAATCCACTTTAATACCAGTCTGCCATTAAAATCCCCTTAAGGATTTGCCTGCTGTACTTCCTGACCTATTCTACATCTATATCTAGGCAAAATACGTATTACTTATCATAAGGAACTAGCCACAGTGTTTAGTCTGTATGGATCAAACAGTGGTGTATGAGGTTCTTTATGATCCTACATTCACTCTAGCAAGAAACAGGTCACTGGTGGTTTATGTATTCTGGGTTTGATCTGTCCTGTTAAGAAAAGGCAGCAACTAAAATGTAAATAATTCTAAAGCTAACTAGCTACACACATTATATAGCTGTATAAGCTAAATGCTTAACTTCTATGGGAAGTCCGTTTTGTCCCTTCCTTCCAAGCGCTATATGTCTTTGTAAATGTCTCTAGAGATGTTTAATGTGAGGTTGTATATGTCACAATACAATGTAACCAGGGTTATAAGGCTTTCAACCATAAATAGGAACTAACTAGCAGGAAATTAGGTTAAAAAATCTTTTAGAGAAAAGTCGTATCACAAGTGCCCAAGAATTGGTTTAAGGATTTGTTTGTGTGAACTCTTTGGATTTGTTGCGCAATCTAGATTCAAATTTTGCATTTTCAACTGCGAGAGTGAACACGGATTGCGAAAGCATTTCAGTCCGACTCTACAAGGTTGAACAGAACAAGAGACTACAAAAAACAAAGCAAGGGACTGTAAGCAAATAATAAACACTGGAAAAATTACACAGACCTAGTTTTAAACTAGTTATTTAGTTATTTAGTATTAAATTTGCTTCTTCAGAATCACAGATTCTACATCCACCAAGCTTTGGACATTTGTTGTCTCAACCAAGGTTTTGTTTTCGTTATGCTATCCTGTGGTTTCGGATCTCAGAACCTCCAACAGATTTACAATGCAAAGCCGCTCTTTGACATTACAATCGCGAGTCAGGAAATCATGTTCAGCAAAGAGCATGCTGAAATGAAGTCTAACAGCAAACAACAGGACTATTCATCCTACTGCAGGCATTCAGGGAAGTGTACAGGAGCGGGTGTCCAGCAATCCCCAGTCTGTCTTCAGGTTGGAAAAAAACAAAGAGAGCATTGCTTTAGAAAGATAAAGAGCTAAAAGCCCTGAGGATAACCTCTGATGGACGAGGATAACCTCTGATAGACGTAAAAAAGCGGGGGCATTAGTACCAGTGGGGGCTTTGGTGTGGAGGGCAGACAGATGAAGAAAGAACAAAAAAAAAAAGAGTGCTGGGGGAATGAAAGGGAAAAAGCCCTCAAGACCAGGCAGGATAGAAAAAGCAGGTAACTTGATTTCAGACAAAGACGAGACAAAGAAAGGAAGAGCAGGAGGCGGAGTGCGTTAGTGCGACTTGAGGTTTTGTCCCTCAACACTAGCTCTCGAGTGCTAATTAAAAACCCAGACAAAGCATTCTTTTGTGAGTAGAGTCAATGAGCGACTCCTTAACGAGAGATGAAGTGTCCTTGTAGACCTTTACAGGACTCTACTACAGGACAGCATGCAAATATGTACACTGGTGCATTGCAGGGGTTTTCAGATGCATGCTGGGAAAAAATGAAAGACACATTTTGGTGTATGCATGCTCTCAATAAGTTGGATTGTATTAGAGGTGTTTGAGCAAGAAGAGTGTTTTAACAGTGAGATGACCATAACAAGAATAAAGAGAAGCGATACAGTGAACGCTGGGGTCTATTTGTGTGTTTAATTGAAAGTGTGATCGATAAGTGTTCTCACACTCTGGCATAAGCAGATGGCCGCTAACTTACACTTTTGCTAACGTGGAAGTGGCCCTGTGACATAAATCAGCTAACTAGCAACCCTGCTAATCCCTCTGGGAGTGGTTGGAGTGCCAATTAAAACTCCCAAGAGGACGCCTAGGACTATGCACAGAGGGAGATCTGACCAGAATTAACCACCCACACACAGACACACACTGACACACACATACACACACACACCTGTTCAACCTCACAAAGAGTCAACATGGCAATAAAACCTGAACGTTCTGACCGTGATTGCTCAGCTGTGCTTTCGAACTCGGATGCAAATGAGCGTACTCTGAGATAAAAGTAAAGACTATCCAGAGCTAATGCTAATCCTTTGTTATGGTCTGCTCTGATGTAATACGGCTATAATTGCAGTTAAGTCTTTTAAATTTCAGATGGAAACAAGCAGAGCCAATACATACTGTTTTTTTTGTTCATTTTTGTTCAACATTGTTGATTAAAATCTGCTTTGGCTCATATTTTTCCTTAATAAAACCACACACCAGACTGCAGACCCTGATGAAACTCAGAGTAATGGTGATCTGTGGGAAGAAGTGATGAGTGATGTTGGTCAGACAGATAAGTGAGGTCACTTCCTCACTCGTCAGGCTCTTTAGTGAGACACAAGTTTTTTAGTCAGAATCACAGACTTAAAATATACGCTGTGACCCAGAAACCAACTGGCTACGTACACACAGTGTACACTAAGTGGGTTAATAAAGCACTGAACCTTCATTCCTGTCTACTCACACACTCCAATATCTTCTATGGACTTAAAAACAAGAATGACATGTATTAGGACGATATCTATTTTCAAAATTCAACTGAATTATATCACAATACCGAAAGACCCAAAGATGAAACAAGACATGGAACTAAAATCAGAATATTCTGTTCATATGACATTGTTTTCTATTGGTACAATACAAAAAGGTATGAGATCTGTGTGAAATATTACAAAGTATGACATCCTGTCAACTGCATTTATAATGTGAAGCGACATGGAATTCAATTCAGAATAATAATTACTGTAATAACAAATAAATAATAAAGTTTACAAACAAAACTTCTTCCATTTCTTTTACAACTTAATTAGTACTGAGCAAAATTTAACCTAATTACAGACTGTTTGCTCAGATGAAGTCGCCTTACATTACTATTGAACGTCTTGAAGTCAGAAACGAAGATTTCGCTGCAGAGTCTGGAGAAATTCAATACAAAAAATAGCCAAGAATAGCCTCCATACACACAATGATGGCATTTGACTGATAGTGAAAATGACCAATTATACACGGATCTGCCTTAATATTAAAACAGCTCTAAACAGATACTTCTGTGGGCCTTTTGAGGGATCGGACCAGCCGGTCTAGCGTTCACCCCCCCACACACACATCAGTGAGGCTTGGGTGTCCGTGACCTGGTTACCGGTTCACCGGTTGTCTTTTTTGGGCCCCTTCTGGATCCGTTTTGGTATACCAGGTCTTATACCTTCCATAAAACCTGCAGTTTTATATATGATCTGACTAAGTCTTATAGCCATGACAATTTGGTCTTTGTGAAAATCACTCAAATCATTATTCTTGCTCATGTTTCCTGCTTCCAACAAATAAGAATTGGAAACTAGCTTTTTACTTGCTGCCTAATAAATCTCACCCCTTGACAGTTGCCACTGAAATAAGATAATCTATATTATTCGCTTCACCTGTCAGTAGTTTTAACGTTACGGCTGATCAGTTTTTCTTATTTATCCACACTGACTGTTCAAAATAGGATACCTATTGTGACCTACTGTTTCCAATTGAAAGCCTATGTCTTGCTTGGGAAAATCAGCAAAGAGAGCTATTTAGACTGTAACCTTCAAGACCATGAAGATTGTGGCCAGAAAAGTGTACAGAAGACATCTCTCTAGATCAGAGAGTCTAAGAGCTCCACAGCTAGCAGGAATGCTAAAAACAGTGATTTTTTTTATTAGTGTCCTTAGACATTTGCACACTACATGGTCTTTATTGTGTGTGTGTGTGTGTGTGTGTGTGTGTGTGTGTCTGTTCAGCTGTTGGAGAGTTTCTGCCTTGGCCCTGCTGTTTGCACAGGTGCCCTCCATCCCCCACTGCAGATGGTTGCAGGCTAAAACAGGAACACAATCCACGCTTATACACTCCATTGATGCCGTACAGTAACTCTGTGCTCTTATGCATCAAATCAAAGTCTGTGTACGTACTAGAGTTTTTTTTTTCTAAGGAAGACGCTCAGATATTGGTAAATAGATGGCCCTGTACTTCCTCCTCGTTTCAGTCTACCCCATATCTGTGTACCGTTTCCTTTCAGACATGTTACGCAGCAGGTCTGTACAACACAATAGTGAGGGTGAGTGGGTGAGCAACGCAGCACAATAAAACCATCCATGCATGCAGGTTTCATTACCTGAGAGCTGTGTGGAAGTGTGAGACATGTGGATGAGGGCATTTCTGACTAAACCTGTTCACTATGAAGTCACTATGAAGTGATTGAAGGAGGGGGGAAAACTGCTTACTGTTTACAGAATATACTCATAAACGAGCGCTCAAGCAATCAGACGATTAGGACAATGCTGAAAAGGGCTGCTGTCTGGCTTATATGCTCGCTATGATAACTTTTACTACAATACTGTGATACATCTGTGCTTAGTGACATGGTAATTACTAGATATTTAATGTTATGGTTAAAGAATGGACTGTAGTAAGTACATTAAAAATACTTTCCATTTGTTGGGCTGGGAATAAAAAAAAAAAAATAGCATGCACTGTATGAGAAAGAGCTCTTTCCATGGAGCACGATACACTGCCCTGTTTCTTCAAAACTTTTCAAAGAAAGCACGTGTCACCCTTAAACGTCTCTGATTGGTAGCTGTCGTATGATATGGAACAGCCATCTAGTGGGAAGACCAATGAGGGCAAAACAGAAAAGCAACAACAAAAGAAGAAAACATTGGTGTATATTGTCTTGTCTGTACCACTTGAACCGTGTTCACCACAATTTTCATTTAACTCACAGCCTTCATTTAACTGTAACTGTTTTTTTATGTTTTTTTAATGTGCATGTAGTTGTGCAGACAAGAACTGAGATGGTCAAAAGACAGCTTTGTTTGAGTTTCTTTCTTTCTAAAGGATTCTGGTTGTTTCCTCTAAACCCCCAAGTAGAACAGATAAATGTTTTTAAAACACTGTTCAGGTTCACACCTGCAAAATTTAACACGTAATCATGTAAAAAACTTAAGTATATGGCTAATGTTCAGGTTAGCGGGTCACTTTATATATCTAATGCCTTTAGAACGTTTTTTAGACTTGACCTGATGCCCACAGTTGAAAACCAACAGTTACATTCCATCTCCTACTGTGTCCGGATGATGTTTACACTGCAGCCTCACACTGCTGGCTTTGCAAATGTTTGTGTTAAAACCTGCGCAAGTTTGCTAACATTCACATGAAATCGTTAGATGGTAAACTCATTCGCTCCGACTGTGGTGAGCTCCTTGTCTGTGTCACCGCTATGAGCAACACACCAAGGATGCTAACCAGACAAAGCCGAATCACAAACCTTTCAAGCATTCTGTCTGGAAAATGCCTCATAATGTGCTTGTCCTGGATGCCCAGGATCCTCACCTTACCCTGAAATGTAGTAGCTGACCTCCTCTACTGCTGACATACTCACAACACACCACCTGTGTCATCAGAGCGAAAAGCAAAGCATCTGGTGTGAGCAAGTGCTTAAATAACAACCCTACCATCTCAAGTACATTCCTGAGGTGCACTGAGGTTACCGTCACACCCGCAGGAAATGGTGAAGCCAAGTGGATTCTGAGCCTGTTACTGAGGTACACAGTAAGTAAGCAATAAAACACTTCGGGGCATGCTTTTATAGTAAAATAATCAACCACCGGTGTGATAAAGTAGATCGTAATGTCTGGAAGTGTTTTACTTACACATACCACACTGATTTCTCATCAATTACAATTTTTATTTATTAAAGAACATCATACTTCTTATCTTTTTTATAGTTCCGCTAATGTTATAGCACCTACAAAAATACACGTTTTTCTACATTGTAAAACTTCAAACTTTACATCTAACTATTACAAATCACTAACACTGGAGACTCCTTTTAAATAAGGTAAATAAACAACTTGGAAGTAGACAACCAGACATTTTTCTTTGTTAAACATCACATTTTCAAAATATGTTAATTAGTAGTCCAAGCATACTCCCTGTGAATTAGCCGCTATTATAAAAACAATCACATATTCAAACTTAGCATGAACATGCGTGACACATAATTATGATCATTTATCAGCAAGATGAAACTTTCTCATGTTTCAGATTTCCGTGGATTCAAACAATCTATCTGATTGTAGACGCAGTTCAAAACGTTTCTTATTATTCTTATTACAACGGAATTAGATACACGGTGATGGACAAGCAACAGCTTTACTATTGTACCGAAACTTTCCAGTCATTCAAGAATATAATACATACAGAACAATCAATTAAACACAACACAACCTGCTTGGACTCCGTGTATAAATGTTATGATTTGCACCACCATCTGATGTGACAGACAAATATGAGTCATAGCCACTCACAACTGCTACATGAAAGCAACCTTAAAGCTAAAGTTAACCTCAATCAAAATCCCCATGGTGTCATAACCCAACTGAGGCGGAGCTGCTTGTCCCTCTCGCCCCATGTGGTGTCATTTTTCCTGTCGTGTAATGACTAAGAGCTGCAACATTGGCATTGTGGGCCACTCAGACCGAGAAACCCGCCAAACCTAGAATGTACAGAAATATAACCTTTGATATTACTGTATTAGAACCACTATAATAGGTTTAAAAATAACTAAGGGGCATTTTCTTGTCAGAAGTCAGAAATACCGTATATTTACACCCACCCTACTCATTATTGCTTTACATTATCACACAAAAAATGTGAGTCCGGAATGTCAGGTGAATATTCATATTACGGCCATGTGCATCCAATTCTAACCAATCAGAATAAGGCAGCCATTCCAAATACATAGCAATGCATACATTATAGCTTGGGGTATGACGATATGATAAATTATGATATCATTTTCTATTTTTAAAAATGACAATATTTACGTATAATTTATTTATTTTGATTTAAAACTCTCAATAAACACAACAATTCTCTTTTGCTGAAAGTGTCTCAGCAAACCTACAGTACATACACATCATAATGGTTATTGTGCATCACATAAATGCCTCAGAGAATTGTGATGTGATTTTTGTCATGTCGCCCAACCCCAGTACAAATACACCAAAGATTATGACAGTGAAACTGGTGGATTGGATTCTTAGTATAATTAAATACTGGCACAATTCCAGACATCCAGGAATCGTGTTGTTTCTTATCCGACCTTCATTGATGTCATTTAACCTTGCTGCATGCGGCAACCATCGGCTGCTTCTCAGTGCGCAAGATGCGCAACCGCGCACATACGCGCATACACGCTATGGTCCAAGTGTGTATCAATAGCACCGAGTACCACCATTATATCTGATACAAGAATAGAGAACAGAGGTTTGATTGAGACGGCGCTGGGTGAGACGATGGAACGGATCGCTGAGGTGAAGTCAACGCTGTGAGCGCTCCAGTAATAATAGGAGGTCTGTTAGTACTGCTCTGTGTGTGTGTGTGTATAAACTGTCTCATGTCTAAGCCTTGGGCTCTGGTCACAATCCTTTCTGTGTCTCCTCTGTCCTCATGGATGACTGATTGCTTGACTGCCCTCAGGAAAAAGAGCTCATCCTAGGCCTAGATTTTCCCCAATCGTGTCATTTGGGATGTGGTGCAATAACTAAGAAAGAGTTCAAGTGCACAAAAAAGTGATCTGAAATATTTGTTTGAGTGATTTGTATCCCAAATGTAGTCAAACAAGCTGAAGTTGAGCACTAAAACAGATCATAGCAGGGGAAGGTTATAGCCACCAGGTTAGTATTGCACACCATTGACTAAACAAATAAAAAAATAATCTTTAAACCTTTGTTTAAATATGTAATATTGTTCGGTGTCAGTAAACGCATCGAACTCAGGTAGAAGGCGGGGCTGGGCACCTTACCCAACTGCTCTCTGGGTACCTTGTTTTAGGCCTGCCCCCTGCTCTGGGCAAGTGTGTTCACTGCCCCCAAGTGTTCACTGGTGCGTGTGTTTCAATGCATGGATGGGTAAAATGTGGAGGTCACATTCCTCTGTGTGCAAGCACAGTAGGCCAATAGTTCATTCACTAAGTAATGAAAAATTACAGTAAATTAGTTGTGTTTATGTATTGTATATAACACTCAAATGGCATTGTAAATGTTTTGAGTGAAAATGTGTTTAAGGTTCAAGGTCTGTGAACATTTTTACAGGTCTGTGTGATGCATAGTGTTAAACTGGTGGCTAACATCTTCCATTTACATGAGCTACATTGCTTGAAACTGCCGTAATATAAGTCAAACATTCGGACTACGGTTTGATTGACTGCGGTCTATATTTGGTTTTTGGCTCTTCCGTTTAGCAACACTCATTGCATCTGCACAGCATTAATGTTGAGCTGGGTTTCACTATGATGTCATGTCAATGTGCTCAAGGTGCAAGTGTTTCTTACTAAAATTAGTCTCCCGTGTCTGTGTGAAAGCTTGACAGCCTTCATGGTCTTTTGGCGTGCAGAGGTCACTAGTGCGCACACACACACACACACACACATATACATAGGTGTGAGTGTGTGTTACATATGGGTTTATTGCATTAACTGGCCAATTTTAGACACGCAATAAAGCCACCAGATGACCGCACACACTTCCTTCATGACAATTGCATGAGTTTTCCCCCCCACACACGTACATGCACGTCTCATCACCTGACATCCTGACACCATCCTCCATCAATAAGGCCAACGTCAAACACAACACCTTTTCCAGGTGGTGGACAATTTTCCATTAATATGCAACCGAAGCATGCAAAAGGTGAGGTATGCTATAAGATACGTCTCTGCTAGTAAACAATAGTGTAACTAGATATCTGACTGTCCATCTCATGTTGCTGAACATGCTGTAAGACACAATGGCTGATAGGGACCTGGTTCCCTGGTGACCATTTTAAAGAGTTTATATGAAAAAACCTTTACACCCTTTGTAGTGCACTAGGTTTCTAATGCATGGCTGTTTAGGGACAGTGAAAGAAAGAGTTGGTTTTGTGTGTGTGGTGTAAGTTTTAATGATGAAGTGGAAATAAATGAACTGTACTCCAGTTCCAGATGCCTTCCTGTTCACTAGTGTATGAAAGAAAAGCTCCCTGTGTGTGAGTGTAATGAGATGCATTCAGGATGCAGCCTAAACGACCTGTTTTTTCTTTTGATACATTTTTATTTTACATTTGTAATTCTTCTGCTGTGCGTTTACATTGAAATAAATGCTTTTTAACGTCTTAATAACCACCGCTTGCCTTTTTTTCCCCACCTCAGCTCCCTCCCCCAACCAATTTCCTTTTCAATGGAAGACAACGTGGCCGAACCTCAAACGCCCCCCTCGTCCCTACGCAAGAGCACTACATAGGTTGCGAAAATAATGCTTACTGCAGCCTATATAGTAGACTGTTTGGCCAATGCCGTGGCGTTTGTGATGCAGCCCGTATCTCTGGCCACGCTTTCTCCTCCAACACGGCATGGTGAAAAAGATTCGGGTTAGAAAAGTGAACGAAAAGCTTTATTAAAGTAAACAGAGCGTTTTGATGATGGATATGGGATTAAAAATCAGTAAAAGTTTATTAGAAACGCGTTTTTTGTAAAGGATAAAGAGAGCGCGCGAGCCGCTATTTCCTTAAAGTACCGCAGTCTGCCGAGAAAAAAAAAAAAAAATCACTCGACCATATCGGATTTGCTGAACTATGGTGAATTTCCAGACTTACTGTAATACAGTAATAGATATTAGGGTAAAATACAATAACGAACCAATATTACAATAAACATTCCCTACATTAAAAAACGTTTAGTTGTTAAAGAGGGCGCGTGCTCTGTTTAAAGACTACTGTGATTAAAACCTTTACTCACCTTTAAATTGACTTCTTTCATTCTGTCTTGACGTGTTTTCATTAACGGCTCCGTGACACGGGACATACCGAGCATCAGGACCCGGTAAAAGAGATCCTAATTCTCGGATCCTAACTAAAATTAACTCTCAAATCCTAAAATAAAGTACAATCCCAGTGATAAGTGTCCAACCTTAATGATGTGAATATGATATAAAATGTCGCATGTGAAAAAACATTAAACTCCATCAACTTTCATTTTGTTTCTCCAATATCCGTGTAGATAATCAGATGAAAAAGCATCACCGTTCCTCTGTACTTTCCTCACACTCGCACACACTCAGGAAACCCGGGGCAGCCGCGTTATTTCCCTCCACCCCTAACCGCAGTTCCTATAAGCACCGCCTTCATTGTGGTTTGATTGGCTTATCAGATTACACCGACAGGACTTCCTCCAATCCGAGCGGAGGACGAGGGACTTTCTATGCAGGATGGAAGGGGGGCGGGTGAGGGTGGAGAAAAGAAACCCAGCAGCCAAGCGACGCAGGGCTTCGTCTTAAGCCACGCCCACCTTATTTGCTTACAACCATATTCACACTGTTGGCCAATCAGCGTTCAGGATCCCCAACACAATGATGATGATGATTATTATCATTTATTAAAAATACTTCACTGATATGTTTTGGTATAAAAACTTCCTTCTAACTTTATTTTTATGTATAACAATGTATGACATCAGTTTACGAATATATGACATCTCAAAATGAAAAGTAAAAGAAATGTAAGAGACATGAAGATTATTATTATTTTTAAACATTATAAGCAAATGTGGTAGTGATTTTACATTTACATTTACGGCATTTGGCAGACGCTCTTATCCAGAGCGACTTACAAGGTTACTGGTGGCCAACGTAGTGTTAGGAGTTTTGCCCAAGGACCCTTATTGGTGTAGCACAGACTGGCTGCCCAGACTGGGAATCGACCCCAGGTCTCTCACATGGGAGCCAATGATGTTACCACTGTACCACACCAACACATGATTTTATTAAGTTTTGGTTAGTTTTTGTTTTTAACATGTTATAGCTTCTCAATGTCACATGTGTTACTGTCATATAACAAAAAAGTTTTTATTGATGGAATAAAAATAATAAACTATAACATTGGGCATCACAAGTCATCACACCTTAGCTTAAAGAACAGAGAAAGTTACATAAAAGTTTCACCCAGATGGTCCCATGGGTGGTTTGATAGGAAATGCAAAACACAACTTCATCTAATTTTAGAGAGCCTGAAAGGGAACGCCCTGCGCCGTAGCCACTCAGGCTCGGCCAGAAGCCACTCGCTGTTGGGAATTTACAGTAGTGTGGGGCATGTCTCAGTGTGTTCATGTGTGCTGATGTGTTACACTTCTCTATGATCGCATCTTATGTAAATAATACTAGTTTGTAGGATCATGTTCTGTGTCTCAAGCTGTCTTGGTTTGCTGTATTTGATGAATACAGACAGAGATTTTTAGTGGAAACTGCATCTCCACCTACTGCGCAGAAAGAAGTGCAATATGTAGGTGTCGTAAGAAGAGGAGAAGAAGCTGCAACTAAACACATACCCACCTGAAACACTTACCCACAAGTCTAAAACTTAAACACAAGTCTAAAAACGAATGCAAACAATAATTATGAAACAGTTCAGCTGAACAGTACATTTCTACAACAAGGCTAACATTTAAGAGCAGTGAGTAAGGAATAAACCCCCCTGGTTATGTGATGTGTAGGAGCTGGATGCTGTAAAACCATGGTGATGTGATTATTTTACTATAAACACGCTTTATAGTAAACCTTTACAATAGAATATTTGTCAATGATTACATTTTTTATCCATTAAAGTCTATCACATCATATGTTTTATCTATTTATAGTTACACTTTATGTTGTGAAATATCCTCAAAACATGTTAGTCCTTGTTATCACATAGATTATAGCAGCTATAAACAGACATTCTGTCACCAGACTTAGTCCCTCTATTGAAGCAAATAAGACAAAAAAGTATGCAGCTTGTCATGTTACAGAGAACCACAAAGTCTCTCCATCCTGAAGACATTCCTGTGGTGGAAAACATCCTGTCTATATTGACTATAACTCTGATTCCTGGTCTGGGCAGCCAGTCTGTGCTACACCAATAAGGGTATTTGGGCAAGACTTCTAACACTACATTGACCTACCTGTAGTACCAGTAACCTTGTAAGTCGCTCTGGATAAGAGCGTCTGCCAAATGCCATAAATGTAAATTAGTTGTTATGGAGGAAGTATTATTTCCATATTCAATAATGAAATTTACTGGGTAAAATATATGGCTGACAAAGTGCTTTGGTATTAAAATCAGCCAAGTGCATTCACATAATTAATAGAAAGGTATTTAATTATGTACTTAAACGTGAGAAATAGTGCTAACGCTGTATTTAAGCAGTGATACAAATCGACAAAATGACAGTCTTTTCCATCACAACCCACTTCAGTCTGTTATTTCAGTCTGTCTGTCGGAAACCCCACAAAATCATCCTACAGCTACAGAGAGAAAAGTGAACAGACACTCTTTCTCCCACTACGCTGACTCACTTTCCATTCATCTCTGTCTTTTGTGTCACCAGCTGAAGCTGTCTTTCTCACACACCCATGCTTATGAGTGCAGGTAAGATGATACAGGTGTTCTGTCAATAGCAGGAAGAGAAACCCAGACACTGGGTGTTCTGACCCTGTTTTAGGGATTTGTACTGTTGTTAGCGATGTGTAGGGTTACAGTAAGTGCTCTTGAGAGCCGGTTAGTCAACCTTGTAATTAAAGGTGCCATCTTGGTTGCGAGGTCTGTATTTTCCTCTTGTGTATCCAGACTTATACATTAAAAAAACTTTTTGTATCATTGTGCTAGGTGTCATGGAATAAAGCTGTGTACGGTTTCACAACTGAGCAAATCCAAACAGAATAGTTCAGCTCTGTCTCATATAATAAGGTGAAAATGAATGAAAATAAGGTTTATGCTGAGAAAACTGAAAAAACATGAGTATCAGAACCTATGTGAGTGTCAGGGCTGAGCAGAAACTTGGGCAGGTACTGCACATTTATCACGTGGATCAAGATACATAAACACCAGCTACAGTGTAACCTGTCAAAGTATAGCAACATAGAACATAGCTGCTATGCTACTGCACAAGTTCCTGGTGACTTATATTACCACATGCCTAAATATAACCTAACAACAAGCAAACAGGTGAGAGATGAAGTACACAAATAGCTCACTTGTGTCAAATCAGATATTATAATAGTTTTGATTTGAATTTAAACTGATATTATGGAGAACCATGACTTCCTGTTTGCCAGCGTCACTGACTGCTGCTTTTTCAAACTCACAGGCACATGCAAGCTGGCAGCTATGTGCTATTACCATTGGCTAATGGGACCTTAAATTAAAGGGGGGGGGGGGCATGGCTACCGGCTACTTCGCCCTTATAGATGGCAGCCAAATGGGAATTTTTTGTAACATTTTAATATTATTTACTGGTACAATTTGTCTTAATAAAGCCCTTGTCCCAGGTTCAATCCCAACAAAGGACAAGACATTACTGAAGTTCCCTTGAGCAAGACATCTAACTCCTAACTGTTCCTTGGGCACTCTGGTTTGGGGCTCTGCTGTGGGCAAGTGTGTTCACTGCCCCCTAGTGTTCACTAATGTGTATGCTTCACTGCATGAATGGGTTAAATGCGAAAGTCACATTCCTCTGTGCAAGCACATTAGGCACATAGTTCACTTTCACAGCCATTAAGGGGAAAAAGAGGAAAGTGCCAGGTGCTTGAGCACATGCATGGTGTTTGTATTTGTGTGTGTATGTGAAGTGTATATCAAGTGTGTGTGATACTGAATGCAGTACTGTAACACGGTAAGTCTTCTGGCAACTTGAGTGTTTTAAGGTGTTTTGGGTTGCTGGGGTAAATGACGACATGAAACATGAGGCAAAAAGAGGTTCATGCAGCATGTATTGAAAGTAGCGACCTTGAAAACCACACACACATGCAGGCTGTTTGAAGAGCTGATTGTTGGGTGATCATTATATCATGCAGTGCAGTATGAGAGAATAGATTAGACACTAAGAATGAGAACAGAACAAAGGGAGAATGAAAGAGAAGGGAGGGTCGGGGTTGAAAAAAAAAGAGAGAGATCGAATGGCAGAAGTTTATTCAGATACAATACTGCAAGGAGGTACGATTACATTTCAGCCTACTAACCCCAACTGAAAATCCAACACACCTTATTCAACTGGCTGGATGATTACCAGGACAAGAATGGAGAAAATTGCTCAAAAAGGATGCTGAACGTTTTTTAAATGACTTGCATTCAATGTGAATCCAATGCCGGATCAGAGATCTATATTAGTCTGAACAAGATGTAGTACCATAATCCAGCCAAACCGCTCTGTCCTGAATCAACTGTCTCTTAAAACGAGCTTATCCCTTGTTCAATAAGAATAATAGGCGTCTTTGTAAAGCCAGGCTCTCTTTTTGAAGCTGATGATGTGGATCAGTGGGAACTTGAGCACATATTCAGAACTGGCCACTTGAGTCCACATCAATATTTACACAGGGAAAGATATGCGTATTTAAAGTTGGGATGCATGCTTGTGTGAGGAGATTTTTCAGAACTGTCTATACAGATTACACAAACAACCTACATCTAATTCCAGCCTTTGAGTTTCTGAAGTTTCCTAAGTGTCTTATCAGTGTCTAGATTACTGCCTTTATTAATAAGCATCTGCCTTTAAGCCTCCAGAAGAAGCTTTTTAAAATATCATATGCTGATCTTAATCCAGGTCATGAAATCATAGAATGTGTGCAGAATGTAGCTGTACTGTATATTCAAAGCACTTTCCTGTAAAGATGCTCATGTTTAAAGGATAAGCTGACCATGCAATAACTTAAAGATCAATTTAACTAAGCACAGCTTATCATTTTCTAAACTTCACTATGTCTATAGAATTCAAAAGGAGTAAAATCTTATAATCCACCCAAACCGTTTTGTCCTGAATTATATATTTCTTGAAATACTGTTTTATTACTCTCCTGATATAACAGGAAGTAAGCCATCTTCATTTCTTATCTTTCATTGTTATCATATCTTATTGTGGTGGATTTTCACTTCCTGGTTCAGATAAAGCAAAAATGCATGCTGCACCAGGTTAGATATCCTTATGACATTAATATTATTATCTGCTATATCATAATATTTGTCTCAGTCATAAATAATACCTCATGCAATAGCATAATGGTTACAATGTACACAGAGTGCTTAAACAACGCTGATTCCTGACACTGTCCATGTCAATCAAAGGCCTCTGGGCAAAAAACGGTTCGATGTTAATGAGTTTGTTGCTCAAATAAATACTGTGCTTGGATCTAGATGATGGATTATGAGTTATTGAAGGCCTTTGCTTCAGGCCTTTTACAAAGAACATTAATAAAGCCGCAAACATTGAAACAGCTTCGAGTTTCTGTTTCTACTCTGTTTTATTCTGAGCATATCAGTGGTTTGGTAGAATAGATGCGTTCTTTTTTTAAGTAAGTTTGGAGATTCAGTGCAGCATAAACTCAAGCTTCATTTGTGGAGAAATTTCTACACCTGATCTAGTTAAGCTTAAAACAAACATTTTCTTTGGCTCGTTTTATCTGATAGCTGGTTAGCCGATATAGCTGATCTATTAGCTCATAAGTTGAGCTCAAATACACATCTAAATAATCATTAAGTCAATGTTGGTGAGGAGTCATAAATACATTATCTAGCCCATGCAGGCAAGAAAAACACCTTAATATGCTGTCCTGAGTCATGGTTTGCTTGACTGGAAACATAATTGACTAAGACTAAGTTAGTTAAGTGCATTAATACACAATAAAGGAAATAAAGGTGACTTCTACTACAAGACAATTAAAATTTTATCCTCAGGTGCATCCAGGATGTAAAATATCTGCAATAAAAGTCTGATTTGACTTTTTTTTGTTATTGTTCAAACCCCTTTCATCAACATGTTTGTTTTTGTCTGTTTTTTACTTCGGGTAATGGGTTACTACATTACCCACAAAGCCAGTGCTAATAGCGGATCAGTCAGCTTTATCCCTCATCTTTATCTCTGAATAAAGACAACAATGCAGCAGCACTTTAATCCTTTAGGCTGTCCAGCTTTTTTCCTCCTCACATGAACGTGAAATTGAAAGTGAAGCGAAGAATTTGACCTCCGCATTTAACTTATCTAGAATATTTCATGGAGTCGGGGGGCAGCCCCTATTCAGGGCGTCTGGGGAGCAGTTTGGAAATTAGATGCCTTGCTCAAGAAGGTCGTTTCTTGTTTGTACGGAGGATCAAACCAGCAACCCTCCAGTCACCATGCTGGTTCCCTAACCTCAAGGCACACACGTACACTCTGCTCAGACTTTTAAACTTTCATTCCAATCACAGTGCAAATGCCATCATACTTGACATCTTGTGGATCTGTAACTAGCCGAGCAGTGTCTGCCGTAACTTAGCCTAGACTGTCGCAGTGCATTTTGGTACTTTGTGATAATGTATTCACTACTACTACATTGGATTTCACATTAATTTGATGTCGAACATGGCTGGAAAACAGCGAATTACAAAAGAGGCATTTGTTTTTGGGAGCTAACAGCAAAACATGACTGTTACGTTACAATGATTTTGTGACATCAGTATGACACACTAATGTGAATGATGGAAATACAGCACAAACTGAGAAATTTGAGAAACATGAGAAAGATTTTATTCTAAACATGGATTTGTTTTCCTTTAACCTCTAACCCAGTGACATTAACATTCAGTATCAATATAGTCTTTATTTGATTTTATAGTAAACTGGGCATCTGTTATGAAGAGAATCTAATATTCAGCAGTGTGGCAAGCAAACAGGCCGAAGCGATGCGCTTTATTATCACACAATGGAAAATGATGCATGACTCTGTGATAACACTCAGGGTAAATATGCTCTGGTAATATTTGATGCATCCTGAAATACACTTTATTGCGTTTCATATCCTCTGCTCAGCACTAAGGTTTGTTCCGTGTTCCAGGCTATATCCTGTAAAATCCTGAGCTGGGGATCTCGGAGAGAGAGGAGGAGGATGACGAGGAGGAGGAGGAGGAGAAGGTGGGAGGAGGAGGCTGGGAGGAGGATGGGCGGGACTTTCTACTGTGCTGATGCAATCCTGCTGTCTGAGAAGAAATTGCCCAGCTGGCATGAACAGAACCGGGGGAGGGCTTATTCTCACTCAAATCTCTGCATCGTTCACACGCTCAGTTTCTGACACACACACACACACACACACACACACACACACACACACACACACACACACACACACGCTAGTCATTTTCAGATAAAAGTGCTGTTATGAAGGGACCAGGGTTAGCATATGCCAGAAGCAGGCCACTCACCGGGCATAAACACGGCATGGAATTACACCTTAAGACTCACTGAGCTTTATATAAACACACCCCTAGACTTCGACGCTCATAAACCTTGACACACGCTTACACACATGCTCTCCAGATGTGCGTCCACACAGCTGGCCTAGAAAGGTATCAGCTTTTAAATTGTTTTCAAATTGGTTGTCCTGGTTGGAGTTATCACATCTACTGAAGTGAAAAACAAACCACCAGTAACAAAAAGAGAACTGCAGAATGTCAGAAAGTGCTGAGTGAGGTTTCATGTGTACTTCATATGTGTATGTGAATTTTGACACGTATTTAATAATATCTAATATAATAATATATCTAATAATACAAAACTAGTGTAAGAAAAGTGCACAGGTTTTGTACTCATTCATTGATTTTTTAATTCATTCCTTTGTCAGTGTACACTTTATTGTGGTCAGGATTTAGGGTGTATCCTGATCCATGCACACACACATTCAAACACTTATTCTAAGGGTTATTTAGTGTCACCAATCCATCTACTGGCATGTTTATTTTGGGGGGGATCTAGACCTGCTTTCAGACTAGAGGAATTTCTTCTCATTCTTAGAACTGTTGGAAGAAGTACCCTCTTTTCTGTGTGTCTGCATTGCAGGAACTAAGGATGATCATAGTTCTTATAACACTATTTTTTAGCTATGAGAGCATGAGTAAACATGAGTGAAGTAAGTGAAAGTGACCACCAGTTTTGAAATTCACATAAAAGCATTAGACAGGTAAATAACAGCTCTTAGCATAAAAAACAAAAATAATTCATGGTTAATGGCTGAACTGTTCCCTGTAAAGAAAAGAAAAACAAAATGAAAAAGCAGCTGAATGTGAAGCAAGACAGGCTAAAAGATGCAAAGAGCTAGACAACAGAGAGATCAACAGAATATACATCAAGATCATATACACAAAATAAACCCTCAACAGAACATGCTATGGCAGTGTTTAAAGACTGGTTAACCAAAAGGAGAGGAAAAAGGCTACATTCAACCATAAAACACAACAGTGTACACAATAACAAAAAATAGACAAGAAGTTGGAAACAGAGTTAAATGCACAGATCCAAGAAAGAAGCTGGAGAATAAGCTGCAGGCTGTACGCTGAGTGAGTGGAGTTTGTTACTGTGATGTAGTGAAAAACTACTTGTATAATTGGATGGAAGAAAATGCTAACATTAAATCATATATCAAATTACTTATTTTTTAATTTATTCATTTTCGGAACTGTATAAAAGCAACAGAACACTCTAGGTTGCATGTTATCATAAAACATGCATGAAACACTGGCCTTTGGATCATGTTCTGTCCTCTATTAGTTCATAATAATACACAACCTTAAGTGTTTTATTGCTTTAACATTCTTTTTGAATGAATATTAATTGGAGATATTAATTGCCACTGACGTCACTGGCACAGACTGTTACACCAGTGACAGCACCTCAAAGCACACATTGTAATAGCACTATCATCAATAAACTATTCTGCAGTGTAAACTGAGAGGAAAGTGCTCCTGCCCACTTCTGCATACGTAAGCTCGCAGACGTCTATGTTTGGCCAGTGTGACTGGGATAGGGGAAAGAATATGAAATCCCCCATGCACTCCTGGTCACAGATGCCTCTGGCATCATCAGGATGCGAACATGCAATCTTCAAGTGATAGGGTGAACACTTTTCTGTTGTGTAACTTGGAAACATTTTTTTGCAGTAAAAAACAGGAAGTTTAAATGGTTTAACTACGTAAAGTTTAATAACATAAAAAATATGAGCTTACAGAACTCAGTAGGTACTGGTTGAAATCACTGCTCACGTGGCCAGTAATTTAAGAGGTTTGTCAGCATATTCTGAGAATGACTACTTTATATCTGAACAGAATCAGACATGTGGCAATGTAGATATAAATTTGAAGCCAAAGTCTCAATCTGACCATGTCTGGAAGTAACTAAAAGGTCTTTGGAACGCTGCTCCAGACTACAAGACACACCAAAGGGTCTAGCAAACATGCCACAGACACACACGCGCGCACACACACACACACACACACACACACACTGTCCACAGCCAGTGAAATGTGTGACTACCTTGCTGTCTGATCAGACCCCACCCTCTCATTTCCTGCTTTTGGAGAGGTCTATCTATACTACTGTTCAAGCCTAACCCCTCCACACATGCACAGACAATTTCCCATGATTGATGCTGTCAGCTGCTTCAAATAGCTCCAAACCCGTAATCTCGCTGTTACAGCCCTGTCTTGCTGATGATGTCAGCTGTTGCACTTCCACAAGCCAATTTCTGTGTTTTGTGCATCTGCTTACAAAGCGCAATGCCTGGCAACCAAATAACACATCCTGCAAAACAAATATTGCTTAACTGATCTTCAGTGCATGTCTTGTGTGTATCAGTGAGCCGAAACACTTTAGTTTAACCCTACAAACCTCAAAACATATCCGTGACCTATTAACGAGTCATGTTCAGGAAGCATTTGTAAATGTTACAGTGTAATGAAAGTACTTATGACACCAATATTACATTTCATAGCAATATTGCTTATGTCATTGGGACAATTATCTAATGTTTTACAATAGTTTACAGTAGTATTGTTTAAAAACACAGTATTACTCTGGAACAGGCTAAAAGAATGGAAACATTTGACATTGTGTTGCTTCATTATCCAAAACAGCAGGTACAAGGTTTATATTATATATTGGTTATGGTTTCTATAGTAACAGCGAAATAATTTGTTTGGTCAACACTCCACATAATACATTTTTAGAAATGGTGTAATTTAACAAAGGAAAGCATAATTACTGACATTAGGTTTTCTGAGAAGTTTGTATTTGTAACATTTACAGAAGGAATCTCCAGGGTCAAGTCTTTGTTAATCAGATGTACATTTACATGTCCACCTGGGCATGATGCAGGATGTTGCATATGTTGCTGCATTTTTTTTTGTCTTATTAACTTTAAATGAACTTTATAGAATAACTGTTTATAGCAGCCATAACAGGAACTTATTTTGAGGATGTTCCACAATATTCACTATAACTATAAAAGGTAGAAAAAAACATGTGTCATTCTTTACTAAATAAAAATTTTAACATAGTATAAGAGGAATAAAAGACTTCAGGGTATGCTCTTATAGAAAAACTAAAAAACTTCAGGGTTGGGTACAGTACACTTTAATGCACTTTGACTTGATTATTTTTCTTCAACAGTATCACATATTTCTTAGATATAAGAGTATAATTCCTTAATATAAAATTACCTACAGAATTTTTTTTGCAATTTTTTTTTATTGTTCTCTAAATAATTATGATGTTATTAATACTTGATCATCCTTTTTGTTTAGAAGACATAAAAGTGGCCCTTTAAGGATTCTATATATATAATCTTATCATTTTTAAAAGCTTTAGTTTCCTGACAGGAAACACCGCTAAAGTGTTATATATAAAAACATGAAGCATAATGACACTTTTGTCCAAAAACAAGTGCTAGATTGTTGCTGCAAAGTTCTCAAGCAAGAATTGCAGCTACCTGCACCTACTTAGGACCCTTGATGTTTTTTATTGATACTCTATATCAGGGGTGCCCAACTCCAGTCCTGGAGGGCCAGTGTCCAGCACAGCTTGGAGGTTTCTCTACTCAAACACAGT
>JAOVVF010000022.1:14262269-14274159 GCA_028565595.1 Duopalatinus emarginatus | reverse complement strand
TATATATGTGTGTGTGTGTGTGTGTGTATGTATATATTCTGTAGGCTGTGTTCCATAGCGTGTTGCATGGCACCACAGATATGTTCAATAATGGAGATCTGGTGGCTTAGGTGGAAATAGCAAAACCACAAATTCAGATGAGTGCTCCTCTAACCATAATTTGGTGTCACTAGATGTGTATAGTGGTGCATGTTGGAAGAGACCAAACCCATCCGAATGAATGCATTAGAAAGGAGGCATACATAGATTTCACCTGTTAGAGACGTTTGTAGACATACCAGGGGTCCCATAAAATGACAGCTAAACAAATCCCATACCATTATGGAGCCACCACCAGACTATGTATTAGTTTTTCTGTTTTCCTGGCACTTCAGTGTATTATCTTGGAAATGATCTTGACTGATAATTTGTTATACTTTATATAGTAAGCAGGTAAGCAAGCAAGTAAATAACTAAAACATAATTCAGTTTAGTTAGTAAATAATTCGATAATTAAGTGTACATGTGCAGACAAAAAAGGGCTGTTGGGTTTTTAAGACAAACTAGACAGTTATTACAGTTATATAATTAGATGTAAAGATAAAATAAATACTGAACTGCCTAAAAGAGTAAAACACCCAAAAGTCATTTTAAACGTGGTAACAGAAATAAATTCAATTCATAAATATAACACCGATATCCATCAAACAAAGAACTTACAGGATGTAGGTAATAACACCAATACTCCTGTGAAGAAAAAAAAAAAACACGCTGATCAGAAACCACACACACACACACACACACACACACACACACACACACAAAACCCTCTACAACAGGAAACACTCTGTGTCTTCATATAAACTGTGCTGCTTACCACATGTCAGTAGCTACGCTCAGTGGCTCATAGTTTATCACCTCAGGAGCTGTAATATTGAAAACAAAAGAAGGTGAAGGAAGAAAGAGGGACAGAGGACAGAGGAAGACACACAGAAAGCACAACGGAACTTAAACCAGTAGAGTACTAAGACGAAACAAGGCTGCAAGACAAAAGCACTTTTGAATAGTCGGATTTTATTCTCAATTTCAGTTCAGGGAAATTACAGAGCTGTCCTCACCGCAGCGAGCCACTGTCACAACTTCCTAGCCAGAGGCGTGACTGTCACATCACATCATTTCTAAATACAACTCTGAGCATCGGCCCACCAGTGTGTAATGTCACACAAAACGTCACTATGGCCTAAGAATCTACCAGAATCTTTTTTAAAAACACCTACATCAATCTTTAACTATACAATCTAAAAATCTTCCCTAAGTCCTGCGTTGACTAGGTCCTAGGGAAATGTATATCAACAGGTTCATTAATATAAACCCAGTGTGTCAGTGTGTGATATGCGACATACAGGTTATAGAATTTTATACACTATCCTGGGTCGTCCATTTTGTTTCCTGTTTATGAGTACTGAAGGACAGAACGTTGGCTGTGAGCTCTTGACATTGTGTTAAAGTGCAGCTTTTCTCACAAGAGGTTATGCAGCCATGAGTCAGCTGCAATGCTCACCAACTAGGTGTGTCATGGCCTGAGCAGAAACCACAGTTGGAGTACAACTGTAGTGACCGAGGAAGCTGAATTATGGTTAAGTGTTTGTGCACAAAAACGGCTACTGTGTGTATCCTGCAGTCATGAAGTGTTGGATGTGCAACTCCTATAAAAAATGAAAACTATTTGTCTACGTGTTGCAATGTCTGACAATAACTATTGTCTGTTATCCACAAATTTCCTATTACAATTAGTGTTTGAACATAATCTTAAAACTCTTGCATGTAGCACTCAATCCTACCAAAAGGTCAATATACCAATCTTGGAATTTTTTCCACGGTATAATCACCTTTGAATGAAAAGTCAGAGTGGTCCTTGTAAGATGCAGCTCATGACAACAATCATGACAATAGTGATATGTTTTTAGAGAAACAGCTTTTTTTAACTGATCTCTGCAATTAATCACAGAACATATTAAAGTTCGGCTTAAAATCTGAAAGGACAGGAATGTTTTGGCTTTGATGTGCCAAAAGACGTCACAATCACTGTATTCATATAAATCTTATGTGCATATCATTATGACTGGTGGCTACTGTGTGCTGTTGTATATAATAATAATAATAATAATAATAATAATATGTAATAAAGGATACAAGTATAATCTCACACTCCAGAGTGGCTCAACAGAAAAATATATTTGTTAGTACAGCGAGCAACAATATTTTATTAAATATATCTGTACTCAAGGGGTAATCGTATTTCGTCCTGTAATCAAAAAGAATCGAGAGTTTTTTGTACTACAGACTACAAACCAGATGTCATGCGTGTAAAGCTGCATATGAAGGTGCAGCAGAAAACGCAACAAACTTAGAGGGCTTTGAGATCGCCAACATCTCACATCCTCAACTGTGCTCGGATTCTGCACTTCCTGTCCTAAACCACTACCTGTTAGCAAGTTTCAGATGGTTAGAGCACATGTAAAGGATAGGGTGGGGGTGGATTGGTGGGGTAGTTATATCCACTGTATTTATGATCTGTTAAATGTGAGAATTAAACAGAAGAGCAACATGTATGACATTATATGACCACAAGTTTGATTGTTCAGAAGACTGACATAAAAAGTCCAGTATATTATTTAAAAAACAGCTAAAGATAGGGCCACATGGTCGTGCCACAGCTAGTGTGCTACACAGCATCTCAGTCTGTAAGGAGTCTGGTGTGTTCTCCTTGTGACCGAGAAGGTTTTTGCCTGGCACTCCAGTTTCCTCCCACCTCCCAAAAAAACATACATGGTAGGAGAACTGGATATGCTGAATTGCCCTAGGTGTGAGTGTGTGGTACCCTGCGATAGATTGGTATTCCTGCCTTGTACTGCCAGTGATTCATTGTGGATAAAAGAATGACTGACTGACTGACTAAACTTATAAAGATTTTTTTTCAAACAATTATTGGCATTTTAATGATTTCTTGTGTTGTCTATTTTGTTTTAAATTATTATTATTATTATTATTATTATTATTATGACATATGATGTACGACTTATTATTATGGCATGCCTTCTAATTATTATTATTACTCCTTAAAAATAATGCTGTACTTTAACCAGAATGAAAATACCACCACAAGTTTTTTCCCACTGGACTATTGTATGTAGCTATTTTCTGATGTGGCATTGACCTTATAAGTCCACAGGAAAATTTTATTAAAATTATTTTGTTAGTGGTCCAATATAGACATTTCCTGTGAATAGGCATTTTGCATCCTCACAGAGAGAAAAAAGCAAACACATGCACACACAGACCACCTCTCACCTATATACTGAGGAGTGCCACACAGACTCTTGTACACCTCTCCCATGGTGAAGCGGTGGGCCAGTCCGAAATCGATGATCTTGATCTCTGGATGTTCTGCGTTCTTATCGGACAGCATAATGTTCTCAGGCTGCACCATAAAAATAGTGATAATAAAGATTCAGAATGTAACCCTGTGTCTACAGCAGACATTCTCCAGATGTGCACAAATACTCCACATAACATTCCATTCAGGTCAAGAAATAAATTATGTCAGCATTTACAGCACACAAGAAGCCTAAGCCTAAGTATTTTTGTAATTGAACCTGAGTGTGAATAATAAAGTACAGTCTCAGGAAACCCCAAACAGAACATAATGGTTAAATATGACCTTTTAAATCTGACCATCATGAACCATCATTTTAGCTTTTTTGTACACAGACATATTATATTTGTGATAAAATCCAGTTTCAGGAATAACTGTGTTTGGAAAATGAAGTGACATTAATATGAAAGATAAAGATAAAAGACTTTTAATCTGGTTGCCTGAAGTTAGGAAAAACCAGTGTGTCATTTGGTGAGGGGTAAGTGGGTGTGGGGTATTGTGTATTGTGTTTGATGTTTAAACTCATATGTGAGCTCCACTTTATGAGCCAAGATTTCCACTGTAACCCCTCACGGTGGTGCTTTTGTTTCTGACCACAAACATAAAATAAATAACTAAATGAACAATGAGCAAATATAGAGAAGTTGGCTTGCACCCAGCTAAAATGAGCGACACAGTAGATGGCACAGAAATAGAGGCTTTCGATGTGAGAAGATAAAAGCGTGAGTATCTACGAGCCAAAAGCAGCTTGTTTTCTTCCTCACCTTTAGATCAAAGTGGGCGATTTGTTTGCTGTGCATGTAGCCAACTCCTTTCAGAATCTGCTTCAGGAAGTCAATGGCTTCATTCTCCGACAGGTTCTCCTTCGCCGCTATAAAGTCGAAAAGCTCCCCACCACGGATACTAAACCACAGACACCATTATTATTATTATTATTATTATTATTATTATAATCACAATATCACAATATCTGTCTAACATTTTTTTTAAAAAGTCAAATGTCATAAACACTGACTTTTATGAAATCTGTAAAATGAATACATTAAATGTACAAATTTTAACTATATTTTACATTAGATAATTATCAAAAAAATGCATAAATATAAACAGAAATATGTTTAAAAATATAAAATATAAAATTTTAAATGCAATCTAACATTAACCTTATAATCGTCTATCTTCAACGCAATTTGTTCCATGTTTTCTACAAATTTTTCTAATGCTGAAGCTTTTTATCACTATATCTCCAGTAACATGCCAAACAATTCATTTTTACCACAGTGCTGTTAATTTCAGTGGTCAGACATTGAACAGTAAAGCAAATCACACTTTTATATCACTGCACACATTTTAACATTATTCTTTCTATAGGAACAACTATAGATGTTGAGATGGTGAAACTTTCTGTAAGGAAATTTGTTTATACCACGTTAAAAGAAGAAGTCTCCAGTGTCAGCACTTCCTAACAGCCTGTCTGGGTTTCTCAACATAACAAGCAGATTTTTGGGGTTTATTAACTACAACGTAAGTAGTATGAATAGAAAACATAATTGTGTTGCAGATGTTGTACAACATCAAATATAAATGTAAATGGATAAAAAGTACACATCGTCATCTCTTAAATAGAATAAATAGAAGGCTGGTGTAATCCCCTGGTATCAGAGGAATAAACCACTTCAGGACCTGCTGTTATTGAGCAGTAAGAGTAACTCAGATTCGCATTGGGACACATGGCTCCAAACCCACTGCTGTTTTGTTTTCTAAAACAGTATACGCTAAAGTGCTTTATTCTTTAGGTCATAACGTGTCATTTTACTGTCATATTATTATATACATCATATGCAGTACTGTGCTAAAGTCCTATGCACACGCGAAAATAAATAAATAAAAAATACAAAATAAAAACCACCAACCAACCAATCAGTCAAACACACAAGCGGTGGAGCAAAATGCCTTTAAAAATGAGATTAATTTTTTTTTGCATAAAAATATAAAAAGCAGTAAACATTAATAAAGGAAACAAAGTAACTAATTAGTGTGTTGAGCCTTTGCTTAAAAGGGTACAAGGTAATGAGTGTACAAGGAAAGGAGCTGCTAGGTTTTATTTAGCATCTTGCAGAGCCAGCCATGATTATTCTGGAGACATTTCTTCTCACACCCGCTTCTGGTTTTTGCAGCACAGCAGCCTACATTATATTTTTGTCTGTTACCTAATAATTTCTGTAACATTTTATTTTTAGTCCTGGAAAATGAATACTTGCAAATCTACAATGTTTTTGGACTGATGAAGTAGAACAAAATAAACCTATAACAAAGTTTGTACTGTATATTAAAGATTTCTGGTAGCGTCTGGAAACAATATCTGCATACAAATAAGAACTATTTGTGAAAATGGGGGCAACGTTTATTACAAATCCAAATTCCCAGAATGCTGGTAAAAATCCCACAGAGAGCCATTTATCATAATCATTAATCTTTGATGTTACTTTGGGAATATAAACATCAAAACATCAGAAAATACCAGCATTCTTTTTGCAGTATTTTCAGACATCTCAGTCCCAATGGGAACATTTCTGGGCTGAGAAGTAGTAAATCCTCAGGGATGGTATAGACAGTTTAGACTCTGATTAACAGCGAGGGGTTTAAAGGACACCGAGCCCAATGACAAACAGTGTCCAGGTGCAGACGAGGAACTATGTAAATTGATGGACATTTTCATAAAATGCTTTTTGAAAGATATACAGCATATCACACACAAACGACAGGTACGCCCTTTGTCCTTAAATACACAGCCACATCAGTGCCCTTGTCTGGTTTACATTGTGTCAGAGCATGCAAAAGGTCCTCCGATGGAAAATTCAAGCCTACACACCACAAGTGTGTGTTCTTGTGTGTTCCTCAGCAACCCTAACAGATGCAGCAGTATTCCCCATGTTATCTGATCCTCCTTTTTCCTTCCTATGCTAATCAGCTATTTAAGTCCAATCGAAATACAAGCTGCCTATATGACGAAAAGCAGATGCTAAAAATATAAACATTAGCATGTGACGTTTTTCAGACTTGATCTGTTTAATACAGCTCAGATTTTCTTACCATTCTTTAAATTCTAGAAATGATACAGCCATTTGAAAAATAAAGCTCTATGGTTTAACATATCGGAACACAGAAAAATGATCTGGGCCTCAGCATATCCTAAACTGAGGTAAATACAACCTCGGATAAACAACAACACGTCAGATTACATTGTGTCATTTTGTATTTATCACATATTTTAGATTTGCTGGTGTGCTTGGAATCATTGTCCTGTTGCCTTATCCAATTTCAACCATGCTGTTGGATTAATGGCCTGACATTTGACTCTATAATACCACTGTACTTGACAGCTGGTATGAGGTGTTTTTGCTTATATGCTGTGTTTGTTTGTCACTTTGGTCTTGACTGTCCAAAGGACAGTTTCAGAAGTCCTGTGGTTTGTTTATATGCGGCAATGCATAAGTTAAGCCATGCTGCCATGAAGCTTCCTTCTGGTAATCCTTCCATCCAAGCTATACTTGTTCAGTCTTTTTATAATTGTACTGTCATGAACATTTAAAATGCTAACTGATGCCTGTAAATACGACTACCTGCTACCTGATGCTCTTTGTTTTTTTGCATCTTGGCGTGAATTTACTGAGACATGTAGATTGTCAGCTGCCAAGAATGTTTTTCACTAATGAAAAATCTTTCTCACTGTGGAATGGTGGAAAACAATTTCCAGACTGATCAGCTTATAAAGTAAGATATATAAAATACATTAGGACATTACACTCACAGCTCCACAACTAGGACAATCTCGGCCCGGCTCTCGAACACGTCACGCAAGGCCATGATGTTGATATGCTGCAGACTTTGCAGGATTTCCACCTCATGCTCTACGCTCTTCCTCTCCACACCCAGACGACTGCTCACGCTCCTACGGAGCTTTACAAACTTCCCCGCCCAGAATGCACCGCATGCACGTTCCTTCAGCTCCCGCACCTGCCCGAAGTGTCCACTGTAAAAAGTTTCCACAAATCATTAAAAGACTCAAATGATCTTTACACTCAACGCTGAAATTGTTTTTTAGCATTTTATTATTTTTTACATGTACCTGCCCAGTAAGTCTCCGATCTCATAGAAGTCCTCCACGTTCTGCAGCCTGAACTGAGCCATGGCACACGGATGACCTTCTGTCCACTCTTCTGAGGATGACATGTGCTAGTCCTGCATCTTTTACAACTACATAACACATACACACATATGATTATTAGAAAAGTGGTTGGTGTGGTACAGTGGTAACATCATTGGCTCTCATGTGAGAGACCTGGGTTTGATTCCTGGTCTGGGCAGCCAGTCTGTGCTACACCAATAAGGGTCCTTGGGCAAAACTCCTAACACTACGTTGTCCTACTTGTAGTACCAGTAACCTTGTAAGTTGCTCTGGATAAGAGCGTCTGCCAAATGCCGTAAATGTAATGTAAATGTAAAAAAACTGTATTATCTAAATAATTCAGAACAAATTTTTTAAATCATTTTTAGTCTGTAAATTCTTTCGGCTTTTGATAATACAAAGTCATTGTTACCCATGTTAGCGTTACTGTATTACCAAACCTGTCTATGTTTGCAGACAAAAGGAGAAGTTTTCATGTGTAAATCCAAGATAACACATCTACATCTAACATGTTTTTAAAAATGTCTATTTATCACATGATGTTATTTAAATAGTGTAGTAGTAAAGCTGTACTGCAGAAAGTCATACACTTTAAGTGTCACGTCAAGGTGATGATGCAGGATACAAGTGTGAGCAAAAACTAGACATTACATATGAACCGTAGCATATGTGAGACACAAATATATTTGCAGGAAACCTGTTAATGTATACATGTGCTAATGAGAGTAAAACTAGAGACTGGTGTGAATGAGCAGAGAGACTGCGCAGGTGTCATGTGATGTGGAGGGGCTGATGGGTAACATGGTAATCAGTAAAAGTCTAATATCTTGCCATGAAAGTGATTATGTGTCTAAAATGTTGCAAAATAGAAAGCGCTGCAACATTCTTTTAGTGAGACCTTACTCGGGTTGTGAGGTTTGGCGGAGAGGTTTGTAAAAGCCACCCAAAGGCCTAGACTTGATGTAAGGAAGGGAGGAATGTAGGAAGGAAGGAATGTACGTAGGAAGGAAGGAAGGAAGGAAGGAGGCTATGTGCTCTGAGCCAGCACAAACCAGACTTTCTTCACAAGGCTTTGAAATGGAATATCTACAGGGTGAAGTACAACACCCAGGTTACAGCAAAGTCTGAATACTTTCTATCTATCCCTTGGCTAACAGCTGGGAAAAGAAAAAAGCTGCAAAGAATAGCCAAAATAATTAAGAATTTGTTTTTTGTTTAAAAAGATCACAAGTGTTATGCATTTGGGAACTTATCAAATGGTCACATTTGATATAAATAAAGTGGATTAATCATAAAAAAAAGGTGATCGTATCTCAATGTTAAAATAAACACATTTTATATAACAGCGCAGTAGAATTCTCAACTCTGACTGGTCTGAACATGTTGATTTTATTAGCTGAAGACACATCACAAGCTTATATTAATACAGTCCTACTAATACATTTATATAACAGTTATATAGTAACACCTTAGTCCCGGGGACAGATACGTTTTCTGTTAAGTCTCTGATGTCATTATTTTGTTTAGATTTACAGACATAAGCGATTTGTGTGTTTGTTGCTTTACAGTGAGTGTGGGTCATTCAAGTTCTTTACAAAGTATAGCCCCTCTGTGTCCAAACAAACTACAGGAGAACTGTAGTTTATACAGGTCCGAACCGCTTCCTCTCTCTTCCTCATCCTCATTCCTCACTGACAGGTGCCAAAGTCATGAATATTTACATACATTGTTACAAGCTCTACCAATCTAGCCAATGTGTTTTCTCAGTCCAACCAACAGCACAGAATGCTCAAATTCTCTATTCGTATAACACTGCCTTGAAAGTACTTTCGGCTGTAACATAAACAACAGGTTTACACTAACACACTTGTTCGAATATATTATTGTTTCTATAGCAACAACTCATTCACGGGTACTTTATTTAAGACTAATTTTAACAAAGGTGTTGTTGTGTAACACAGAACACTCCATTGTTGATATGAGATATCTTAGGAGTCTAAAGTGTCAGCACTTTGTAACAGTAAAAGTACTTTACAAAGTTTATCAGTATGGGAAAGTCTTCAAGACAGAGATTATACCTTCTGAATTCTCAGTAAAATGACAAGCTGCATTTTTTTTTAGAGAAAGAGAGAGACAGAGAGAAAGAGAGGCTGGTTAGATCTTAACTGTAAACTGTTAAAATACATGCCTTGTGGTTTATTAATAAATTAAACCTCGTATTTGTTGGCTAATACCTACATAACAGTGTCGTTATTCACATGGATTATTTTCATACATCCGCATGGTTTGCTGTGTTTTATTAATTACATAATCACATGTAATTACGAAGAGATGGAACTTTTTCTCAGGACCTACCTCTGTTACTTTATTACTGAAACATTTTCTCTGGACTCTCTTTTAACTTTATCACTGAAATCTCATATATGGTATTTTATTTTCTTGGAATGTCTTTTCTGGGACCTTTCTGTACAACACTACATACTACTTTGTCTTGGAATAAGCCTCATTAAAAAAAATCTGTATACCAAATTAGTTCCCCATCACTGCTGACATTTTTCTTAATAGTAACAAGAGTAAGATTAAAAAGAGAGCCTGTTGACGTTACACAACATTTTATGTAGCTATTTTTATGTAGGATATAAAAATGTATGACATGTTCTGTAATAAAAAAAATCGGTAATCAATAGCAAACCGATGTGGTATAATAGGAATAAACACCAGTATAAGAATAGAAACAACAATACGATATGTTGCACAAATTATACATAGTCACATCATTCATTTGAAATATTGAATTAATTATAGCGCAAAATTCTTACAGATGGTTTTCTGGTAATCAAATCGGGCCCTCACAACTCTGACCATACATTCAAAAGTAATTAGTAATTTACCTTATCTTCTAAAATATTTCCAGGGTAATAAATTTCAACCGTAAACGAATAGAGTTCCTTTGTATCCTTTCTCAATAACTATTCCAAATGATATATTTTACTGTAAGTCAGACAACCTCACATATAGCACTTTTTCAGACATACAGTAAGACAGCACGGTACAAGGTGCATGATGGTGGGAACAGGTGGTAACCATTTGTAGTGTATTAAGAAAAAGATTTTGCTTCAATTCTGCTTGCAATCTGAAAAATAACAAACTCTGTATCTTATCAGTGCAGACATCGCACACCCACCCTGGCAGTCATAATGAACCGGAACAGATGTTTGTGTGCGTGTGTGTGTGTGTGTTAAATGATAAAACAAAAGAGACCATGGCTGCTGTTGTTGCTGCCTTCTGCACCAGGTATGCGAGAGACAAGGCAGGATCGGTCACAATAAATATTTACAAAGGCTAAGAGGAGAGCAGGACATTTATCAGCAAACACCCTGAAAACAATGTCACTAAACACAGCCCACGCAATCCATGCCTGGACAGTGTCAAAGTCAGCTTCAAACAGCTAGAATAGACACAACCTCAGCCCTCAAATTTGTCTGCAACACTGCTATTGAATTACAGAAGTGTGTAATCTGAGTATGAATGGACTGAAACGAGATGAAAGGGACTCATTGTGAATAAAGGGAGGAGGAAAATTGGGGAAGATCCTGTGCCAGAATGTGTGTGATCACAATCATCGGTGAAATAATGCAAAATGCAATACACATACTGTATTACTTTTCATTACTGACATGGAAAATGTGTAATCCCTGCTGCATTGCATTTCACACACAGAAAACCAAGTTAAAGTGTTTATTCTTATAGGCACAGTTAAAAAGAAGTTTCCCTGTCCAATCAAATGTTTTATTTTGCTTATCACCTGAACAGCATTTAGAAAATAAGAGAATATGAGAGAGTAAAGTAATCACTGGACAATCAGAAGCCAGTTATACAACATTCATGTAATGTTTAGATGGCTTTGAGTCTTTTTTACCAATGTTATCTTGATTGCTGTCATGATCTACAATCTTGACTGCTGTCATTTCAAATCGAAAACTCTGACCTTACGTTTAAAAATAGTTTAACAGGTAGTCACAAAAGTAGAAATTCCAGGAACTGATATGCAAAACAGACCTATCTGTAGGTTCAAAGGTGTCGGAGGTTTTTCAAATTCAAGAACTACACATGCTCGTTTCTTTAGCCAGTTGCAGATACCATGTCAGAGGGTGCCATGCTAAGCAATTGCAAGGTGCTAGGTTTATCTTGGTTATTGGCGCACATAGACATGAGAATGTGCCAAAAAATTCAAATAAGCTAAAGTCATCTTGCATATGCATAGTTAAATGGATTGGTATTTTCAA
>JAOVVF010000022.1:14237108-14253246 GCA_028565595.1 Duopalatinus emarginatus | reverse complement strand
TTCATTTAATAGTATACTTATCCTTTTGTGGATAAGCTGGGCATTGGGCACCCATTGTTGAATGTTCATTGACGTCCATTTTTAGTAGGTATTAATCATTGCAAGATCTCCTGTTTTGGGAGTGCCCTGACCCAGTCATCTAGCCTTTAGTGACAATTTAGTCTTTGTCTTGTCTTGTTTCAAATGCACCTGTCAAGTGGGATATATATTATTCAGCAAGTGAATAGGCAGTTCTTAAAGTTGATTTGTTAGAAGCAGGAAAATGATGATGAAATGAAAATGATAATGATTTTTTTACAAAGACCAAATTGTGATGGCTAGACAACTGGGTTATCTTGGATATCTGGGATACCAGAGCCGGAATAATCTTTAAAACATAACTATAACTATGAATTTATAACATTATTGCGGTCAAACTATTGCATTCATACTGCCTTTGCTACATACAAGCAGGGGTTAGAGAAACCTACTTTTCATCATTTGTTCTAGGTTTGAGATTCAGTTTCACTGCATTATCTTTTGCACTGCATGGTTCAGACTATTCTTTGGACAGTGAATTAAAAATGTTCTCAGTAATATTAGTTAATAAGAGACAGTATGAACCAGAATGTTAGTTTGTAAAAGGAATACTAATGACTTTAAGTCATGATAAACAGAAGGTGTAGTGTGTGTAAAATAAGATTGTATTACAAACATGCTGTAAAGTATCAAGTGAATGTTAAAAAAAATAAACAATAAACCTTGAGAATATGCAGAAAGTACTTTCATGTCTTGTGAAATGCTGCCTCCTTCAGGATAAAATACAATGTACAATCAATCATGTGCAAATAAGTAGAACATACATAGAAAATCCCCCCAAAATTGTTTTCATGGTTGATTGCTAATTTAATCTTAGAATACCAAAATCAAGACCAAAGAGGGACTTCAGTATGTCAGGCATAAATGAATCTAGGGTTATCTGAAGCTAAAAGATGATTTCTGAGAGGGTGCCATATACTTCAAAAATTGACCTCAAACCTACACTAGAGGGTGTCACGGTGGCACCGCAGAGAGTGTGTGTGCTTCAGCTCCATTCAAAATAGAACTAAAACTATCTCCTAAAACTATCTCCTTCCATACTCTTCATAGTTCATAGTTAGATAGATAGATAGATAGATAGATAGATAGATAGATAGATAGATAGATTCAACTTTATTGTCATTGCTCAGTACAAGTACAAGTATAAGACAACGAAACGCAGTTAGCATCTACCAGAAGTGCAAATACAGTGGTACCTTGAGATACGAGTTTAATTCGTTCCGTGACTGAGCTCGTAACTCAATCAGCTTGTATCTCAAACAAATTATTCCTATTTAAAATAACTGAAATTGAATTAATCCGTTCCAAAAATCCCCAAAGTTTCGTAAATTCAGGGGAAAATACATGTTTTTAATACAGAAACACACATATCACTGTGATTGATGTTGCTTTGTCTTCTTTAACCTGACCAGCTGCTGGTTTCGGGAAGACATAAATGATAGCACAAAGACACTGTTTGTGGAGATGATTCAATTTAAAAATGTCTCATGTTCTAATGTTGCTGATATGTTGGCAGGGCCAATAGTTCTAACCTGCCGTTTTTAGCTAAAGTCCTTTAAAAAGCTTACTCATTATTTCTTGCTAAACAAATGATTTCCAGTCAGGCTAATGACTCTTGAGGACAGGAAATACTTTGTTGAAATCAGTAACTATGTCTCACATAAAATGGCCTTGACCTATGGGGTCTTTCAGGCATCCATCTTGGGACCTCTTTTGTTCAGTCTTTATATGCTCCCATTTGGCCAGTTAATACGCAACAATAATGTATTCTACCACAGCTATGCACATGACACTCACATTTACATCTCACTAACATCAGGTGAATACAGACCAGTGGAATTACTCTGTCACTGCATTGAACAGATTACTATATGGATGCAAAACAACCTTCTCCAGATAAACACAGACAATACTGAAGTAATCCTTGGCCCACAGCGACAAAGAGAAAATGTCAGGAGTTACCTTGAGTCTCTTTCTCAAAAACCAAAAAATCAGGTTAGAAATCTTGAAGGCTTGAATTTTAACAGCCACATTAAATCTATAATATCAGCTGCTTTTTACCATCTCTAAAACATTGCCAGAATTAAAATTTTACTGTGTAAACCAGACCTAGAAAGACTTATCCATGCTCTTATCTCCGGCCAGTTAGACTACTATAACAGTCTGGTCACTGGACTTACTAAACAAGCTGTTAGACAGCTGCAGTACTTTTAACTTGTGTGCTATTTCTGTAAAGCATTTTGATTGCTAATTTAATCTTAGTACATCTAGAACGCTGCTGCTCAAGTCCTGACTAAACCAGGAAGTACGACCATATTAGTCCAGTACTCAGGTCTTAATCTTTGCTCTGGTCTCTGTCTGTGAGGAGTTTGGTGTGTTCTCCCTGTGTCCGCGTGGTTTTTCCTCTCACCTCCCGAAAACACACATGGTAGGTGAATTGGATATGTTAAATTGCCCTTGGTGCCACTCTGTCCAGGGGGTATTCCTGCCTTGTGCCCAGTGATTCCAGGTGGGCTCTGGACAATTCGACTCTGATAGACTAAACAGATAAAATAATTACTAAAAAAAATACAGCAAAAAAATATAGATAGCAAAATTGCATTGAATCAACATTTATTTTCCCATCACCCACCAAATGTGTCGAATCAGTGTTTATCTCAGACATCAGAATTGATTTATTAATGCACATTGATTTTAGGTTAATGTAATCCTGTTTCAATGCAATGCAACTGTTTTTGGAGGGCAGCTGAAACAACATAAAATAAGCAAATGCAAAAAGAAGAGTTGATTATCATTTCAGTAGGTAAAAACAACAGGTTCAGAGTTGAGGTAGACATGCAGTGAAAAGTCAATTTCTATTTTGTAGACTGTTCTATCAGCCACGGCCACAGCAGCACATAGTATCAACGTGTCCTGTGGGTTTTAATTATAATGTATAATGTAATATAATGACTATCAAATAAGCAAACTGTTACTTTCCCTGATCAGGGATAAAAATAGCAACAAGTAAAAATACATTGGCACACATTGCTTGTAGCCAATCATCGCCGACTGCTCCTGTGACAACATCACTTTGAGACGGCCCCTTCAGCCACGGTCACAGCAGCACATAGAACTCCATGTGTCCTGTGATTATTAATACGCATACTTCTAACTTTAACCAAGTTGTATATTGTCTTGGTGTATGTATTGATGAACACTTTTAGTATAAGTTTTAAATGCTGTTGGGAACTTGCATTATGATTTTAACTTTGATTTACTGTGTGTAGAAAGATTTAAATGTCATAACAGACTGAAATAGCTTCTGTTTCCTTGTTTTCTTCAGTTATTATTTATTTTTCAGTATAACCATATCCATGAACTGCTACAAAATAAAACAGTACTGTTTGCATTTGCAAACGATTTGCATTGCCTGTATGTGCAAATGGGACTGCTTGTAAGCTGGTAAGAATGACAAATCAAAAACTCAATAAATTAATAAAATAGCTTGTGCAAAGGTGAAGGGGGACCAGCTAATTTTTTATTTACACATAAAAAAACAGCGTTGCATGGCATCACAGGTGTGCTTGATAATGTAATTTTTTCTCTCTTATTCAAGTGTGCAATCTGTCTCTGTATTCACATGTAACATAATTTGATGCATTAAGACCTGGGCTTAAGATCTGAAAGTTTGCCAAATAGTTGTATGTTTTTTGTGCAGGTTTTAGAATCCAGATGGTGACACAGTGGTGTAGTGGTTAAAAACAATATTTATAAAAGTAAAATTGTTAAAATATGATGAAAAAAACAATAAACGTCAGAGGTCAAAGTATATCCCTTTTTGTCGAGTGGCAACACTTTTTTCCTTATTTGACCACTAAATATATGACATATTAATAATTAGTTGAAAACTCTTTGAAGCATTAGTGGTGAAAAATCTGTAATTTTTGTGTTTTACAGGGATTGTGGAGAGATTGTGAAACACTACAAACTTGCATTTTAGCCTTATTAGACAGGTATTTTAGCATATACAAACTAGAAATAAAAATGCAACCCGTGTATTTAATGAATATACTTCAAGTGACAGAAAAACAAGCCCAGAGTCGCTTATAACTGGAGAACCTGGCAACCCGCTGGTGCTGTGGCCCAGACAGAGAAAACGAGGCAGCAGTAACAGAGAACAGCTCAGGAAATCTGTGTGTGAGTAACGCAAGTAACATGTTTTTTTTAAATATATAAAATTATTAACTGTAATACACAATATTGAACTGTAATTTTTTACATTACTTCATTACTGAAAAAAGTCAGATTACTGTAACAAAGTAACACATCAACCCCAACACTGCCTAAGACTCACTTCACCGTCTCTCTTATGGCTGTTGAACACCACACAAGCACAGTTTACACTGATGGCATCCCTGATGAACAAACTGATAACAGTAGTTTCATTACTTTATGTAGATTAATGTAAATCTTATTAGGTAAAACTCTTGTAGGTAAAAAGGGCAGTTTACCCTGGATAGGTGATGTTTTTAGGGTGCATCTTTTTTGAGGCTATTTATAAATTATTCTTTTGACTTCATAGTACCAAATATTATAATATTCCTTGATATTACAAAATTCCTTTGTCTCGTATCCATTGCTGCTAATGATCTTGTGGCTGAATGGAAATAAACAGCCTGCTCATGCCTGCACTTGTGGTAAAAGTGCACCAAAGTAACAAGATCAGAGCCAGCAGAGGCAGATGGAGTTGAAAACACCTTAGGAGCACTTTGGTCAGGGTTATGATACAGTGGGGAAGAGGAGGAGCTGAAGAACCTGTATGAACTGCTGAGATGGCATGGCAGTAGTGGAACTTATTTCAAGTGTCTATTAAAGCTAAACGTGTTCAAACATCTGACTGGTGCTTCAGTATGAAAATAAAATCCTGGAAATGTCTGCATCACTTCTTAGTTTCTTTGTATGGTGCATACATAAGTCAATAAGTAAGGTAAGACATGGTGTACACTAGTGAACTAACCTCATAGGTTACACCAAGAACCTAGGTGCTCCTCCAAGAGCTTAAATATTCCCACTGAGTTGCCTGGAAGAACTTTCAGGATTCCTTAGTATAAAATCTGGTTCCTCAAAGAACCCAGTAGAATTAAGGTTCCTAGATGATCTTTATTTGGATATAACTGAGAAAGTTCCTGAAAGCACCTTAAGAGGTTCCTCCACACTTTCGAACTGAGGATCCTTCAAAAGTTCCTAAAGGATCTTCTCCTTTTAATAGTGAGATCTAACTGTTCTACATTACACACATTGCATGTCCTTTTTACTCCGCGTGTAGGAAAATGAGTATATGTGCCAGAAAAACATGTACAGATTGGTGAATATTTAATCACACTTGAAACCATATATGACACAAAAGTCTCTTTCGTACCATTCAGTACTGTATAATTGTCTGCACCTTACAGTAAACTTTATAAGTTGACGTTTTATTTCAGTATAACAGTTTAATGATAACATTGTCTACACCTTCTCTAAATGCTCCTTGCTCCCAAGAGCTCCATTGTTGCCCAAGAGGTCAGAGGGTGTGCCACTGGCGAGCCGCCTCTACAAACATTGCTAAGAATTGTGGGTAAATACTCCTTTCCACAAAGATTCTGCTGGTGCAGAGACAGATCTCCCCCTGAGGAGGAAAATAAAGGTTGAGATGAGAGTTATATGGAGTATGAGCACCATCATGTGGTTACTTATAGTACAGAACAGACCTTAGACTTCACTGGAAGATAAAGTCTTAATTTTTAAAATTTTACTACCATTTTCACTTATGGCTCCTGATAGAATATTCGTATGAATATTCTCTAATTTAAAAACTGGTACAGACAAGCCTATGCCTATGCACGTCATTGGTTGCATCCGCCAGTGCGTACATAAAGGAACAGACAGGAGATTGGTTTGTGGCATGAAAATGCAGAGTTATCACGATTTAAGTGAATAGTCAGAGCTCGTGAGTTGGGTCGTAGCATTTCAGAGGTAGAAGCAAAGTTTCTTTAAATTTGTTGGGCAAAATTTGTTATTATACATGATTTACATTAGAGGTTATGTTGAGATCATGTCACAGCCATGGCTTAAGGTTATGGAACCAGACTGATTAAAAGGTTGGCGGTTCGATCCTCAATATCAATAAGACACGACTGAGGTGCCCTTGAGCAAGGAATCCACATCCCAAATTCTCTCAGGAGCTATGGATAGAGGCTGCCCTCTGCTCCCTAGTATGTGTGTTTACAAGTGTGTTTGTTTTACTGCACAAATGGGTTAAATGTGGAGGTTAAATGGAAACATCTTGAGTAAAACTGTGAGCTGATCGGCTGGGCTGACTATAAGAGTTCACCTGATTGGAGAAGCTGGAGTACATGGTGTTGCTGATGCACAGCTCAAGGTCGGCATCGGCGAACACAATGCAAGAGTTTCTTGCAGTATGGGGCGCTGAGATCTGTTATCACTCAAGCTGTAGCCGTGCTGCCCGTAAATGATATTAGCCAAGACTAAGCCAAGAATCGGAAGTTGTATGGGGCACATGGGATGTCGACATTTTGGGCAAAGCTAATCGTCTTCCCTGAGTAAGAAAACAGGTGGTGATGGATAGAGAGAAAACAAAGACATATTGGGGTAAAATAATTTTTTGTTACCACCATCACCTATGTTTTTAATGATTCACTTGTTCTGCCCCATCATTCTCAATTTTAATAAAAAATCGATTAATTTGACTAGTCATAGCCTTGGGAACATTTTTTATGGTGGACACATTTGTTTGGTTATGAATGAGTGAACTCGGATGGTGTCCTGGGGGATCACCTCCCAGACCTGGATCAGGGCACCAGTGAGCTCCTAGACAGTCTGTGGCTGTGTCAGTGTCAGATGTACTGATACATAACATCCCAGAGGTTCTTAACTGGATTTAAGGAAACATGAGGCCCAGTCAGTGGCATCAATGCCTTCATCATCCAGGGACTGACTACACCCTTTGGCCACATAAGACTGGGCATTGTCCTGCACTAAGAGGAACCCTAAGATCTGACATTGGCTCTGAGGATTTCATCCTGGTAACTTTTTTGTGACCATCTGAAGAATATCCAGATATATACTTAAGAATATAATACAACATTATAGATGTGTGTGTGTGTGTGTAGAATTACCTGGGTCTTTGGACTCTGCCTTAGCAAAATCCTCCAGGTGTGCTTCAGTCAGATCAGCAAGTTTATTCAGAACCCAAGCTCGTTCTGCTGGACTTGTGGCTGAGCAGCCTCCGCCTCCACCTTTAATTTCATAGTCAACATAAACCCTAGAAAATTACTGAAGCTGTATACACACAGTTACTACAGAAATAAGAAAGTTTCCACAGTTAACCCCTAAAAACATTCATTTATATGCATTTATATGAACTTTTTAAATTAAGTAACACTATAGTATAAAATAAACTGTAGATTTGATATTTTATTTGGACATATGTCCAAATGATTATAGATTATAAAAAGTTATTATTAGGTATATATTAATATTGTAAAAGTATTATACAAGATCTAGATTCTATCTGCTGTGCTTTGCTTATTAGTTCAACCTGAACATTATTAAATGTTATAATCTAATCAGAATAGTGAGGCTGAGAATGGAAATTCAGGTGAGATGTCAGATGATAACATACAAAGACACACCCCCTAGGTTTGATTCCCATTCAAGCTGATTTTTCACTGAATGAGAACGAGATGGATTAGTTACTCTGTCACTTGATTAAAGACCCATTCTCCAATCAATATAAATCAGTTAAAATGAACAAATTACAAAGGGTTACAACTTTTTTTAATCAACATGACCTTTAGATATAATCCTTTGTTCCATGCTAATAGTGTCATCTAACTGGTCAGATTAGATTTTAGCCTCCCAAAGACCCAAACTCATTGTAGAACATGAATATCATTTACATCATTCAAACATGCATTTAGGTTATTCCCCAATAGATGGCACTAAACAACTTTTATTTAATCAGGATATTTAATCTGCAAAAGGCAAGTGTGATATGAGAGATGGCTGGAACCAAATCCTGCAACTACTCTCAACCTTTTATGGATGGACAGTACAGGCCTTTTGTTATTCTGATAAAAACTGCTGAATTAGTGAATTATTTGCTATTAGCCAGCATTTTCTTACGATGCAATACACAATTTGTGATTTTGTTCTTTCTTCAAACACACAAAATCCAGTCCATGAAGTTTTTTTTTCTTATTATAGCTGAGAACAATGAGGTACTGCTATGAATATTAACCTCTACGGAAGCTATTTGTATTTCAGCACATTAACTCAGTCAAATTGAATATGAAACCTAGGAAACTTGGACTCGAAGACATATTCACACATTCATTCACATTCAAGGTTAATTTGTCATAGGCAATCTGCATATTTTTCAACAATGGAAGGAAACTAGAGCCTCCAGAGGAAATCTATGTAAAGTTGTGGAGAACATGCAAAAATATCTAGACAGTAAGGACTGAACCAGAGTCCCTGGAGCTGTGATGTGCCAATGCTACCTGCTGTGCAACCATGCTGTCCATAAACTCAGTAACGAAATTTTATATTGTAGCATAACGTGAACATTCTAGAACCAGAGCTGACGTGCAAGCTTGCTGTTTATTCTTACACATTTGGATACGAGGGTTTAATCAGAGATGACATTTTATTAGAGACACCACCTTCAAAAATAACACCATGAATCGAACTAAACAGATATTTTTACATACGGTTCTCCTGCAAGCTACTATAATCCGGCAAAGGCAAGGAAGTTGCATGACCAGGTAATTAAAACAATTTACTTGCCTTGTTTGTATTGCCAAACTCACACTTAAACAGCACAACCACAGGCTTGGTGGTTAGCCACAGAACTGGCTCAATGAGGGAAAAATCTGCAGGTGTGACAAAACCCACCAGGCTACTGCAAAACAGTGAGGACAAATGAACATAAAACAACATAGTAAATGTACCGGCACTAATACAGCAGCTGAGTGGGCTCATGTTAGAGTGCATTACTTTTAAATGTGCCACAATTTCAAAAAGTGGTGGGGAAAGCGTAATGCTCCTGCCTGCTATCAATGAAGTCTTTTCTGAGCCTGCAGTAATTCTAGTGATGAGGGATTTTCTCATAACAGCTAATTATTACTATTATAGTGGACTTCTAAGAACAGGTGACATGTCTAAAAGACATTCTATATATAACTACAAATGGATAAAAACTTTGATGCCTTTTCAAATTGCTGTAGTATAAGGGGAAAAAACTTTAGGACAAGGGAGCATTTCTTGATTATTTTTATACATTAGCAACCCCTTCCCCAAGTATTCCTTCGTTAACAAAGTAAGGAGACTTAAAAACAAAATTACAGTTTTTTTAAAGGTATGAATAAAAGAATGGTTGGATAGATAGATGGATAGATAGACCAATAGTTCATTAATTGCTTGAATGGATGAATATATGTATGGATAGATGAATGGTTGCATGTCTAGTTGATTACCTGAATGGGGAAATGTTTAATTGCTTGAATAAATAAATGAATGGACAGCTAATTAGTTGCTCTTATGAAATGATGGATGGATGGCTAAATGGATAAAAGGCTGGTCAATTAGTGATTTTGACCCTTTTAATTGCTTGAATGAATAATTGAATGGAGGAATTGAGGATGTTGTTTGGATGTCTGAACATGGCCACATGTTAAACTAAATGACTACAATGTCAATGTGACAATTTCATTGTCAGCTTTTTCATCTTGAGAGTAAATTGGTATGACTACCTTCCATCTGTTAGCATTGCCCAGCTGCTCTTTCTGCACTTATCATTTGCCCAGAATATAAAAAAAAAAATAAAAGGACTTGGCTGGAAAGTAAAGATACTCATTTGGTTTTTCTTTTATATTCACAGTTTTCTTGCTAAGTGGCATAAGTGGTCACTCAAATGACTTCAAGGCAGTCCCACTTATCAAAACATTTATTTCCCCTGTAAAGTCACATGACTTAGTTTAGCTACTCTGGGGACTGGGAGTTAGGGAAATGTAGTGAACATTACTCCAAATGGTCTTTGGTAGATTTTATGTTCTTGTTTTTATCTGCAGCAAGTTTTCTTTCCCCTGCTACTAAAAGGTTGGACTTGTGAAATTCCAGCACACTGGGATGCATTTCTTACTTCTTCATCATTCAACACATGTACACTGGGTGGGAGTATTGTGGACATAAAAGGTCTTGTTAGCAACGTTGTCAACAAGTAGTCACCAGCAATTCATTTTAATCATATCTTCAGTCTTCCCTTTCCTCCCTCCCTGTTTCCTTGTACAACCCAAACTCTCACACACTCATTTACCTCTCTTCCTTCTGCAACCTCTTTCTGATCCTCTTTTGTTGCCTTAGTATATTTTCTTCTCACCCTTTTACCCTTCCTTTCTGTCCATCCCGAGCCCTCCATGCCTGCTTTGTTTTCAACCCCTTGCTGGCGTAAGCTGATGAAGTGGTGTGGTGTGGTATTTCGAGAATTCCTCTCCCTGACCAAACCAGAAGCCTCTTGGCTTGAAATCGTCTCTACTTCCCGACCTCTTCCCAAATAAGGCTTCCCTTCTTCTAGCAGAGGAGGTGAAAAAAAGAGGTAAAGTGCAATGTGGATAGCGGGAGGGAGAGCCCGCTGAAGAGGAAGGCTTAGAAGAAAAAGGCCATGTCCTTTTAAGGCCACAGTTTCCTTTTCTCCTTCACTCTCTCCATCCTCTGTGTGGCTAGTTCTCTAATGGTGAAGTCATTGCAGCTCTTCTAGTTTTAAGCCTGCTCTTTTCAGAGGGAGGACTCTCTTGCCGCTGCATAAAACACTCACGCCCAGAGATCCACACGCGCATACTTCCTAACACACACTCCTTCCGAACCGTGCGGAGGACCTTCATCCTAAAACTTATACACAGTGAGTACATATTTTGTATCTTTTTTTCTTATCTTTACAAAACAACATAGAGATACCCAAGTAGGATTTTTCGACTTGTGGATCATGACATGATTAATACTCTTGAGAATGTAGAGAAAGCCTGACATGTCAAAGTGATATGTTGATCCTTTGTGCAACTATGTGGGTCCTTAAAAGTCCTTACGGAGTCTGATGATCCCTGACACTGTTGTCTGCTGTGATGTTATATGTGTTCATGATCATGATTCAAAAAAGCTAGACAGACAAAAAAATCTCAAAAAAACTATGGTACGTGGATGGAATTCCACTTCAATGAGGCTGCAAGGTTAACCACAAAAATTCCTGGATCTTTTTCAATGTGAATTACTGGGCTTGATTTTTTTTTTTTAACCTAACTCTGAAGTAAAACTGTACTTTTTGTTATTTGCTTAAGCAAAAGTGTGGAACAGATTAAAAAGTACAGCAGTGCCATCCATTGCAGATCTATGGCTCTGCTACTTTTGTAACATGTATGTAATAAACACCTTTTCGTCTTTCATCACAAATACAAATGATTGCCATAAAAGGATATAACCAGGAGTTCATCTGCCACCAAGGCCCATTCCAATTTAACTGTCAGTGCCGATTCTTAGACACACACCCATAGACACACAGACACAGACAGACAGACACACACAGAGACACACACAAGCTCACAGGCTCTCAAACACTCAGTCATCACCACTAGACATGTGTTAAGTAAACTTTACCATATTTTACAATCAGACCTACAAAGGACCAATTGCAACTATTAAATGGCTCTTTACAACTTTCATTGTAAAATCAAAAAGATGGTTAAAGAATCAAACCATTGTCCATCAAAAGGCTTTCTAAAAGACCAAAAGTTGGTTCTTCTATTGTAATTCCTTCAATAAACCTTTTCTGGCAGGAATACCTGGAATAGACAAACAGTAGTTAAGTGCTGACCAGTAGGCATGGGAAATGAAGATATCTCTATCTGCATAGCATTCCAGCTGCTGTTCAGAGCTGATGTCATTACATCATTACATGTGTTTAGTCATTCCACAGATCGGCACTCCAGAATTTTCTTCACAGCCGCTGGGGCAACAATGGAAAAAAACTGATGGAATTTGAAGTTAGAAAATAGGGAGGGATGAAATCTGAGACATTTATATCTTTAGAGGATTTTCCAATCTCATCAGCTCAAACAGGAAACTGGGATTAGTCAGGTGATAAGTGGAAATAAGCAAGTGTGAATAAAAGGACATTTATAGTAGTGCCTGCTGCAAGGCAAATCACAGGTATATTACAGTTTCTGTACTTATACGTTATAGTTTCTATAGTAACAGCTCATGTGTAGGGATTTGATATGATGAAACTTTTTGTTAATGTTTATGGAAGGAGTGTAAAATAAAGGAAGAATATACATAGCTGTTATAGTTATAGTTATGTAGCTGTTATAAGTGATAACATTACATGTTTCTATAAATATATAAGTTTGTGACATTCTTTAATAAAAAGTTGTAATAGACAAGTTAAAATGAAAAACTTGTTACTGGAAAATAATCAGTGTTGGTCAATGCAATGCATTATACACAAAACTCTTATTGCATAGTTTATATTAACATAAGAGGGAGTTGGATATTGCTAAACAGGAAGGAAGGGATTTAATAACATTGAATTCCTGTGTGGTTTCTGGCCAGTATTGGGTCAGCCTGTGTTCATGAGCAGCCAAATAAAAAATAGCCTAAGGACAAGTTGTGGAGTGGTTTATCTCTAACCAGGGTATGTACAAATTCTAACAGCTTGACTTGCATATTCTTGCCCACCTTTGACCTCCAGGCCCAGAGCGTGGTGGTGTCCAGACATCAAGATGGCAGCACAGGTGATAGTGCTGCTGACTCTATAGAGCTACTTTTGTGTTTGGGCTTGGCACGTATAAAATTACCAATGTGCTTCTGCAGCCTTTAGAGCTTCCTTTGGCACAGTTCTTCAGTGCAGGTTAAATTACTAAACAACTTTTATTCAAATGAAATTCTTCCAATATCTAAAACAAATCAGCTGTGTTCAGAAGAAGACTCTCAAGGGCTGCTACAAATCAGCTTTTTATTTATTGGCAGGATCACATGCATGATTTGGGAATACATTCGTATAAAGATGTCACAATTGCGCTTATTCTTTATGGGCAGCTTATGTCCACCATATTGGTTGTTGGCTGTGTTTCACTGGTTTGGGGTTGGCTTATGGCTTAAAGTAACATTTTCGCGGAAGATGGACGATGGACTGGGACACTGCTAATGACAAACCATATTAAAAAGAATTTCACCAATATTCCAGATAGCACTGGAGTAATACATTCAGATTTACTTGCAATTTTATCTGATGTACATGATGCAGTGTCAGGTAAGTAAAATCAATAACAAATATGGGGCCGGAAATATTTGCTTATTGATGTTTTAAGCTTCATAATTTGGGCTTCGGGCAGATCAAATCCCCTAAAATCCCCCCTTCCAACCTATCCTACAAAATAGCACACATATTCTGTCTCTTTGCTCATAATCATAATTTCCATTTGCTTGCATTTCTATGAAGCAGGGAACCCCAGGCATGGCCAATAAAGGTCCATCCTACGGACTGAGTCGCCAGGTGCAGGACAAGATCGATAAGAAGTATGACCCTGAGCTTGAGCAGCGTCTGGTGGAGTGGATTATGGCCCAGTGCAGTTCTGGAGTGGGGAAGCCTGCAGAAGGCAAGCAGGGCTTCCAGGATTGGCTGAAAGATGGATGTGTGAGTGATCGTGCCCCTAATGCTAATGCTATCTATGAGGCTTACAAAGACCTTAATTGGAAGACCTGGTTGATCTCAGGATACTCAGTAAACATAAGAGAAGCTATGAATACTAGTTTATAGATCAAGTTCTTGTAATGTTAACACTTGTATTGTTCCTACTAGGTTTCATTCAGCATTAGAAACTTTAGTATTAGGGGCAAAATATTACGTCAAAATATTACGTTAGCTGTTATGTTGCTGGGTACCCTGGATAAACTGAGCTGAATCATTTATAAATAGATTGTACATCATAATCAGTATTCATTTCAAATGGATGGGTTCTTAAATTGTATAATTATTGTGAGTTTAACTCAGCCAACCATGATCAGGAGAGCACGGTTGCCCTGTGGTCTGGAATAAGAAAGCTTTCCCAATCAGATAGTCGTCAGCAAATAATAATCATCTGTTAGATTATTAAAATAAGAATAGAACTGTTAAGGAAATTTTAAGGAAATGTATACTTTCACATTCTCAGAGTAATAATAAGAATGGCCTATTCCTACACTGAAAGTCCCAACACTATTAACTATTGTGTAAAATAGTTCAACACCTGAACTATTTTTTTTGTGTCTGTTTGGTGTCTCTCAGATCCTGAGTGAGCTCATCAACAGTCTCCACGATGGAGAAAAGCCCATAAAAAAGATCCAAAGCTCACCAATGGCCTTCAAACAGATGGAACAGGTGTCTCAGTTCCTTAATGCTGCAGAAGCATATGGCGTGACCAAAACCGACATGTTTCAGACTGTTGATCTCTGGGAGGGTGAGTAAACCAACATGAGGTTCATCACTTCATAAAATGGTTTATTTAAGACAGCTATATTAGGTCTTAGGAGATGTGCCAGAAGCTATCATGTTTCTCTATCTGCTTGTGTTCTCTGTCTATTTGCGTTAAAATAATATCTTTACTGTTCTATGCCTAAAGGAAAAGACTTGGCTGCGGTCCAAAGAACACTGATGGCTCTTGGCAGCATTGCAGTCACAAAGAGTGATGGGACTTTTCGTGGTAACCCTGAGTGGTTCTTCAAGTGAGTAGTGGCTTAAGCTGCAATATATTCAGTACTTTCGAGAGTTTGTTCAGTGCTGTTAATAGTGGGTCGATGTTTGTCCCACTGTAATAGTGAAACAACTCCTAAAGATTTTTCTATAGGGACAAAGCAAAGGACTCTAGATCCTAGATTTAAGACTTTTTTCCTCAAAGTCCGTAGTATAAATGCTCATCAGTTAGCAGTTATTAAAAATGAATGAAGCTCCATTTAGGGACACAAGATGTCAGTTTATTGCGTACAATTACCTAATAACTAATTAAGTGTAAGATCTGTGCCTTGTATTTAATGTGCATGGTCTGGGAAAACCTTGTCTGGCATTGAACCAGAATGTTCCTCAGAAAGGACAAACCAGAAAACTCTAAACATAAATACAGAATAGTGTTAACATTCCTTCATCAGTGTACAAAAATATGTACCTCTGTGATTATTATGATATATGCATGAAGAAGATATATCCAGCATTGTTGTTCTTTACCTATTACAGGAAAGCTCAGGAGAACCGAAGAGACTTTTCTGATGACCAGCTGAAATCGGGGAAGAATGTTATCGGCCTGCAGATGGGCTCCAACAAAGGGGCATCCCAAGCTGGCATGACAGGCTACGGTAGACCCAGACAGATCATAAACCCTTAAATCTACCCATTTCTAAACCCCCATCCATACTTTTCCACTTCCCTTAACCACTCTGAACATGCGCCAAAGTCTTAAATTTACCACACAAACCATATACAGACAGCATAAGGACATAAACACTCATCCACTTCATACATACAAAATCAGAAACAAACTAAAATGATTGTTGTACATCTTGGACAATAAGTAATGAGTTGCTGAAAACGTTGAATGAATTCCCAAAATACAGCACATGGATAATGTAAATTTGATAAAGTTTGGCTTTTGTCCTAAGTGATTTTAATATCAGTGTAATAAAGGAGGTAACTGACTGACAGAAGATTTGAATCATTTGGACGTCTGTGATAACACCTTTATTTTAGTGAACCTGTACTTCTATGTTCAACGTTCTATGCAAATAAAGGTATGCTAAAACAAGTTCTTGGAATAAGATTGGAATTTCTAAAATCTGAGGCTGTTGTTTTTTTCCATATCTGAGACACAGTACAGGAACAGCCTTTATTTTTGTATTTTGTCTAATTAAAAGATGACTTAATAAAAAGAGGTTTAATTTCTGTTTCTTGAAATACAAACCGGATTCCAAAAAAACTGAATGCAATGATGTGGAGATG